>AP027104.1:947500-1547500 GCA_028142955.1 Pinctada fucata
GTCTCTGTTTTCCCAAGATGGAGAGAGAGCTTGTTGTCTATGAGCCACTCGGAGCATTTGTCTAAAGCATCAGCAAGTTTGATAGAAATAATATTTGGGTCTTTGTGTACATAAAAAATTGCACTGTCATCAGCATATAACACTAATTTGAAATCTGGATCAATACTAATTTGCATATCATTCACATATATCAAAAATAGCAGCGGGCCGAGAATACTGCCCTGAGGCACCCCGCAGGTCACAGACCCAGCTTGAGATGAGACTTTGTTGATATGTACATATTGTTTTCTATTTTCTAAATATGACCTGAACCAATCTACAGACAAAATTCCTATTTTTTCTAATTTTTTACACAGGATAGTATGATCTACAGTGTCAAATGCCTTTTGCAAATCTAAAAGTAACATTCCAGTAAATAAACCTTTTGATGTGTTTCCCTTGATATAGTCAAAAATGTGAATAAGACATGTTTCAGTGGAGAATCTACTCCTAAACCCAGATTGGAATTCATATAAAATGTTGTTATCTTCTAAAAATTGTGCAAGTTGAAAATGTACAGTTTTTTCTAAAATTTTGGACATTTTGGACATTTTCCTGTAAATGATTATGGTGTTGTTGGCTGCTTTGTCTGCATGCGCGAAGACATATTTTTCATGTAAATTACGTAAGCTGGATTTGAAATATCTTTAAGATTTAGAACTTGGATTTTCAAAAAGATGAGGATTTTTGTGGTAGTTATCTATTCGAATATCGGTGATATCCAAAATGAGGCGTGCGATTCGACTCCTTCCGATTTACACCATCGTTTGGTATAGTTATATAAAGCTTTTCTTTTTCGACAACATTTTTGTGGTGTTTGGAGGAAAGGTCTTCCAGCAAATTGTCGGAATTCCAATGGGGACCAATTGTGCCCCACTCCTTGCCGACATTTTCCTGTACTCGTACGAAGCTGAATTCATTCAATCTTTGGTCTTTGAAGGGAAAAGATACTTAGCTTCTGACTTCAACTTCACTTACAGATACATAGACGATGTGTTGTCCATCAATAATCCAAAATTCGCGGATTACTTTAGCAGTATCTATCCTTCGGAGCCTGAAGTCAAAGAAACTACAGAGACAAATAATTCAGCATCTTATTTGAACATAATGTTGTCCTACGACACTGATGGTCACATGAACACCTCACTCTATGACAAACGTGACGACTTCAATTTCAGCATTACAAACTTTCCTTTTCTGAGTAGCAACATCCTTTCATCGCCTGCTTATGGCGTGTTCATACCTCAGTTGATACGCTATGCCAGAGCAAGTACTAAATATAAAGATTTTGTTCTGAGAGCTTGGCGTCTTTCAGATAAGCTTCTCAATTAGGGATATGTTTGTGACCGACTAACATCGTCACTGAGGAAGTTCTACGGTCGATATGTATACAGGGATATGGTCATTATCCATATTTGTCATTCCTTTAGCACCTCGCGACATTCAATAAAATCTATCTTGGATGGGATTCTATACTAAGGTCCTTTATTAGAAGACCACGGAGCTGCCTGTCTTGGATAATTGGATAATTGAAAAGTCACCTGTAGGGTTGAGGGTTAGGGTTTTAAGGTTAGGGCCCCTTAACCCTTAACCTTAACCTCAGACAGTGCAGTGATGTGTTTTATATATTGTTTTCATTTTCGTGCATGAACATCGACGGCGGGTGCGGCTAGACAACAGGGGATGCTTACTCCTCCCGGTCACCTTGCCCCACCTCTGCCTTGCTAGGGGTCCGTCGATGCTCACTTTGGTGCTCTATGTTGAGTGTTGTTGAGATTATCGTCAGGATCTTCTTTAACTCTGTAATAATATGACCAGCTGGTTTATATAGATATCCAGACGTTGTATATTCTCAAGAAGCAGGACATGATTCAAGAATTTTAGGCTCTGATGTAACTTTGTTGTAGTTAAAAACGAACTTTCGAATAGGTCTCTAATACTTGTAACAAATAAGAGGAGGTTCTAAAGTCTCAAAATATTGAGATATGGCACTTTGTAAATTGGTTTGGAATTTTCTTCAAGAAGGTAGAGAGTTGGAACCCTTCGACGTTATTTGTACGCGATGATCACGAAAAATATTAGAGATGTTCAGAAGATCAAAACCTTTGTTCAAAATTGAAATTTTATGAATCGTCTTTTATGGGAGGTGTTTTAACCAAAGGATATAGTTTGTTTTGTGCGAATGAACAATGATGTTAAGCCTGAATCAATTAGTGTTTCTTAAGAATGCAACCGATGTTTCAGCCAAGATATATTTCAATTGAACAGATGGAACTGAAGAGAGAGAGCATGTAGCAGTTCGTGTCTGCCGCCGTTGCTTGCAATGATCAGTAGATCTTTGAGGGTACGATGTACTCTAGCTCTTTTTCTGAGAGTTTGGTTTCGCCTTTTTCCGTGAGACCTATGCCTCCGTTTAGTGTTCAGTCGGATTGAGAAGACATTAATATTTGATTAGGTCGAAGAAATGTTTCCTTGTCCATAAATTTGATCGTTTAAACCAAGGGGTATGCGGTTTGCAGTTTTGTTATCCAGGAAAGTTCAGCTTGTAAGCGACGTTTTTTAATTTCAGTTTTACTTTGATTTTTGAGTTTTGGAAATGACTGAACTGGAGTAATAGTTATATCCGAAATTGAATGGTGATATTTGACGAAGTGATTGTAAAGGTAATTTCTTTGTTTTTTTTTTTCTGACGCGAGTTTCTTATCTGATACGAATGACTTCGAAAAAAACAAACATAAACATAAATTAACATTAAAGAAGTACCTTTCAGTTATTCAGTCTAAAAGTCGAGAAGGCAAGGCAACTCATTAGAATTTCCATAGGAACGGTTGCGAACCTCGGAATAAATAACATTTCGAAATGAGACCAGGTGCACGGGGAGAGTCAGTGTCTCCCGTCGCAACAGCTCCATGGAAAGTTGTCAACTTTAGTGTTTGTATCGATGTTCATATAAGTGTATCAGGTAAGTATTTCTCGTTTGGTGATGATGACATCCATTCAATCACAATCCAGAATGTCACTTTTCATGATACAATGTATGCTTTTACATGTATTATATCCCCGTAGCGACCGAATAACTTCCTCAAAGATGATTTTAGCCGTTGTGCCATATATAACCTTGAACAAGTAGCTTATTTGCAAGCCGTCTGGCTCTAACGATGAACTTTTCATATTTGGAATATGCCGTGGCGTACCGTGTGAGCTGGGAAACATAAACACCATAAGCAGGAGAAGACGGATTGTTGTTACTCATGAAAGGGAAGTTAGTTATGTGGAAGCTGAAATCATCACGCTTGTCATACAGCGAAGTGTTCAAATGGCCGTTTGCGTCGAACGATAGAAGTACATGTATACCCAAGCACGAAGCGGATCTGTCGCTCTCGGTTGTTTCCTTGATGTCTAGTTCATGAGGATAGATATCATGTAGATGATCCTTAAAGTTCGGATTATTGATGGACAATAGGTCATCTATGTATCTGAAGGTAAATTGAACTGACATGCGAGATGCTTTCGTCCAGTCGAGAGCAAGGACTGGATGAAGTCAACTTCGTATGAATGTGAAAATAAGTCCGCAAACAGTGGGGCACAATTGGTTCCCACGGGGATGCCAACAATTTGCTAGAATACAGTTCCTCCAAACACCACAAAAATGTTGTCAATTAAAAACTCTAGCATCCGGGTGATATCGTCTACGGTATACTTTTTTTGTTTGAATCAGAGTGTTCCTTCACGAAATAAGTATCCTCCCGCCCTATGACAAGGTATTTGTATCTCCTATTCCCATTTTTGATATACTACCTTTCAGGAAGTATCTTACTGTTATGGTAACTGCTTCAAAATATTCAAATTGAGATACTGCCGATTTGCACCTCAAAATATAGTGCTGTGTCTAGTTCAGGAATTTGTTGTCTACCACATACTTAATGCAAGAACAAGAATATTTTCCATCTTAAAATCAGTTTTAATTTCATATAGAATAAATACACCACACAATATCAACGATAATTCTTGTTTTTACATCACAATGGTGGCGTAGTAATATACTACTTTGTTTATGACAATGTTAGGAAAGATAACTCAAAAATTGTATTAAAGTTATAGAGTTGTCTTTCTTACATCACCACCGAGGTTAGATAAAGATAGTTTGTGTTGTTTATAGAGATACTATAAGCTTCACATATGCATCCTATGTTAAAAAATAATCATCATTGCCTTACGATAAAATTATTCAACATTTCAATATCTGCTGACATTAAATTTTGCCTAGATCTAGAAGAATCTCTCAGGACCTTCAGTCCTTTGATTTGAAAGAAAGATTTTGCGAATAATATTGGCCAGTCTGTTTTTGAGCATTTGGTGTGGAATCGTAATGTAGAGAGTGGAGAAGTCGAAAGATTTTATGCTGGTTATATGATTGAAATTGGTACCTTATAAATTTTCCAAAAGTTCTTTAGAATTCTTTGGTATCCACATCTGATCCAAGGCGTCCCAGTATCATATTTGCTCTCAAGTCTTCTTTTCGTACTTTCCTTCTTTTTTTCCTTAAAATGTTATCTTACGTTCTTTAGTTTTGTTTAATATATTTCGTGAGAATGTAATACATGCCGTACTCGCACTGGACTCTGCAGAGTGTTCATGAGATTATGTTGTCATTCATGTTTCTATGAAGCTGTGTAATTTTCCCCGTCTGTTCGTCCTGTTTTCTGTTCTCGTGTGAAAACTGTTTTATTTTTTAAAGAATTTGTAAGCCTTTTGATTGTATCTTTTGGAATCTGATTTCGGATTTTGTCTTTGACTTTCATTCACTGATGCATTTCCATGATCACAATCATTATTATGTTACGTATGACGTCATACGAGTATGGACCTACTTTAAAATAATAGTATTTCAAGTATGCTCTTTTTCATATTTGAACCAATATTCTAGTACATAGTGTTCATTTCAATGTTACCCCCATTGACATAAGACAAAGTATACACAGAAGTAGTACCAGTAGTAGTTCAGGAGTTAAAGATCCAGCGGAATATGGCATGTTTTGTATGTCTCCATTAACAAAAATAGCGTACCCCCTAATTAATTAATGCAGGACCAGGTGCCTCTGACAGCATGCAACACGCGAATGCAAAATAGAAACATGTCAAATCCGGTAATGTCCAAATAGTTAAAAGATGTTTATTTGAAACGTACGTTCTTAAGAATGTCCTTAACCATTCTTACCTAACCCCTTTTTGTTATAAATGATCTACCAACTGTGAACACCAGATTCGAGTCTATAATTAAAGACCCTGACGTTATCACAGAGCTTACCTACCTCCAAGAACATTATGTCATCACACCAGCGGACAAAGCCTCAAATAATTACACATTTACTTGCAAAAAGTACTATTTCGACAGTCAAGTAAAAGAGTTGGGTTTAAATTCGACACCTGGAAATCCCACTTGCACCCCAATAAACCTTTCTGTCTCTGAAATAATAGATAATCATAAATCAGCTCTTGCTTCCTTTGGATTTAGATTTAGATTTACCGTACTTATACTGCATACATAAAATGCATATGAATCCGTAAAAACAACGGTTCATCGCTGGTTCCTCAAAATGTTCTACGAAATCTGTATCGATCTTACTCACCAAAGTTTTATCTGAAATCAAATCTGGGCTTCAAAAATATTGTTCTACAGTATATTCTCGCAGTGGTATCAACCAGATGCGGGTTTTAACGAATTCGAAGGAACTTTTAGAACATCTGAAATATTCTTATTTTAGTAGAGTCCATTCGATCAAAGCCTTTGATTTTTTCGACACTTTACACTACAATCCCATATTCTAAATTGAATGAAATGACAAATATGGATAATGACCATATCCCTGTATACAGCACAAAATCGATAATTCAGAAAATCAGAAACCGAAGGCATACAAAATAAGGATAAAACAGGAACCAAAGCAAACAAACAAAAACCTCCACCATATAAAAAGAAGCGAACTCCCGATATGGTAGTGAGACCAGGTGCCCAGGAAGAGTAAGCATCTCCTGCTTGCATGCAACACCCGCCGCTTCAATTTGGTAGAACTGTAACATCCGGTTACTTCCATTTCGGAAGACATAGAGTACAATCTTTGGTTGGATGGTTCAAATGGTCTATGACAGAATATCATCCACCATTCTGGAGAGTGGGACATCATAGTGTATGACGAGTTCCTCATATCGACCGTAGAACTTCCTCAGTGACGATGTTAGTCGGTCACAAACATATCCCTGACTGAGAAGCTTATCTGAAAGACGCCTAGCTCTCAGAACAAAATCCGTATATTTGGTACTTGCTCTGGCATAGCGTATCAACTGAGATATGAACACGCCATAAGCAGGCGATGAAGGGATGTTGCTACTCAGAAAAGGAAAGTTTGTAATGCTGAAATTAAAGTCGTCACGTTTGTCATAGAGTTAGGTGTTCATGTGACCATCAGTGTCGTAGGACAACATTATGTCCAAAGAGGATGCTGAATTATTTGTCTCTGTAGTTTCTTTGACTTCAAGCTCCGAAGGATAGATACTGCTCAGGTAATCCGCGAATTTTGGATTATTGATGGACAACACATCGTCTATGTATCTGTAGGTATAGTTGAAGTCAGAAGCTAAGTATTTTTTCCCTTCAGAGACCAAAGATTGAATGAATTCAGCTTCGTACGAATAAAGGAAAATGTCGGCAAGGAGTGGGGCACAATTGGTCCCCATTGGAATTCCGGCAGTTTGCTGGAAGACCTTTCCTCCCAAACACAACAAAAATGTTGTCGATCAGAAAGTTTAACATCTGAATAATATCTGTTTCAGTGTACTTATTTTCAGAATCGGACTTTTCTTTTACAAAGTAGATTTTGTCATAGTTAACAACAATAAATTTGTATTTGCAATTACCGTTCTTACTTGTAAACGCATTACTTATAATTTTTGCGAGTCTTTCTTTCAATTTAGAATGTGGAATTGTAGTGTAAAGTGTCGAAAAATCAAAGGCTTTGATCGAATGGACTCTACTAAAATGAGTGGATTTCAGATGTTCTAAAAGTTCCTTCGAATTCTTTAAAATCCACATCTGGTTGATTTTACTGCGAGAATATACTGTCGAACTGTTTTACTAGACTGTCGAAATAGTACTTTTTGCAAGTAAATGTGTAATTATTTGAGGCTTTGTCCGCTGGTGTGATGACATAATGTTCTTGGAGGTAGGTAAGCTCTGTGATAACATCAGGGTCTTTAAATATAGACTCGAATCTGGTGTTCACAGTTGATTTTAATCGGTTAATTCTAGATAAAAGTAACCCTCTGATGGATTTTATCCATTCGGAAAGGGTGTCGAGCTGTACATCCTCTTTCTTTGCCCAACGTCTTGCATATTCCTCACAAGACTCGCAAAAATTATAAGTAATGCGTTTACAAGTAAGAACGGCAATCGCAAATACAGATTTATTGTTGTTAACTATGACAAAACGTACTTTCTAAGAGAAAAGTCCGATTCTGAAAATAAGTACACTGAAACAGATATTATTCAGATGTTAAACTTTCTGATCGACAACATTTTTGTTGTGTTTGGAGGAAAGGTCTTCCAGCAAATTGTCGGAATTCCAAAGTGGAACAATTGTGCCCCACTCCTTTTCGACATTTTCCTTTACTCTTTGGTCATGTGACAGTGAGGAGGTTGTTTTACACCTCAATTGTACGTTCTTCGAGACCTCTTGATAAGTGGGAGGGTTGTGCGCACGTAATCCAGGATAACCACACCTTCTGCTATTTTCGTGGCAGATGGCCGTCCTAAGTCGGCACCGGTTGCCCATTGGTCTCGTTGGTTTATGTGTAGTCCTTTGTGTTTGATGTTTCTGTGTTGTGCGTTGACGTTCCTTGTCCCTTATGCGTCTCTTTCTGTGCTTGTCTGCTTTGTGTTTTTGCATTTAGTGTTTTGGGGTTTTGCTGTGGATGCTGCAACCTGGTGTTGTTGGAGATCCATTCCTTTGTTTTGTAAGAAGCTGAATTCATTCAATCTTTGGTCTCTGAAGGGATACTTAGCTTCTGACTTTAACTTTAACAGATACATAGACGATGTGCTGTCCATCAATAATCCACAATTCGCGGATTACCTGAGCAGTATCTATCCTTCGGAGCTTGAAGTCAAAGAAACTACAGAGACAAATAATTCAGCATCCTATTTGGACATAATGTTGTCCTTCGACACTGATAAGGTCACATGAACACCTAACTCTATGACAAACGTGACTTCAATTTCAGCATTACAAACTTTCCTTTTCTGAGTAGCAACATCCCTTCATCGCCTGCTTATGGCGTGTTCATATCTCATTTGCTACGCGATTTCAGAGCAAGTACCAAATATACGGATTTTGTTCTGAGAGCTAGGCGTCTTTCAGATAAGCTTCTCAGTCAGGGAGTTCGCTTCTTTTTATATTGGTTTTGTTTGTTTGCTTTGGTTCCTGTTTTATCCTGATTTTGTATGCCTTTGGTTTCTGATTTTCTGAATCATCGATTTTGTGCTGTATACAGGGATATGTTCATTATCCATATTTGTCATGTAAGAGCGCTTTCAAATGATTATAGTGTTGTTTTCTGCCTTGTCTTCTGGAGCAAAGACATACTTACTGTGCAAATCCTGAAGTTTTGATTTATAGAATCTAGCTGATTTTGAGGGTGCGTCCGAATAAAGATGAGGATTTTTTTAAAATTGTCAATTCGGATATCTACAATGTCTAAAATAAGGCTTTTCCAGTCATTGAGAGAGTGTGGTTCGACTCCTTCTAACTTACACCATTTTCGTTTATAAATTAACCCTCACCCTATCCGTGCAACATCCGTCAAAAAATAAAAAAATAATAAAAAAAATAATAAATCAATAAAATAAGAAACTTATTTGAACTTGGAAATTTTACCAAAGCTGGGTAAGGAGGAGGTTCGATTAATAATGACGTTGTATTGATCACTACATAACACACAAACATGAGACTGAATTGAAGCATGCAAGCAAGAGATGCTGACTCTTCCTGGGCACCTGGTCTCACTCCCATATTAGGAGTTCGCTTCTTTTCTTGTGGAAGAGGTTTTTGTTTGTTTGCTTGCTTTGGTTCCTGTTTTATCCTGATTTTGTATGCCTTCGGTTTATGATTTTCTGAAATATCGATTTTGTGCTGTATATTGGAAATGTTCATTATCCATATTTGTCATTGAAACTCTTTTGTTATTCAGTCTGAATGAAACAAGGCAAAATCTTTAGTATTTCCATTGTTACAGTTGGGAACCCCGGAATAAACAGAAATTTTTAATACCAATGCAATGAGACATAAATCATGAACATTAACCTCTTTCCCAATATGTTTACCTTTCATACATTTCATTTATTCACTGCGTTAGAGAATGTACATGTTAATCAAACCCGAAACCCAAACTGATCAAAATAAAAAATCATGATAATCAATAAGTATTCAGAACTTTGAAACTACACAACTAAGCACAACACCGTGAGCATTATATAACAATGGAGATAACATCAGGGGCCCACTGTCCCCTGATTAATAACAGCACCCGTCAATTAAATCATTCGGAAAGAAAAGTCAATTTCGCTGACGGAATGTAAAATTTAATTCGGTATTTTGCAATGATTTTGACTTAAAATATCAACATAATGAACAAAGATATGTGATTGTGATGTGTTAGTAAATGAAACAAAAAACCCCAAAACAGAATCCAAAAATGATAATCAATAGGCATGCATAATCCTGAAACAAAACATAAAAAGACAAAGGAAGGGAGGAGAATCCCAACAGTGAAAACAGCGGAATGTTCCCCCACGAGAAGAAAAGGCGTCCATTAACAGACAGAAAAAAATGATACTGTAACAGCACCTCAGAAGCACGAAGGAAAATGTCACCCATTAAATCCAGAGTTTTGTGCAAGAACGGAATTTATTGTAGGCGGCGCTGTTTAAACACGCTATCTTTATCAGATCAGATAACACATATTCAAAATTCGCATGAATCCATAAAATGTATACAAATTAAGTGATAATATCTTATTAAGTAGGATCGAAAGTAAGCTCGATATCAAAATTTAGCGGGGTAAAATATTTACCAAATTTCCTTGTCGGTGTTGTTACCTAGTAGAATCAATTCCATATTCCCCAAAGCCTGTGGAAGAATTATCATTTCTTGACAGCTCTGTCGCCTGAAAGAAGCTTTGTTTTGGTCCTTTATCAATTGACATCAAATATATTATTTTGATATTTCGGAAACTTGTCATTTCATCCAAAAATATAATCGAATTTAAATGAGATACAAAACATCTTAGCACCTACCCTTCAATGCTATTTTGGTCGAAGAATATAGACAATATAAAAACATTATTTAATATGATAATGTAACCGCACCATTTGTTACTAACGTTGCACTGAGAAGGCTAGATTAAAGACATCACATTTCAATATTTAATTTGATACAGTATAATGACAAATATGGATAATGACCATATCCCAATACACTGAACAAAATCGATAATTCAGAAAATTATTAACCGAAAGCATACAAATGTTAACGTCTTCAAATTCACACCGTCTGCTACTGACGTGGCAGATGGCCGTCCTAAGTCGGCACCGTTTACCCATTGGTCTCGTTGGTTTATGTGTAGTCATTTGTGTTTTATGTTTTTCTGTGATTTCGCATTCCTTGTACTACTCTCTATCTGTGCGTGTCTTTTTTGTGTTTTACAGTGGGTGTTTTGGGAGGTTGCTGTTGGTGCTGCAACTATAGGTGTTGTTGGAGATCCCCTCCTTTATTTTAAGACAGATAAATTTACTGCATTGACCAGGCACATCGGGATAAAACATGAACCAAAACAAGCAAAGAAAAACCTCCACCATATGAAAAGAAGCGAACTCCCAATATGGAAGTGAGACCAGGTGCCCAGGAAGAGTCAGAATCTTCTGCTTGCATGCAACACCCGTCGCTTCAATTCGGTAGAATTGTCACATCCGGTTACTTCCATTTCGGAAGATACAATTATAGGAATGTTCGAGTGACGAAAAAGTGACGTCACACTGCGCATGCGCGTGAAATGGTTGGCAAAAAGTGGTTCTCTTATATATATGTATAGCAATGTCCACTTCTATTTACGTTAATATTCTTTACCGGTACAGTTTATCGACAGATATAATTATGTTAAGATTACTTCAAAGTTAATATGGATCGATCGATAAAATATTAATCGATCGTTTTAATTGCATGTGATATTTTTTTAATATAATTATTAAATGTAAATTCGATCAACCGAATTTGATCGAACTTGGCTACATGTGCCCTCGGGGATTCCTGGTCCACCAGCAGTGACACTCACCAAGTGGTACAGATGTTAGTCGACCACAAACGTATCCTTGACTGAGAAGCTTATCTGAAAGACGCCTAGCTCTCAGAACAAAATCTGTATATTTGGTACTTGCTATGGCATAGCGTATCAGCAGGCGATGAAGAGATGTTGCTACTCAGAAAAGGAAAGTTTGTGATGTTGAAATCGAAGTCTGTGATGTTGAAATCGAAGTCGTCACGTTTGCCATAGAGTGAGTTGTTTATGTCACCATCAGTGTCGTAGGACAACATTATGTCCAGATAGGATGCTGAATTATTTGTCTCAATTGTTTCTTTGACTTCAAGCTCCGAAGGACAGATTCTGCTGAGGGAGCGAATTTTGGATTATTGATGGACAGCACATCGTCTATGTATCTGTAAGGGAAGTTAAAAGTTAGAAGCTACGTATCTGTTATTTCATTTGCTATATAAGATCAGCGGATGTATATAAATATATTTATAGAAATAAAGATATTAGGTAATGTCTCTACGCACTTTTATTTCATTTGATTATGTTTTACACAGAGAATTTTAGTTGTGCGTTCAATTTTTGTATATCTAGTCCTATACTAGTATCATATATCATATCTTAATTTTTGACTTTCGAGTTCTTGAATCTCAACTGAAACAACAAAATCTTAATCATAGTCAACTAGTCATATACTAGTATCATATATCATATCTTAATTTTTGACTTTCGAGTTCTTGAATCTCAACTGAAACAACAATATATTAATTTCATAAAATTTATGACGTCTTTTTGTAGAATATATAAGGAGGAGTAAACAAAAAGCAGAACTATAGAAGAAGGTCCATGCCATTGATACTTCAAAAAACAGAACTCCATAGTATCGAAGACCAGACGAAGCTTAAACAATCCCCTCCTTTCTTTCTGATTGTTTAAGCTTCGTCTGTAACTCCATCGTATCGAAGACGAGACCACCTAATCTGAGTTATATGTTTTGAAGTATCAATGACACGGACCTACGTCTATAGTACTGCTTTTTGTTTATGGATGGAGTTCTATTTTTTATAGAGATTGATTGCATTGAAATTAATTCCAATAGTGGAATGGAAGTCTGATGGACTGCTCGAGAGATGATCAATCTGCGTATATCGGTACTCAGATAAGGTGGAGTTCGCCAACAGGACGGCTTTGCATAAATAAATGGTTGAAAAATAGAAATAAACAAACAATGTTAATGGCGTAGTATGGTATGGTCAGCGTGTTGAATCTTGTATGATAAAACTTCCAATATATATTCTGACTACGTTTTCAACAAATTAAGAGGTTTTCTTCTCTTGATAAATGCATGCAAACTTTTTGAAGCATCTCGATTTGAAAACAAATATAGATAATTTTGCATGTCAGAGATTTAGAATAGCGCTTGATATAAAACAAAGGAGGAGATCTCCAACAACATCAGGCTGCAACATCCACAGCAAAAACCTAAAACACCCAATGAAAAACACAGAGCAGACAAGCACAGGAAAAGACGCAAAAGGGACAAGAAACGTCAATGCACAACACAGAAACATCAAACATAAATGACTACACATTAACCAACGAGACCAATGGGCAACCGATGCCGAATTAGGACGGCCATCTGCCATGGAAATAGCAGAAGCTGTACTTATCCTGGATACCACGACGACAAGAAACAGATGGAAACCACGAATCCATACAGCATCGAAACCACCACGACAAGAAACAGATTGAAACCACGAATCCATACAGCATATAAACCACCACGACAAGAAACAGATGGAAATCACGAATCCATACAGCATATAAACCACCACGACAAGAAACAGATGGAAACCACGAATCCATACAGCGTATAAAACACCACGACAAGAAACAGATGGAAACCACGAATCCATATAGCATATAAAACACCACGACAAGAAACAGATGGAAACCACGAATTCATACAGCATATAAAACACCACGACAAGAAACAGATGGAAACCACGAATCCATACAGCATATAAACCGGTACGACAAGAAACATAAGGAAACCACGAATTCAAACAGCATATAAACCACCACAACAAGAAACAGATGGAAACAACGAATTCATACAGCATATAAACCACCACGACAAGAAACAGATGGAAACCACGAATCCATACAGCATATAAACCACCACGACAAGAAACAGATTGAAACCACGAATTCATACAGCATATCAACCACTACGACAAGAAACAGATGGAAACCACGAAATCATACAGCTTATAAACCACCACGACAAGAAACAGACGGAAAAAACGAAATCATACAGCATATAAACCATCACGATAAGAAACATATGAAAACCACAAATTCATACAGCATATAAATCACCACGACAAGAAACAGATAGAAACAACGAATCCATACAGCATATAAACCACCACGACAAGAAACAGATGGAAACCACGAAATCATACAGCATATAAACCACCACGACAAGATACAGACAGAACAATGAATCCATACAGCATATAAACCACCACGACAAGAAACAGAAGGAAACCACAGATCAATACAGCATTTAAACCACCACGACAAGAAACAGATGGAAACCACGAATTGATAAGGCATATACACCACCACGACAAGAAACAGATGGAAACCACGAATCCATACAGCTTATCAACCACCACGACAAGAATCAGATGGAAACCACGAATCCATACAGCATACAAAACACCACGACAAGAAACAGATGGAAACCACGACTTCATACAGCAAATAAATCACCACGACAAGAAACAGAAGGAAACCACGAATCCATACAGCATATAAAACACCACGACAAGAAACAGATGGAAACCACGAATTCATACAGCATATAAAACACCACGACAAGAAACAGATGGAAACCACGAATTCATACAGCATATAACACACCACGACAAGAAACAGAAGAAAACCACGAATCCATATAGCATATAAAACAACACGACAAGGAACAGCTGGAAACCACGAATTCATACAGAATATAAACCACGACAAGAAACAGATGGAAACAAAGAATTCATACCGCATTTAAACCACCACGACAAGAAACAGATGGAAACCACGAATCCATACAGCATATAAAACACCACGACAAGAAACAGATGGAAACCACGAATCCATACAGCATATAAACCACCACGACAAAAAACAGATGGAAACAAAGAATTCATACAGTATATAAACCGACACGACAAGAAACAGATAGAAACTACGAATCCATATAGCATATAAACCACCACGACAAGAAACAGATGGAAACCACGAATTCATACAGCATATAAACCACCACGACAAGAAACAGATGGAAACCACGAATTCATATAGCATATAAAACACCACGACAAGAAACAGATGGAAACCACGAATTCATGTTGCATATAAAACACCACGACAAGAAACAGATGGAAACCACGAATCCATATAGCATATAAAACACCACGACAAGAAACAGATGGAAACCACGAATTCATATAGCATATAAAACACCACGACAAGAAACAGATGGAAACCACGAAGTCATATAGCATATAAAACACCACGAAAAGAAACAGATGGAAACGACGAATCCATACATCATATAAACCACCACGACAAGGAACAGATGGAAAACACGAATTCATACAGCATATATACCACCACGACAAGAAACAGACGGAAACCACGAATTCATACAGTATATTAACCGGCACGACAAGAAACAGATGGAAACCACGAATCCATACAGCATATACACCATCACGACAAGAAACAGATGGAAACCACGAATTCATACAGCATATAAAACACAACGACAAGAAACAGATGGAAACCACTAATTCATATAGCATATAACACCACGACAAGAAACAGATGGAAACCATGAATCCATACAGCGTATAAAACACCACGACAAGAAACAGAAGGAAACCACGAATTCATACAGCATATAACACACCACGACAAGAAACAGAAGGAAATCGCGAATCCATACAACATATAAAACACACCACGACAAGGAACAGAAGGAAATCGCGAATTCATACAGCATATAAAACACACCACGACAAGAAACAGAAGGAAACCACGAATTCATACAGCATAAAACATACCACGACATGAAACAGAAGGAAACCACGAATTCATACAGCATATATAACAACACGACAAGAAACGGAAGGAAACCACAAATCCACACAGCATATAACACACCACGACAAGAAACAGATGGAAACCACGAATTAATACAGCATATAACACACCACGACAAGGAACAGATGGAAACCACGAATTCATACAGCATATATAACACACCACGACAAGAAACAGATGGAAACCACGAATTCATACAGCATATATAACACACCACGACAAGAAACAGAAGGAAACCACGAACTTATACAGGATATAAAACACCAAGACAAGATACAGATGGAAACCATGAATTCATACAGAATATAAAACACCACGACAAGAAACAGATGGAAACCACGAAATCATACAGCATATAAACCACCACGACAAGAAACAGACGGAACAACGAATCCATACAGCATATAAACCACCACGACAAGAAACAGAAGGAAACCACAGATCCATTCAGCATTTAAATCACCACGACAAGAAACAGATTGAAACTACGAATACATACAGCATATAAACCACGACGACAAGAAACAGATGGAAACCACAAATTCATACAGCATATAAAACAACAAGACAAGAAACAGAAAGAAACCACGAATTCATACAGCATATATAACACACCACGCCAAGAAACAGAAGGAAACCACGAACTTATACAGGATATAAAACACCAAGACAAGAAACAGATGGAAACCACGAATTCATACAGCACATAAAACACCACGACAAAAAACAGATGGAAACCACGAATTCATACAGCATATAACACACCACGACAAGAAACAGAAGGAAACCACGAATCCATACAGCATATAAACCACGACGGCAATAAACAGATAGAAACCGCGAATTCATACAGCATATAACACATCACGACAAGAAACAGATGGAAACCACGAATTCATGCAGCATATAACACACCACGACAAGAAACAGATGGAAACCACGAATTCATATAGCATATAAAACACCACGACAAGAAACAGATGGAAACCACGAATTCATACAGCATATAAACCGCCACGACAAGAAACAGATGGAAACCACGAATTCATGCAGCATATAACACACCACGACAAGAAACAGAAGGAAACCACGAATTCATATAGCATATAAAACACCACGACAAGAAACAGATGGAAACCACGAATTCATACAGCATATAAACCACCACGACAAGAAACAGATGGAAACCACGAATCCATATAGCATATAAACCACCACGTTAAGAAACAGATGGAAACGACGAATTTATACAGCATATAAACCACCACGACAAGAAACAGATGGAAACCACGAATTCATACAGCTTATAAACCACCACGACAAGACACTGATGGAAAAAAATGAATTCATAAAGCATACAAGTATTAGCTTTTACAAAAAGCTTGCCGTCAGTTAGCTGACTGTAAATGTTGTAAAATTCTAGTTAGAAAATGCATTTACCAATCGCACATTTCCGGGCTTTTCCGCGTTTTTCTGATTCAAGTGACGGGAATTTCCGAAATTCTGTGATTATTATAGGACGTATCGGTTCAAAGACTTTTCGATGCAAATTTCGGAAGAAAATACACTGATGCGATATGACTTTCATTTGTCAGGTCATCTAGACTCTTAAGCCGACCTGGTGAGAGAATCTTATACACAGGTTCTGAATAACCTAGACGGAAATTTGCATTTTATGCAATTGTCAACCAATCATATTGCCAAGAGGTATTCTATCCGTGCAAGTAGGTTACGAATGATTACAGTATACCGTCAGTCATGACTGACGGTAATAAACCATCACGACAAGAAACAGAAGGAAACCAATAATCCATAAAGCATACAAACCAAGACGGCAAGAAAGAGAAGGAAACCACGAATCCATACAGCATATAAACCACCACGACAAGAAAAAGATGGAAACCACGAATTCATACAGCTTATCAACCACCACGACAAGAAACAGATGGAAACAACGAATTCATACAGCTGTTGTGGGTCATGTGTTATTTTAGTTTTACTTTATGTGTAGGTACACATGTACTTAGTCATGTTGTATTATGATTTCATAATCATTCTTTCTAGATTTTACTATGTCATGTTTATTTCATTAGAGAATATTCCAGTATGTTCTTTGTTACATCATTATCATCACATGACTGTGATTTCTAGAATTTACTCTATTGTTGATCATTTGTAATGAGTCATTGTTCTAGAAGCTTCTGGTTAATTCATTGGTATTAGATATAAATACCTCTGAGGAACTGTGTTGAGGGGACATTCGTACACATTCGTAGACACGATTCATTCATCTATTCTGATATACTGGGACACTTTATTTGTTGAGACTTTAATCCATTTAACAACGTTTGGACACTGATCTTTCGAGAACGTTTGTGTTTACCGGAAACCATACATTCGATAGACTTTGTGGACCGTAACGGACACTTTGATCCGGACATTGTATTGTAAGTTGTAATCATTTGAAATATATATATTTTGTACATAATTAAACTTGTAAATTTATATTCTGTCTTTGTCTGATTTTTGCTGGCGTTTTGGGGTATTCTGACCCATAACAGAATTGGGGGCTCGTCCGGGATAGTAATCTCTGCATATTTGCACTTTACGTAAAGTTCGTTTTTTGAAAAAAGGAAAATTCTCCAAACTTTTGCCAGCAGAAATCAATCATGGTATTTTCGGTCACTGAATTTTTGAAATCGCCGACTGTAGATGAGTTCGAATCATTGAAAAAAGATGATTTGATTGGTTTAGGTCTTCACTTGAAGTTAGATGTAAAATCTTCTATGAGAAAACAAGAAATTAGAAATATTGTGGCTAAAGAGCTTTTAGCTAAGGAAATCTTTTCGTCATACGATTTTCCTGTTGAACCTGTTTCAAGCGAAACCAAAATGTCAAAATTTGAGTTTGAATTAGAGAAAATGAAAATACAATTACAATTTGAAAAAGAAGAAAAAGAAAGACAATTTCAAATTGAAAAAGAAGAAAAAGAAAGACAATTTGAAAGAGAAAAGGAAGAAAGAGAGAAACAGGAACGTATGCACGAGAAAGAACTCCAGTTTGAGTTAGAAAAGTTAAAATTAGAGAAAAGTGCTAAGGAAAATCCTGTTCCTTCGCCTGTCAAGTCTGAATTCGACGCCGCCAAAAACATCCGATTGGTACCAAAATTTCAAGAAAAGTCCGTGGACAAATATTTTCCACATTTTGAGAAAATCGCGACCAATCTGAAGTGGCCACGCGATTTTTGGCCAACTTTATTACAAAGCGTACTTATTGGCAAAGCGGCTGAAGTGTACTCGGCGCTCAGTATTGCTGAGAGTTCAGACTATGACAAGGTCAAGGACACGATTTTGAGAGCATATCAGTTAGTACCTGAGGCGTACAGACAAAAGTTTAGAAAGTACAAAAAGTTTGAAAATCAAACATATGTTGAATTTGCTCGAGAAAAAGAAGATTTATTTGATCAGTGGTTTCGATCTAAGAAAATTCCCAATTCATTTGACAATTTGCGTCAAATAATTCTGATAGAAGAGTTCAAAGAGTGTGTACATCAAGATTTAAGAACTCAGTTGGAAGACAAAAATGTTAAAACTCTTGAAGAAGCCGCTGTTTTGTCTGATACGTATGCTCTCACACATAAGAAAAATTTTGTGTCAAAAACTCAATCTAGCGATAGCGCAAAAACTTCAGATTTTCCAAAGAAAAATGTACAAGAGTCTCAGTCGTCCATTAGTTCCCAGTCACCATCTCAAGGTGGTTCTACGTCCGGACCTAGGTCCGAGCGTTCTGAGGCATCCCCAGGGGTGGGGTCGCTTCCTACATGCAATTATTGTAAGAAAAAAGGTCATGTTATTGGTGAGTGTTTGAAGCTAAAGAAGAAAAAAGAACTTAAGTCACAGGCCTGTGCGTCTGTTAGAAATGATAGGAAAGCCTTAGATTCGATTTGTTCTGACACTCCTGAGATTCAGGGTTCTAAGTCCAGTTCTGATGATTTTGTGGAGGATCATTATAAGCCCTTTTTGTCACAGGGATTTGTTTCACTCAGTGATTCTAGCGAAGCGTTGCCCGTTCAGATTTTGAGAGATACTGGTGCTGCCCAGACTTTATTGTTAGAGGGTTCATTGCCTTTGTCTGAGCACACTTTTACTGGTAGGTCAGTTTTATTACAGGGTGTGGAGCTAGGCGTCATTGATGTTCCCCTTCATAAAATTTATTTGAAGTCAGACTTAATTACTGGACCTGTTATCGTAGGTGTTCGACCTACTCTTCCCGTTCAAGGCGTTTCCTTGTTGCTTGGCAACGATTTAGCTGGCGGCAAAGTTGTAGCCGATCCGATTGTTTGTGAGAAAATCACGTCCGATGTCGAGTCCGATGATGAAGACGACGACTTGTACCCAGCCTGCGCAGTTACCAGGGCGATGGCCAGGAAAAGACTGAAAGAGGCTGAGCGTACTCCTGCACTTAACGAGGACCATCCCTCCGAAAATACAGACCTTTCTGACACATTCATGTCTACTATTGATGACAGCGTACCTGAGACGTCAGCACCACTTCATGTTGACAAGTCTCCGACAGTACCTAGTGATGATTACCATCCGCCATTAGACAGAGATACAGATGCCTTAAGCCGTGAGCAGCTCCTCTCCGAGCAAGCTAAAGATCCGGAGATTATCCGACTAAGCAAGAGGGCCCTTCCCCGAGAAGAAGCGGACAAAGTCGGAGAGTGCTTCTACATACAAGATGGCATCCTCATGCGGAAATGGAGACCACCTGATGCACCCCCTAATGACGTGTGGCGGGTCGTTCACCAGATAGTGGTTCCAGTAGCGTATCGCGGGGACATCATGACTTTAGCTCACGACACACCCATGGCAGGTCATTTAGGTGTCAATAAGACTTATAATAGGATTTTAAGTCACTTTTACTGGCCTAAGTTGAGAAAAGATGTGTCTGAGTTTTGTAAGTCTTGTCATAGTTGTCAGATGGTAGGTAAACCCAATCAAGTTTTACCACCTGCTCCCCTCCAACCCATTCCAGCCTTTGAGGAACCTTTTAGTAGGGTGTTAGTTGATTGTGTAGGTCCTTTGCCTAGGACTAGGTCAGGGAATCAGTACTTACTGACAATTATGTGTACTTCGACTAGGTTTCCTGAAGCCATACCTCTTAGGAATATTAAGGCAAAAACCATAGTTAAGGCCCTTACAAAGTTTTTCAGTTTCGTAGGTGCTCCCAAGGCTATTCAGTCAGATCAGGGTTCGAATTTTATGTCAGGATTGTTTCAGCAGGTTATGCATGAGCTAGGTATCAGGCAGTATAAGTCTTCTGCGTACCATCCTGAGTCCCAGGGGGCACTTGAACGCTTTCATCAAACCCTTAAAACTATGATGAAAACATATTGTCACCAGTATGGAAAAGACTGGGATGAAGGGGTTCACCTCGTGTTGTTTGCGGCACGAGAAGCGGTTCAGGAGTCCCTGGGGTTCAGTGCCTTTGAGCTAGTTTTTGGGCATACGGTCAGGGGGCCATTGAAGTTATTGAAGGAAAAATGGTTGACTGAGACTAGCGATTTGAATCTCTTAGACTATGTGTCTAATTTCAAAGAGAAATTATATAATGCTTGCAAATTGGCTCAAGAAAATCTCAAAACCTCACAAATGAAAATGAAAACATGGTATGACAAAGATGCTAGAAACAGAGTTTTTAAACCAGGCGATAAAGTTCTTGTATTTTTGCCTATCCCTGGTCATCCTTTGCAAGCTAGATATTTCGGTCCTTATGAGATTGAGAGTAAAATTAGTGATGTTAACTATGTGGTTAAGACACCAGGTCGGCGAAAAGACAAAAGAGTGTGTCATGTTAACATGTTGAAAGAGTATTTTGATAGAAGTGACCGAAATTTTGTAAAACCAGTTTCCACTTTGGCCAATGTAAATACATTAGAAAATTGTGTTGAACCTGAATGTAATGAAGAGACTGTCGAAAAAGACTTCGCTCAAAGTGTCCGTTTGAAGAATTCCGAAATTCTGACAAATCCGGAAGTGAAACTAGGACATTTGACCGTGCATCAAAAGGAGGAAGTGCATCAATTAATGCTGGAATATACGACCATCTTTCCGGACGTTCCAAAAAAGACGAATGCATCTCATCATGACGTCATTGTGGGTGATGCGTCACCTATCAAACAGCATCCCTATCGGTTAAACCCGATAAAGCTTCAATACATGCGGAAAGAAATTCAATACATGCTTGAAAATGACATTATTGAACCCAGCAATAGTGATTGGAGTTCCCCATGTATTCTTGTTCCGAAGCCAGACGGAACTTACCGATTGTGTACGGACTTTAGAAAAGTCAATTCAGTCACCAAAACTGACTCTTATCCGATCCCACGAATCGATGACTGTATCGATAAAATTGGCAGTGCAAAATTTGTCAGCAAATTTGACTTGCTTAAAGGCTATTGGCAGGTCCCGCTTACTGAGAGAGCCAGAGAAATATCGGCATTTGCGACTCCAGATGGGCTATACCAATATAAAGTAATGCCCTTTGGTATGAAAAACGCACCAGCCACATTCCAGAGGATGATTCATTCGCTCCTAAATCATATCGAAGGATGCGAGGCGTACATCGATGACGTCATCATCTACAGCGACACCTGGGATGATCATCTCCGAATCATGCGTACCTTCTTCGACATACTGG
Source organism: Pinctada fucata (assembly GCA_028142955.1). Taxonomy (NCBI): domain Eukaryota; kingdom Metazoa; phylum Mollusca; class Bivalvia; order Pterioida; family Pteriidae; genus Pinctada; species Pinctada fucata. The sequence goes on from AP027104.1 coordinate 969,770, forward strand.
CGAAAGCAAACCTCACAGTGAACCTTGCGAAAAGTGAATTTTGTCATGCGACTGTAGAATATTTGGGTCACAAAGTAGGTCAAGGTTTTGTTACTCCTATCATGGCCAAGGTGGAAGCTATTTCAAAGTTCCCGATTCCTACCAATAAGAAAGAGATAATGAGATTCTTGGGAATGGCAGGATTTTACAGAAAATTTTGTCCAAATTTCTCGTCAGTTGTTGGTCCACTTACCAATCTGTTACAAAAGAGAGTGAATTTTGCATGGACCAATGACTGTGACGAATCTTTTAAGAAAATCAAATGTGTTCTTATGAATAGTCCTGTCCTGTCAGCTCCAAATTTTGATAAGCAATTTAAGCTTACTGTTGATGCCAGTGACGTAGGAATCGGGGCTGCTTTGTTTCAAGAAAATGATGATGGTGTAGATAGAGTTGTTTGTTATTTTTCAAAGAAATTGACAAAATGTCAAAAGAATTACTCTACTATTGAAAAAGAGTGTCTTGCATTATTGTTAGCTTTACAACATTTTGATGTTTATTTGAATGTTACTTTACATCCCATTCTTGTGTTTACTGACCACAACCCTCTCACATTTTTGCACAAAATGTCAAACAAGAATCAAAGACTTACAAGGTGGAGTTTATTGTTGCAAGAGTACAATATTATTATTAACCATATCAAGGGCAAAGACAATGTGATTGCAGATGCACTATCAAGAGTTTCATGAGTGATTTTTGCAAAATTTACCACTTAAGTTTTCATTGACATTCAAACTTTTTTTAAGGGGGGAGGTGTTGTGGGTCATGTGTTATTTTAGTTTTACTTTATGTGTAGGTACACATGTACTTAGTCATGTTGTATTATGATTTCATAATCATTCTTTCTAGATTTTACTATGTCATGTTTATTTCATTAGAGAATATTCCAGTATGTTCTTTGTTACATCATTATCATCACATGACTGTGATTTCTAGAATTTACTCTATTGTTGATCATTTGTAATGAGTCATTGTTCTAGAAGCTTCTGGTTAATTCATTGGTATTAGATATAAATACCTCTGAGGAACTGTGTTGAGGGGACATTCGTACACATTCGTAGACACGATTCATTCATCTATTCTGATATACTGGGACACTTTATTTGTTGAGACTTTAATCCATTTAACAACGTTTGGACACTGATCTTTCGAGAACGTTTGTGTTTACCGGAAACCATACATTCGATAGACTTTGTGGACCGTAACGGACACTTTGATCCGGACATTGTATTGTAAGTTGTAATCATTTGAAATATATATATTTTGTACATAATTAAACTTGTAAATTTATATTCTGTCTTTGTCTGATTTTTGCTGGCGTTTTGGGGTATTCTGACCCATAACACAGCATATAAAACACCACGACAAGAAACAGATGGAAACCACGAATTCATACAGCATATAAAACACCACGACAAGAAACAGGTGGAAACAACGAATTCATACAGCATATAAAACACCACGACAAGAAACAGATGGAAACCACGAATTCAAACAGCATATAAACAACCACGAAAAGAAACAGATGGAAACAACGAATTCATACAGCATATAAACCACCACGACAAGAAACAGATGGAAACCACGAATCCATACAGCATATAAATCACTACGACAAGAAACAGATGGAAACGACGAATCCATACAGCATATAAAACACCACGACAAGAAACAGATGGAAACCACGAAATCATACAGCATTTAAACAACCACGACAAGAAACAGACGGAATAACGAATCAATACAGCATATAAACCACCACGACAAGAAACAGAAGGAAACCACGAATCCATACAGCATATAAACCACCACGACAAGAAACAGATGGAAACAACGAATTCATACAGCATATAACCACCACGACAAGAAACAAATTGAAACCACGAATTCATACAGCATATAAACAACCACGACTAGAACAGATGGAAACCACGAATTTATACAGCATATAAACCAGCACGACAAGAAACAGACGGAACAACGAATCCATACAGCATATAAACCACCACGACAAGAAACAGATAGAAAACAACAGATCCATACAGCATATAAACCACCACGACAAGAAACAGATGGAAACCACGAATTCATAAGGCATATAAACCACCACGACAAGAAACAGATGGAAACCACGAATCCATACAGCTTATAAACCACCACGACAAGAGTCAGATTGAAACCACGAATCCATACAGCATACAAAACACCACGACAAGAAACAGATGGAAACCACGAATTCATACAGCATATAAACAACCACGACTAGAACAGATGGAAACCACGAATTTATACAGCATATAAACCAGCACGACAAGAAACAGACGGAACAACGAATCCATACAGCATATAAACCACCACGACAAGAAACAGATGGAAAACAACAGATCCATACAGCATATAAACCACCACGACAAAAAACAGATGGAAACCACGAATTCATAAGGCATATAAACCACCACGACAAGAAACAGAAGGAAACCACGAATTCATACAGCAAATGAATCACCACGACAAGAAACAGAAGGAAACCGAGAATCCATACAGCATATAAAACACCACGACAAGAAACAGATGGAAACCACGAATTCATACAGCATATAAAACACCACGACAAGAAACAGATGGAAACCACGAATTCATACAGCATATAACACACCACGACAAGAAACAGAAGAAAACCACGAATCCATATAGCATATAAAACAACACGACAAGGAATAGATGGAAACCACGAATTCATACAGCATATAAACCACGACGACAAGAAACAGATGGAAAACACGAATTCATACAGCATATAAAACACCACGACAAGAAACAGAAAGAAACCACGAATTTATACAGCATATAACACACCACGACAAGAAACAGAAGAAAACCACGAATTCATACAGTATATAAAACACCAAGACAAGAAACAGATGGAAACAAAGAATTCCTACCGCATATAAAACACCACGACAAGACACTGATGGAAAAAAATGAATTCATATAGCATATATAACACAACACGACAAGAAACAGATGGAAACCACGAATCCATACATCATGTAAACCACCACGACAAGGAACAGATGGAAAACACAAATTCATACAGCATATAAACCACCACGACAAGAAACAGATGGAAACCACGAATCAATACAGCATATAAACCACCATGACAAGAAACAGATGGAAACCATTAATTCATACAGCATATATAAAACACCATGACAAGAAACAGAAGGAAACCACGAATCCATACAGCATATAACACCACGACAAGAAGCAGAAGGAATCCACGAATTCATACAGCATATAAAACACAACGACAAGAAACAGATGGAAACCACGAATTCATATAGCATATAACACCACGACAAGAAACAGAGGGAAACCACGAATTCATACAGCATATAAACCACCACGACAAGAAACAGAAGGAAATCGCGAATCCATACAACATATAAAACACACCACGACAAGGAACAGAAGGAAATCGCGAATTCATACAGCATATAAAACACACCACGACAAGAAACAGAAGGAAACCACGAATTTATACAGCATATAAAACACTACGACAAGAAACAGATAGAAACCACGAATTCATATAGCATAATATAACACCACGACAAGAAACAGAAGGAAACCACGAATTCATACCGCATATATAACAACACGACAAGAAACGGAAGGAAACCACGAATCCACACAGCATATAAAACACCAAGACAAGAAACAGATGGAAACAAAGAATTCCTACCGCATATAAAACACCACGACAAGACACTGATGGAAAAAAATGAATTCATATAGCATATATAACACACCACGACAAGAAACAGATGGAAACCACGAATCCATACATCATGTAAACCACCACGACAAGGAACAGATGGCAAACACAAATTCATACAGCATATAAACCACCACGACAAGAAACAGATGGAAACCACGAATTCATACAGTATATAAACCGGCACGACAAGAAACAGATGGAAACCACGAATCAATACAGCATATAAACCACCATGACAAGAAACAGATGGAAACCATGAATTCATACAGCATATATAAAACACCATGACAAGAAACAGAAGGAAACCACGAATCCATACAGCATATAACACCACGACAAGAAGCAGAAGGAATCCACGAATTCATACAGCATATAAAACACAACGACAAGAAACAGATGGAAACCACGAATTCATATAGCATATAACACCACGACAAGAAACAGAGGGAAACCACGAATTCATACAGCATATAAACCACCACGACAAGAAACAGAAGGAAATCGCGAATCCATACAACATATAAAACACACCACGACAAGGAACAGAAGGAAATCGCGAATTCATACAGCATATAAAACACATCACGACAAGAAACAGAAGGAAACCACGAATTTATACAGCATATAAAACACTACGACAAGAAACAGATAGAAACCACGAATTCATATAGCATAATATAACACCACGACAAGAAACAGAAGGAAACCACGAATTCATACCGCATATATAACAACACGACAAGAAACGGAAGGAAACCACGAATCCACACAGCATATCACACACCACGACAAGAAATAGATGGAAACCACAAATCCATTCAACATATAAAACATCACGACAAGAAACAGATGGAAACCACGAATTCATACAGCATATATAGCACACCACGACAAGAAACAGATGGAAACCACGAATTCATACAGCATATAAAACACCACGACAAGGAACAGAAAGAAACCACGAATTCATACAGCATATGTAGCACACCACGACAAGAAACAGATGGAAACCACAAATCCATACAACATATAAAACATCACGACAAGAAACAGAAGGAAACTACGAATTCATACAGCATATATAACACACCACGACAAGAAACAGAAGGAAACCACGAATTCATACAGCATATAAAACACCACGACAAGAAACAGAAAGAAACCACGAATTCATACAGCATATAAACCACCACGACAAGAAACAGATGGAAACCACGAATCCATACAGCATATAAACCACCACGAAAAGAAACAGAAGGAAACCACGAACTTATACAGCATATAAAACACCACGACAAGAAACAGATGGAAACCACGAATTCATACAGCATATATAACACACCACGACAAGAAACAGAAGGAAACCACGAACTTATACAGCATATAAAACACCACGACAAGAAACAGAAAGAAACCACGAATTCATACAGCATATAAACCACCACGACAAGAAACAGATGGAAACCACGAATCCATACAGCATATAAACCACCACGAAAAGAAACAGAAGGAAACCACGAACTTATACAGCATATAAAACACCACGACAAGAAACAGATGGGAACCACGAATTCATACAGCATATAAAACACCACGACAAGAAACAGATGGAAACCACGAATTCATATAGCATATAACACACCACGACAAGAAACAGAAGGAAACCACGAATCCATACAGCATAGAAACCACGACGGCAAGAAACAGATAGAAACCGCGAATTCATACAGCATATAACACAGCATGACAAGAAAGAGATTGAAACCACGAATTCATACAGCATATAAAACACCACGACAAGAAACAGAAGGAAACTACGAATTCATAAAGCATATAACACACCACGACAAGAAACAGAAGGAAACCACGAATCCATACAGGATATAAACCACGACGGCAAGAAACAGATAGAAACCGCGAATTCATACAGCGACAAGAAACAGATGGAAACCACGAATTCATGCAGCATATATAACACACCACGACAAGAAACAGATGGAAACCAGGAATCCATATAGCATATAAACCACGACGGCAAGAAACAGATAGAAATCGCGAATTCATACAGCATATAACACACCACGACAAGAAACAGAAGAAAACGACGAATTTATACAGCATATAAAACACCACGACAATAAACAGAAAGAAACCATGAATTCATACAGCATATATAACACACCACGACAAGAAACAGAAGGAAACCACGAACTTATACAGGATATAAAACACCACGACAAGAAACAGATGGAAACCACGAACTTATACAGCATATAAAACACCACGACAAGAAACAGATGGAAACCACGAATTCATACAGCATATATAACACACCACGACAAGAAACAGATGGAAACCACGAATTCATATAGGATATAACACACCACGACAAGAAACAGAAGGAAACCACGAATCCGTACAGCATATAAACCACGACGGCAAGAAACAGATAGAAACCACGAATTCATACAGCATATAAAACACCACGACAAGAAACAGAAGGAAACCACGAATCCGTACAGCATATAAAACACCACGACAAGAAACAGATGGAAACCACGAATCCATACAGCATATAAAACACCACGACAAGAAACAGATGGAAACCACGAATTCATACAGCATATAAAACACCACGACAAGAAACAGAAGGAAACCACGAATCCGTACAGCATATAAACCACGACGGCAAGAAACAGATAGAAACCGCGAATTCATACAGCATATAACACAGCATGACAAGAAAGAGATTGAAACCACGAATTCATACAGCATATAAAACACCACGACAAGAAACAGAAGGAAACCACGAATTCATGCAGCATATAACACATCACGACAAGAAACAGATGGAAACCACGAATTCATGCAGCATATAACACACCACGACAAGAAACAGATGGAAACCACGAATTCATGCAGCATATAACACACCACGACAAGAAACAGATGGAAACCACGAATTCATATAGCATATAAAACACCACGACAAGAAACAGATGGAAACCACGAATCCATACAGCATATAAACCAGCATGACAAGAAACAGATGGAAAACACGAATTCATAAGGCATATAAACCACCACGACAAGAAACAGAAGAAAACTACGAATTCATTAAGTACGAAACGACCAACAAACAAGGCAATAACACCATTCAAACATGCAGTACAGCACACACCAACAACCTACATTGTACAGGCTGAAGATCTCCGGTTGAAACTAGGAAGATAGCACCTCCAAACATTTCTAAAGTGAAGTTGATACCAGTGTAGAGGCTTTTTCTAACAATTTGATTCCTCTGTACATCTAGATGAATTTTGTGATTTTTGGTTTGCAAAAATTTAAAAATAGAATAAAGTAGCTGGAAAAGGATACAAATGAATAAACATTAACCGGCTGGTTCTATGAACTTGGGATGTACACTATTGATAGCAAATGGTGTAGAGTCCGGGTTACGTGCGCATAACCCTCCAACATATAATGCAATCCAGATATACCCAGTCAACCATTTGTTGTAAATGATACCCATCTCTCTTAAAGACAAAGATGCCAATAGATTCGACACCTGAATTCCAGATTTTCAATAAAATCTTAATGGATATAAAAAATGCACACGTAATTTAAACGTTCATCGATATAGTATTATAGAAGTTAGTTTTTCATCACTAATTATCATTTTAAAACATGAATGTGAGTATGTAAGCAATTGCAGAAAATTAGTAAGTTAAACCTAACATACATTTGTTATAATCAAAAGAGTTAATAAAAGTTAGTAAATTTTTTTTTTGAAAATCTTATGTAAATCGATCGAAGAGCATACAAATCAGGCAAAAATCTTATACAATGAAGTGAACTCTCCTAATGTAAGATCATATGCCCAAGAAGAATGAGCATCCCAGCTGACATGACACATTCCAATCTCTTCCATCGAACATTTACATTTATTGAGAGGCAGGAGCGAGAACTCTGTTTGGAGATTGGACACATTCATCACCTCAGTGTGGTAGAAAATTGTCAAATCCAGTGATTCTATGCTACATTTGCAAACCTCGATGTATCTATGAATAAAAGTGAATCCGAAAAAAAAAACCTGTTCCGAATAAAAAAAATCAAGGCGTATATATGTGTATGTTGTATATTACTACCTAATGAGGCTCGTCTTACGGTCTTGTAATGTTTGTAATGTTTATTCGCCAAAAGTATAAACTTATAGGCATATAACAATGCAGTACAATAAATATACATTAAGTTCATATAACAATGCAGTACAATAAATATACATTAAGTTCATAGAGACAATGAAAAGATATACATGTAACATGAAAATGAGCTATTGTAATGAGTTGCGAAAGGAGGTTCAATAAAAATACAAGTTATGAGTTATGAATCGATAAATCGTGATTAAGGATCAAAGAACATACATGTGCATGTTATCTAATTAATTTCATTGTTAATTTCCTAATGGCTATATAAGAATTAGTTTTAAAAAATGTAAAGAAAGAAGGATATAAACAAAAAAAAAGTTTTAAAAAAGGGGGGATATAACTGCCAAGAGCTATAATTGTTTTAAATTCAATCCAACGTCGAGAATATAAAATTCATGCCATATATAAAGGTTTCGGCTCTTGGCAAGTATACAGGAAAGTGTAAATATTACAAAAGACGCTTGTCTCTTTACATCCCAATTTGTCCACGATTTACTCCATTTAATGTAACTCTATATATTCATAACGATATAAGATTTCAAATATGTCAAATATGCATATAGTGTCACTGTATTCGTCTTCTCTCAATGTCAGCGAAATGAAAATGATAAAAACTGAATCTGTTACACTGCGGGTATCTTATGTATATGATATTTAAATTTAGAAGTAGTCATTCGTGTATTTGGAAGACGCAAAGTTTTTGTTGGCTCAACGACTTAATGCGGCGCAAGTACCTGTATAGATAAATTATGTACACATTCAGGTCGGCAGCTGGACTGGGTCATATAAACTTGTAAATCTTGTCTTTCTTGGCCACGCATTGTGGCTTGTCATTCCGAATTAATTACGTCCCTTGGATTAAACAAATAAATTTGTACAACATCGACGTAGCTAGAAAAATCAGTTTTCTCCTCAGGCTCCGAAATGAGCGTCGGTCGGAGGATCGATTGAGAGTTATTCGCCCTTGAATTTACAGTGATCAACAGGTGAACATCTATACTAATTCTGACCTTACTGTGAATGCATGATCAGAGTTTAAACTTGATAGATGTAATGTGAGGGAGTTTAATTAATCGGGTAAGTTCATTTGCATAACAAAGTAATTAGCTAGAAAATTAATTTCCGAGACAACTCGAATTGTTGACAGTTGAAGTTAAAATGCGTACAGGTGTTGAAATTTTGAGAAGATTTTGATAGGCCGCGTATCATGATACTCCAATGCATAAAAATGTTATGAATGAATGCCGCATCGTCACGTCATGTGCTTGCATGTATACTGTAAATAATAATTTTTGAAATTACTGTTTAGAATTACTACAGTAAGGATAATATGTTGATATCAATTCACATTGACGCACAAGGAAAGGAGGGGAGGGGGGGTTAAACACAAGACTGAGGTGGATTTGAGGCACAAGTTGCTGACAATTAAGTGTTTGTGTGAGGTTTCTCCTTTTTTGTCTCTTCCACGTGTGATGAGACGAGGTCCCCGATGTTTATCTCTGAGTTAGGAACGCCTTTGTACACCAATGTCACAGGGGACCGGTCTTTATAGGGAGGCAATGATGCAATAAATAACTTCAAAGCGATTAGGTGACTGGATCTTAATCTACCTGTTATGTTCTTAGTTTGTTTTGTATGCCCTAGTGTTTATACAGGTGACGGATCAAGGTAATTAGTAATTATTTGTATTTGTGACGTATACCGTATACATGTATATAGCGAAGACATAAGGCGGATCTAACATTTTTGCCGTAAGGAAGAAACACGACTGTGCATTGTCTTGATCTAATGCAGTGAAAATATGAATAAGAGATATATCTATATATGGCTATATGTTGATTTTTTAATTATAGCGAAGCGAAGCGAGCAAGCGGGCCCGAAGGGCCCGCTTGCTCTGAGCAAGCTTTAATGGTAACACATATATACAAAACAAGTGGAAAAATGAACGAAAATAAAGAAGAAAAGATACATACTGACAACTAAATTTTCTTCAACCAAGAATCACTATCTTATGGGCGCCGCCATTTTAGTCAGTTTTTATACGAAAATATTTCTAGATGAATCCTTATTTTTAGCTTTATATGGAGTAGATTTGTTTTTATAGTGAGTAATATAAAGCTAGGATGAAAAGTAGTGAAATGGTTGAAAAGTGTTAGGTTATATGTCTGCAACAGGATACTGAAAATTTTTGAATCCTTAGTTTCGTATCCTACATGAAAATTTTTGAATCCCTAGTTTCGTATGCTCTATCAATATTTTTGAATCCGTAGTTTCGTATCCTATATACGATGGCCCATGCGATTTTTCACGGAATTTTTATGCACCGTCTTCGCTTCGCTTCAAGGGCTTTGCCATAATTCATATTACCTATATTGTATTAAAAGCCCCTATATCAAACTTATACAGTATACACTTCCAATGTTCGGTTTATACCTAAATAAACAGATAGAAAGAAAAGGGAGCTCGATCGGAGAGTGTATTCTAGCTGTATTGCTCATTGCTATATTATTAAGTATTAAAGTCGACGAACTCTCTTCGAATTCCCTGCCATGATTGAATTTGTTATTCACAAGATATTGTATGATAGAAAAAAATGCATGCTACTAGTAACTGTATATAGCTGGGCTTGGTTGAATGTAATACAATAGGAGGGTGGGTCAGGATAATTCCCCCTGGAATTTGCCCAAAATGCTGTGTTTTCCCGTTTTTACATTTACTTTTTTTCTCAAACCATAGTCTTGGCACCCTTTGACGGCTTGCCCCCCCCCCCCCCAAAACAATTCTAGATCCGCCCGTGCAACACAGATAATGACCCAGATATGGACATAAGGAGAAGTGTTTACATGTGTATGAAACAATTATGGCAAAGAACATAAATTTTCCATTTCAAGAAGGAAATGATACATATACGAGTATTTTTATGCTTCAACAGGTACAATATAACATGGGCTATTTAGCCTATACCCCCTTTCCCCTTGCGTTATTAATTGTCTATTTCCGAGCTGCCTCATCAAAGCGTTGGATCAACTCATTTTTTTTTCACCAGGAATAAGAGAGGGGAAGGGGGTGATGGGCAAGAATCTGCCTGGAAGAAATGTTAAATGACCTGACCAAAAGCACTATAACTATACAATTCCAATAACGGGCTATGTATTTATAATTAAAGTATTTGTAAAATGTACAGACTCTGCTTTCTGACAGGCAACGCATGTTAGAAGAATTTAAATTGGTACATAAATTTGTGAATGAAATATTATAATGTTTATTGAAATTAATATTCAAACATCTACATTTGTTTGTACATAAAAAGATTGTAGGAAACGCCCCCAAATATTGCATGATTGCTTTCAATTTATCCAATGCAAAAGGTAATTGAAATTGGATTTTAGTAAACGTTATGTGATGTACGATGCTATTGTGGATGAACAGGGTTTGAAATATAAACATGATAAATATATACCTAAATCATAACAGGTACATATATAAAAAAGGTAGTGTTATTTGATCTTTTTAGCATGGACAAGTGGGAGGAAAAGGAAAGAAGTGGAATTTATTGGGGGGAGGGGGGAGTAGAAGTATAAGAGTCTGTCTAATTGAATGTTTTTGAGAAGAAAAACGTCTTCGAAATAACTTTCACATTAGGTAATGTGGGTTTTTATTTTGACACAATACACGAAATTTTGACCTTGTGACGGTGACCTTTGCACGTAGCATATTTTTCTAAAACAGCTGATTTTTCGTACATTGTACTTGTAAAGGAAGCAATTGTAGAGATTGTGCTTGTGGTGACACAATTGTAGAGATTGTACTCGTGGTGAATATTCACTTTCAAATTGTTTCTCTAGATGCACATATTATTGCATGATTGAAGTCAATGGAAGCTCTCCCACATTCGTAAATGGAGCTGGCATCTAAAGGAAATTGCTCGGTTGACATTCAAATTGCTTTGAACAAATGCGATCACAAATTATACCCACACTTTGAGGCGTATTACCAATGTAAATGCAACGATTTTCATCATATTATGATATCCGTTTTCAGGTTTTGGTACGAATTGTGAGGGATGAGCTAGCTTTCATTGTATTTTGTGTTAAACTGACCGCTGGTCATCGATGAGCTTAGGTTATCATAGTGTTTGGTGTTAAACTGACCGGTGGTCACCATGGAATCGCCACCATCGACATCCTCTCAGGACAGCGTCAGACTGAAGATGGCAGAGCAAAAAGGTGAGTCTCTGTACACTTATTGCTTGAAAGAAAAGGATCTTTGATACATAAGCATGGGATTTATAACTTATATATATATAATCGTTTCAACTTGTTATTAACTGAATGTTCGTGTTCATGCAATTCATCTATTTTTGCATAGTAGCTCTATTTAAAGACTTAAATTGGAATCGTATGACGCAGAACAAAATCTAAATACGCTCCTGATCTACCTTACAATTTAAATCATTGCCCATAAAATCCCTCACGTACAAAAAATCTAATTATTTCGGTTTTCATATAAACGTGTGAATTTTTGTTACTGGGTCTCCGACATGTAATGCGTGGATCTAGGATGTTTTTAGGAGAAGGGGATGATACGAAAATGTCGAAATACAGTATTTACGGCTATTTTTTTGTAGGGGGGTCCAAACACTGGTTACCTCGGTATGTGCATGATTGAAAAACTGTGGTAATGGCAAGAAGGATAACTCTCATCCTATATGTGATCATTTTAGGATCACCTATTCCCACATGTAGGAGTGGATGAAACCTATTATTTTTTCAATGTCAAGGGTCAAAGGTCAAGGACACTGAGGTGTACAGCATATATTTTGAAGACGAAGCAATCTTCGTACATGAAGGATCACCGAACCTTCAACAAATGTTAGCTTTAATATCAGGATGAACCCTGTGGATATTTAAAAAAACAATCAATATATAATCTAATAAGAATTCTTCTCCATTCTTATTTGGTGTAATATATGTTCGAAGTGAATGAATGAATTCATGTAAGGTCTACGTCGACACGATTTCAGAGAGACTGGTTGTGTACCCTTATCAGCATTACCGATAGAACCGTATTTGGCACTAGGTGTTCAATTACAAATAACGCTGATCTCTCTGGCTTACACTTATCACTGGGCTTTTCATTTTCGCCCTATAATGATATCAATACGCTTTACAACATTGGCGGATTTAGGGGAGGGTTGATTCCTGGACTGGTTTCTGACTTAAAATAATACGCTTTTGCTGCTCAATATTACGCCTAAAACATATACCTAAGCAGAATGACTTATTTAAGCAAACGAACACACTCATGGTCACAAAGTCATTCTCAGTGAATCTCTTCCATAAGACTTATCGGAAATGAAGTGGGGAAAATTAAACTTTATATACATGGTTTTTTTTTCAAAAGTACAATAGATGATTCATATTTGTTCTATATTCGGCACCGATTGCCTATTGGTCTCGTTGGTTTATGTAAAGTCTTTCGTGTTTTATGTTTTGATGTTCTATATTCGGCACCGATTGCCTATTGGTCTCGTTGGTTTACGTGAAGTCTTTCCTGTTTTATGTTTTGATGTCCTATATTCGGCACCGATTGCCTATTGGTCTCGTTGGTTTACGTGAAGTCTTTCCTGTTTTATGTTTTGATGTCCTATATTCGGCACCGATTGCCTATTGGTCTCGTTGGTTTACGTGAAGTCTTTCGTGTTTTATGTTTTGATGTTCTATATTCGGCACCGATTGCCTATTGGTCTCGTTTGTTTATGTGAAGTCTTTCCTGTTTTATGTTTTGATGTCCTATATTCGGCACCGATTGCCTATTGGTCTCGTTGGTTTATGTAAAGTCTTTGAATTCCTGTTTTATGTTTTGATGTCCTATATTCGGCACCGATTGCCTATTGGTCTCGTTGGTTTATGTAAAGTCTTTCGTGTTTTATGTTTTGATGTCCTATATTCGGCACCGATTGCCTATTGGTCTCGTTGGTTTACGTGAAGTCTTTCCTGTTTTATGTTTTGATGTCCTATATTCGGCACCGATTGCCTATTTTTCTCGTTGGTTTATGTAAAGTCTTTCGTGTTTTATGTTTTGATGTCACACTTTGATGTTCCTTGTCCCTTTTGCGTCTCTTGCTGTGCTTGTCTGCATGGGCTGCCGCGGTGTTTTCGCATAAGGACACGGTGTTAATTTTGCTGTGGGTGCTATTGGTGATCTTGTCGGTGATCCCCACCTTTTCTTTATATTACGATTAACTTCCCTAAATTACACTTTCTTGAGCAAAAGATTACAGTTTTGGTAATCTGGTACTGTAGACAGTTAGTTACGATAGTTCGAGATATATATATCCCCAATATGAATTATTCCGGCCGACAAATGAGACAAAACTTCCAATTTTGCGATTTCTGAAGTGAGTTGTGCAGACAGTAGGTAGAAGAATTTATGAATCGGATTATGCTGTCCATTTCCCTTCTCCCCCTTTCACAATTTTATAGCTTTCCTTGCCTAATAATGCCAAGTTCCCGTCTAGCGGAGTTCCTTTGCCCGTCGTTGGTTTCGTATGATTTTTTTCGTATTGAAGAATGCTTCCTCTTAATTTCAAGTTCAAGCTTACATTTCGAAGAGGAGAGAAATGTTCATGTATGAGTTCATTGTTCTAATATTGGTACTTTAATGATAGTTAAATGTCAGCTATTGGCTTTTCCTTTTAAAAAGGGGACGACCATTTCATCCTGAGGGGGGGGGGGGGGGGGGGGAGGGGGCTGGCAATTTTTTTTTGGTCAGATTATTTATTTTCAACACAGCTGTAAAATAATACATCCGGTCGGTCCTGTGTACTGGACCGGCCGGATGTTTTATTTTCCAGTAACTCAAGGTCAGAACATTTTAATTTTCAACCTGTAACAATCCTGATAACCCCCCTCCCAAGAATATAATGATGCACTAGAAATTTGGGTCTTTTTGTTAATAGTACAAAGCAAGCTGAAATTTGTTTCAGTGGATGGCGAGCGAAGCGAGGCGAAAATGTTTTGATTTTGGACACATATGTGGGCCAGAATATTTTTTTCTGCAATAAAGAGGGTCGGATTATTTATTTTTAACATTTTCTGGTCAGAATATTTATTTTCAAAAACTGCCAGCCCCCCTCCCCCCTCAGGATTAGGTGGTCGTCCCCTAATTGAAAAAAAAAATTAGCTGGGCATAATTCATTACCAAAAGTTTGATTTCGTAGTCACTATATGTCAAATGTATGTCTTTGATAAGACGATATACGAGAAACCTCCAACTTACTTTTGGTCAATAGGTCAAAGGTAACACCTCCTTTATTTTGAGACCTTTCTTGGGAGACAAACGGCTTCATCAAGGAATTCAAGAATTGACCAGGATATGCACTGGTTGGCAGAACACAGAGTTATAACACTGATAGATATTTGAATATTATATAAAAGCTTGGAACATGTACAACATATATACTAATACACTGCTATATAAAATTAAGGGAGCAAGGTTTCTATTTTCATATCTCACATGTTTGCAGCTGCTTATTCTATATCATGATCATAAATGTATTAAGACATATATCATAGTCATTTCTTTATTACCAATGTCTGTTTTGAACAGATTAACCATATACACATGATAAAACTTGATGATGTAGCCTTGCTTATCCCAAAAGATATTACAAGCGATGTACACTTATATTACAATGGGAAAATCGCTCCTTTAATTTTTTTTAGCAGTGTATAAAGAGTAAAAGAGGCTTTCTCTCATACTCTTACAAAGGTGGCGCTAAAGTCTTTGCTGCTGCTCGCACGAATAACAGCGTACTACATGTGTAGTAGCGCCCTCTGTGTAAGAGAGGCGTCTTCCATGTAGCTTATTATGAAACTTTAAAAGTATATTGTACATATTCTTAAATTTTGTTTACGTAATTGCCAAAGTGTAAGACACTATTAAGGAGTCTCTTTGTCAACGTCTGAACAAATATGGCCATTGTACCCAATAAGCCCAAAGATCAATAATTTGAAATCATGAAATATTTTGAGATGGCCCCCAGTGAAGCTTAAATTCGTTGACAAACAGTGGCAACATTTGATATTTATTCTCTTTGTTGGAGCGTATCACACACATGTTGTGTCAGAAATCAATAATTTTAGCACAAGTTGCTATTAAGTTAGACTAATTTGATTTCCTCCCCAATACCGCCAAATTTGTTCAAGCGCAGTCCTTTGAAGAAACAGGGCCACCGACATATATTTGGTCATTTGCGATATCTAGTACCATTATAACTCAATTTATGTTTATTTGGCAAAGGGCAGGGCTTAACCCTTTACGGAGATAATGCGTGTATGAGATTACTGCAGGTTGAGAAAAAAGAGACGCGCGCGGGTTTGATCTGCATTTGTACTATGGGTGTGCGCTAAGGCCATCCATTAGGCCCCCGCGGCTCCTAAGTGTCAGCTTGAACATTTTTGGATTGAATTTGATACCTGAAGTTGACATTTTAAAATCAGGTTTCTTTGTGAGCTGGAAGATTCTACACTTCAGAAAGATTAATGTGAACGACGGGCTATAGGATCAACTTACTGCTATATAAAGAAGTTTCCAATTAATACACTTCTGCAAGTTTATGTATTGTAAAGTTGAAAAGGAAATGTGTACTTTCGTGGTTTTCTAATCGACAGGAAGTTATTTAGGGGTTTCTTGCTTATATGCATACCACAAAATATTATAGAAAAGGAAATGGATTAATACATGTATTCGAATCTTAAAATGTCTTCGGATAATGCAACTACCCTGAAATTTTTGCGATTTCGAGGTAAGACTCATCATGATTTATGCTTTATTTTCGGACTTTGTTATGTGATTTGATAAAAAAAAGATGTTGCTTAAAAACATCTTGTTTCATTGAAAAATCCGTAAGTTCTTCGTCTATGCTTATTTTATTTTTCAACCATGCTTTACAATACAAGGGACAAACTCTACAAAAGTTGCCACGTTGCGTCCAGTCCTTTATCTTGGTCACCATGTAATGAGTCAGTCTATAGTGATTATACTAGCTGGACAATATTGACAAAGTAACTGGTCATTATATAGTCTCGGCCACGTGGGAATCAAAAAATCTGTCTTCCTAAAATTGAGCAGATTCGCACAAAGCGACGCGAAAATTGTCAAAAAGTAGGGGAAGCAATTGTGTAAGATAATGACTTTTACCAGATGTATATATGCGATGTAACATATCGGAAATTGAGCACAATGCTGCTTACTTTAACAAATTGCACACAGTAAGTTTACGAGGATATATAGAGGGAAAGGGAGCAGTGCCCCCCCCCCCCCCCCCCCCCCAAATTCTGTACTTAAAAATATATTTTTCGGAAATCATTTCGTAGAATCCTATTACAAACACTACTGCTCTCTTTATAATTCTGGAAGAAATCTGGCTCGGCGTCCATGAACTTCTTCATCCATTACATTGTCAGCGTATCTCCTTTTCAACACTTTTTGTGAATAAAGTATCTATTTAAGGTAGAGTAACTCAAAAGCGCAGCTGTTGATGGGGGATGTATTAAAATTCTCACGGGATGTTCGATCTTGTATATTAATATCATTAATTTGATAAAGTTATGTAAATATACGGAAATCAATGTTTTGACTTTTGACCACCAGACCTTTTTCTGACCGCACGATAATTGAATCGATTATCCCTTAAACATGTAAAATCTACTGTTCGATTATTGAATTGCGGTTATACGGTTGTCTATTGACATATTTTTAATCGTTTACTTGGTAGGCACCTGCCCGAGTGGTAAAAAATTTATGCATGTTTATTCAGATATTGAAATACATCAGATTGAAGTGCCATAAAAATAGCTTTCACTTGAAACTCAGATAGCACAAGGTATTAAAATTCATGGAGTCGCCCTTTGATGCCATGGAAATGTTGAATATGAGCATAAAGTGCTCATGATGAGTCCTTAACTGGGTCACATTTCCCTTCATAATAATAGAACGATTATATTTCATGCATAATAAATTCAAAATATTTGACCCTCAAGATCGAGTTCTAAATGTGTCACAATGTACTACAAAAACGTACATAGGTACGAGCACGGATCTATAGTTGGTGTGAGATTGGGTGGGTTGGGGTGTTGTTTGTGCCTGGCTAGGGGTGAGGGAATCAAAAAGCCAACGATTTTGAAAAAACGATACGTAAAAATGAATTATAATTTGTTGGCTTGGAAGGGGTTGATTTCTCCCTCTGGATCCATGAAACGACTGATGGGGACTGTAGCACTTCTGATGTTTGTTTTTATAACGGATTTATCGCGCTTCCCGGTTGCTTGATGTACTATGGAATATGATCCATATAGTACATGAAGCAACCGGAAAGCGCGATAAATCCCTGTGGTTTTTAACGGTGAAATATGCGTGGATCAAGAGAAAAATGGGGGAGGGGGTTACTCCAACGATGTCAGATGGGAGAGCTTGGTTTCAATCCATGATTTTATGCGTAAAGTTTCCTATGGAAACATGCAAGTATTATTTGTCACATCGTATGCATACCCCTTACTGTTAGATCTATGGGTAATACCTTGTAACCCTCTATAAACTTATCATTCAAGTAATTGCAAAATAAAATGGTTTTATTTTTATAATTTTGATATTTATTTTGCAGATGAGAGGGAGGATGTGCAGAAAAAATCTTTCACTAAGTGGATTAACTCACAGTTGTCAAAGGTACACATATCTCTTATTGTTCAAACTGACTCAAAATCCTATTGAATAAGGTTGCACTATGGAAAGGAAGATGTAAATAAATACATTATTTAATGAAGAGTTAATCCAAAAGTATCGTACATGCAACTGAAATTGTGATGAAATGAAATTGTCAAATAATTGAACATTTTGCCATTTGGCCAATACCTTGGTCACCCCGTATTTCTGAGAAGGGATTCTTATAACCCCCTCCTTCTCCTCGCCAATTATCTTGCTCTTATATGATTTTGAAGATGAAAGAATCTTATTTATTACAGGCAAGCCGTTCACTCGTCCAGGATTTGTTTACAGACCTTAGAGATGGTACTCATTTATTGTCCCTTCTTGAAGTTCTCAGTGGGCTCACTCTGGTTAGTATACTTTTATAGTTTGTCATATATCAGAATGCATGTATTCTGCTCAATTAAAAAGCTAAAGATCCAATTGCGCATTTTTATATGCAAGGAAAAAAAAACTACGCACGTTATACGTCTGTGTGTAGCTTGCTTTTGTATGTCCTACGACGTGGGAATGGGATTGAGTTCCTTAAATTTCAAGTTGAGTGGTGACCTTCATTTAGATGACCTTTGGTGGTTATTTTTATTTCAAAGAAAACTATACGAGTTTCAGAGCATGACTTTCAAGGTCAAAGATTGAAATCATGACCTTAATCGGAACTAAAAAAAAAAATAATAATTTTTTAACTTCTTTGTCATCCCTTGACAAATATGGATAATGACCATATCCCAATAATACACAGTGCAAAATCGATAATTCAGAAAATCGTACGAAATCAGGATAAAAACAGGAACCAAAGCAAACAAACAAACACCTCCACCATATGAAAAGAAGCGAACTCCCGACATGGGAGTGAAACCAGGAGCCCAGGAAGAGTAAGCATCTCCTGCTTCCATGCAACACCCGTCGCTTCAAATTATCCTATTTTCATCGAACTTGATACACATTGAAAGTGCGTTTGAGGTCAAGGTCAAGGTCACTGTTTAAGATCTTTCAATTATGACATTGTGTTGAAAACACTGTATCTACGGTTTATCTTCAATGTAATTGTGGAAAATATATCTCCTTATACTTTCCAGCCTTTCGTATCTAATGTGTTTGGCGAAAGGAAAGTAATGCTACTTATAATTCTAATTATTGATTTTTAAATACATACAAAACATTTTGTGTATGAACATTTGTTATGAAAGAAGTCTTCACATTCTATTTTATAGATTCTGAAACGTTTTCAATTCAGTGATTTATCTCCTTCATTTTAAGTTAGCATATGTATTTCATAATCGTAAGATTTGTATTATGATATGATAATTTTCATTGAATTTTGACTGAATTTCCACAGGGGAGAGAGAAGGGTCGGATGAGGGTACATCACATCAATAATGTCAACAAAGTTATTGATATTCTAGCCAGAAAGTACCAGGTAAATGTTTGTTGTAACCGACACCTCGTCAATATCTGGAAGGTGTAATTTATGTAACTTAATGGGGTAATATCAACGTAACAACTCATTTTATATTGAAAAAACATTGATTTTTGTGATGCATGATACGCTGTATGAGAAGAATAATTGTGTAGAATATTTTATGTTTTTGCCCAAAACTGAGATGATTTGTATAATTGTACCTCAATAAGTGGGACGTTAGGGAAATGAAGAGTTGATTGCGATCAATATTGCATGACGTGATTTATATTTCCCTTTTGAATGATAAACACGTTACAATGAAGGTTGCAATAAAAAAATGTATTTGACAGACACGAATACACGAATGTTGGGGGCCACATTATAATCCCCTCCCAATGGAAATTGAATTTAGCTTGGGTTTAGTTGTCATTTTCCTTCACATAACAGTAGGAAAAAAAATTAAAAGTTTGAATATGGTCACCGCATGTCATAGTCGTTTATAGTTTGAGATAGACGTGCATGCATGAAACTTTGCAGGAAGTTCAATCTTTGGGGAATTTACCACGTTGTGAAGGTAAAGGTCACGGTCAGCAAGTTTCTTGATATACAACACATATTTTATTACTGTATACGTAGTGTATAGTGAATGATATTACATAATCCAGAAGTTTCTAATTCTCGTTTGGTGAAAAACCCCTAGATTTGTTGTGGATGGAGTAACAGATTGTATTAAATGCAAGCTGCCTCCAGAACAGTCTGTCTATAGTCTAGGCCGCACCGCCCATCGGCTGAGTCAACCTTAGTACACAATGGACTCCGAACGTTTAAGTTTTCACTTGATGTCCTAAATTAACCTCTGCTCTGGTCGTAAACAAAAAGCTGAATTCCTTTGAAGTGTCCAGAAACATTTTCAATTGAAAATACTTGACCGGAGGGTTGAAGTATGTTCAAATCGCCGCTTTGTTAATGCATTTTACAAGGTCATTGCACCTCAATACTAATTTTCTCCACTTTCTTTAATGTTGGTACTTTAATAATACATCTTTATAAAGGGGTTGGGGTCCAGCTCATCCGGCGAGGGGATATAGTTGTTGGTGAATTATATAATTATATGAAAAAATAATTTCAGGTACATGCATTATCAACTTAGCTCAGGGGTGTAACGACGCTATCTCCAATATTCAGGAAGATGGAAAGGGGTGGGCCGGACCTCGACAGTACATCCATCTAGAAATGCACCTTATATCTGTATATTCTACTTTTTCATAAAGTACTTATTAAAGATTTAGAAAAGATACCTTTATGAAAAATTGTTTCCTTGTAGATAAAGTTGGTAAACATCAGTAGTAATGATATCGTTGATGGAAACCAGAAGTTGACATTAGGTCTGGTATGGAGTATTATTCTTCACTGGCAGGTATATATATATACAGAATTTTACCGACTCCACCAAACAAAGTAATATTAGTAAACAAATTGTAGCGTCATTATTTTTTGCTGTCAAGTACACAGGTGTAAATGAATGTTGATTACAAAGAGAGAGAAATAATTACATTTTGACTATCCAAGTTGCTGCTTTCACATTCTGACTTAAACATATTACCACTTCATAAATGTTTGTCAAATTTTTCTTTCACTATGAATACATCAAGTACCAAAGACAATGTTCACAGTAGAAATTTAGATATTGGTAATGAATAATAAATTCTATTAAATACATCATATCCCAGATAGCACAAAACATTTTCGAAATATTTTTGTATGGTTTCAAACAGGTTCTGTTGAAACATTTCTGACAAAACGCTCCGAGAACATTTTCAAAACACTGTGCAGTTGTATAGAATGTTTTTAAAACGTTTTAACAACATTTAAGAGCGCTGAACAAAATTTAATGTTTCCAAAAATGTTTTATTGATATTTCTGGAACCATACAAAATCACCTATCTATAACATTTACTGCAATATTTTTGACATGTTTTTAAAACATGATTGTGTTAACTGGGATACTTGTAATTTTGACATAAAGGTCAAGGACGTGATGAAGGACGTTATGGATGACCTTCGTCAGACTAACCTTGAGAAGACCTTGTTGACCTGGTGTAAGGAGTCTACTGAGGGGTACCAGGGTGTGGCCATCACTAACTTTACCACAAGCTGGAGGAGTGGACTGGCCTTCAATGCTTTACTTCATCATTTTAGGTATAATATATTTGAATTGGCATAATGTATTGAAAAGTTTTATAAATAATTTTGAAATAATGAGATACTTTTCTGTTATAAATGACATTTCTCATAAAAAATTCTCTCCTCTTTCTCCTCTCATCTCTATTTTTTCCCTTTACTGTCTTAGAAAATAGAATGATACCAATAGATAATGTTTCTTTTATTGGACACTTTGTTTTTCTTTAATAAGGTCCAGGTCCAGATTTAATTCAATATCTAAGGTTTCACTTCCTCATGATACCTAGTTATCTATTAATACTAGTACATATATTTCCAGATGTCTATGTGTAGCTAGAACTTAATGATTTTAAAAACGCTCTGTATTACATGTACTGATTACAGACCAGACCTTTTTGAATACTCTACCTTGCTCAATAAAGACAGCCATTTCAATCTGGAGCATGCATTCAGAGTTGCTGATGAACAACTTGGCATTGACAGATTATTGGATCCGGAGGGTAAAGTATCAGCTTTCACTTTATCGTCGTAACAATGTAAAAGGAAAGGATCAAGTTCAATTCATTTGTGTACAGCTGGGGAATGATCCGTTACCTTTTTTTAAAAAAATTGGCAAATAATATTGAGATTTATTAAATAATTGCAAGATAATTGCCTTTGTAAATGGTTTAGGATGCTTTGACATTTTATGAAATTGAAATGATTTATGACATGAAATATAAATTCTAGAAATCAGTAAATATCATGTAGTATGGTAGTACAATTTGTATTGATTTTTCCCCACTTCATTTGAAAAGATGATATGAAAATGATTTAAAAAAAGATCTTTACCTTTGAGGAAAAATGATTTTTGAGGAGATATTAAATTCTTTGGAAAAAAGATGACATGAAGAATTATAAATGAATTTGTGTAAATTTTTTTAAATGAGACTCAGGTTTAGATGAAAAAGTGGATTTCTGTATTATTCTGTGGATTAGAAAAATATAACTTACAAGATAATATGAAGGAATCATTTAAAGCCTTAGAAACATTTTGATTAGATTTTCATAAATGCAATTTATGAACCTAATTTTTATGAACCATTAATTTTCACAGATGTGGATATTGATAATCCAGACAAGAAATCCATTATGATGTACCTGATGTGTTTCTTCCAAGTTTTACCTCACACAAACATTGTACAGACCGAGAAAAAAGACCCTGTGTCACCCAGAACTAAAGCCGCCAATATCAAAAACAACAACGTTCATGGAGTCAAAGAATCCAAGGTAAGATAACTCTAATTTTAGTTTTGATACCACCCCTTGACCGTCTTAGAATTAGAGTTATCTCCCTGAATCTAGATTGGGAAGGCATGTGAAGTTCCAAAATGTGTTTGAGGGGTGGAGGTAAGTTAACATTATGTGTATGTAGTTCCAGGATTCTGTGTATGGTATTTGAGGTATTCTATAAAGAAGTGTATTCTCCAATGTCAAGTTTTGGATATATGCCTCTACCTATTCTGTAAGTTTGAAATATTTCATGTACATGTATATATACTATATGAATATGTTCCAGCACAGAATTGTATTCATTAAATGTAAACATTGCTTGGGGATGTATATGTGTTACAAATGTGCAAAAAAGAATTGATGAGTATTTTAGCTGTACATGTTTTGTAGAAGGATACCATATAGACTATATTAAAATAGTTAATAAATAAATTATAGTACATCAAACAATTTAATAGATTTAAGAACTGAAAAATACTTGCTTATTGCAGTATACATAGTCTACTGGAAAATTTTGAGATTTTTTTTATGAGTATAAGGCTATGACTCATAGAAAATCTTCAGCCGCTAATATTGTCCATTAGATGTCTGTAATCATGGTAATATATATATATAAACCATAGTCTATGAATATACTACAATTGTTCTATTTGTGTGGCAGGATTTTTCTCCATTATGATATTTAGCTGTACACATGGTACATATTCCCTGTAGGCCGAAAAAGACTGTAGCCTGCACTTAATACTCCCAGAACAGTTCATGGTGCTTTAAATTCTTATTTAAATATAGAAGAAGTTGCTGCATTTGGCATCCAGTTACCAAAATTTTCTCTGGTAAAGAACCTAACCCCCCCCCCTCCCACCCCTACCCCCAAATTTGCAGAGAGGATCTTTTCCTTTCATTACATGATTTCTAGTTTCTATCTTTCTAAATGTATGCCACTGAAGACAATGTTTACCCTATCTGCATAATCAGCATCAAAACAATTTATATTATACCATAGGAGCTGAAATTCAGTCTGCATGTGAAGTTTAAGTTCCTATTTGATTCTGTTATTGAAACAATGGTTTTATGCTGACAACATTTGTTGAATATGTTTTATTTGGTTCTCATAATAATAAAAGAGAAAAACTAAAATATGAGAATATAAGGCAAGACCAAAAGTCTCAGCATCAAAGTACATTCAGCATCTTGGAAGTAACAGAATTAAAGAGGGGAAGTAAACTTGCAAAATACACCTTTTCAAAGATTTCATGATCACTTTATGCATTATGCATAAAACACCCAGCCTCTGTCAGAAATCATGCAATGAATACAAAAACTTTAAAAAGTGTTAAACATGGTGAATTAAGTTAAGAGTCACAATTATCTGGGAGTAAACTAGATGATCTTTAAATGTCATGTTGGAGGTGCATAAAAAGTGCCCCAAATTTTTGTGGTCGTGTGGATATTTTTATAATGAATAACGCAACACAAGCAAAAAATAAACCCATTGATCAGAATCTCTGTAATTGTTCATAGTGGAAAGATATGGCAGAAAGATATATAAATAGGATGGGTTTGGAAGTGAAAAGTTTACTTGTACATGCCCTTTATTTTTCACCTTTAATGATAGTTGATCATAAATATGTAACATCATAATTGACTTTTGGCAGTAATTTAGGAGGGTATGCCTTCCGTATAGTGAATAATTTATCATCCATAAAACACTTTAAGTGATTATTTAGGTACACTATTGATACCACAGGGTATTGAGAGTTAACATAGAGGCCTAATGATTCTATTTAAACTGCAACAGAACACCCAAAGCGACCAACAAAGGGTACCTTGTACTTAATCACCAATGTCACCGATATATTAGTGTAGTGGTATGAAGTCGGGAGTTAATCGGTTTCCTAATCCAATATCCATGTAATGGTCAAGACAAAACGTCTCTACTGACCAATATGGTATATACTGTATTGAGCTATTGATTAGGAATGATAGAAAATGGTTAGGAGGGTGGGTGACGTGGGGTTGTTGGATGCGTTGATCCGTTGATCAAGATGATCAAGAAAGATATTAATTAGACAATCTAATTAGACGATTTAAAAAAGGGGTTTAGGGTTAGGAAAAATGGGTAGGTGGGTAGGTTTGAAACGAAAAAAAAGGGGGTGTTGGAGGAGTAATTGTTGAGATTTATGAGGAAAAATGATTTACAGCATAATTACACTATAGACATGATGACAATGACATGACAATTTCAAAGCACATAAAGTTTTAATTTATGTAATAACTGACTGTGTTGAAATTGAAACATATTTAAAAGATCTTTGAAATGCTATGTCTATGAGTGCTTTTTGTATAAACTAGTACATGAAGTAGAGATTTGGGCTTGTGGAGCGAAGATTTTGATTGCAAAATAACATGACTTAGATCATCTATTGTTTTGAAGATGCAAAAATTTCATAATCATCCGTAAGCCAGATAAAATATTTCTTGGAATATTTTTCTAATTTCAATATATGTGCACCCTAAATCCTTGTTTTGTCTGATTTCCATGGGATTGTTTCATTGAGTAATTCGTGTTTGTTTTTTATCGATCAGTATAATGCCATCAAGTGGACTCTTACTGGATATTACACGGACAGGAAGAACACGAGTGTGTATTGATCGTAACTCATTACCAAGGAATGAGTCAGATTTTCGACAAAATGAATGTCCTCTTAACTTTATCATGTTCGTTATTTGCAATGAGCCGACAATAGCTTTTCAGTTTGATATGTATGTACTATTAGTAAGGAATTTTAGTATTGCTTTATACCGGATCCTAATCCTTGTTGCTTGATTCACATTTTGCAACTGAATCCTCACGTTTTATGTAATTGTGCAGAATTTACAGAGGATAATTACTGCTTTATGGATTTTGCATTCTTCTAAAATTATGCATAAAACTGTGCATTGACGAATTTAGCCTCTAGGGTTTGTTTAATCGGAATTGAATTGATCATCTGATGTGAAGAATGATCTATACTTTACACATATTATAGTGATTAATGTAGAAAGAATCCCAGACGTAAATCAAAATTTCCAAGGACAGAGAGGGGAATCCAGTTTGCCTGGGGATGTCTTTCTTTTATATTTGGCAATAATCGGCATACTATGCATCTTTAACCAATACAAAGACTTAAAATGTTGAAAGGTGGCGAACAGACCCCATTCCACCCCTGTACACCCGCACATGTTTTGCGTTTTATGCATGAGGATTAAAGAAGTTTTAGGAGGTGAATTAATTTTGTTTCTAAAGGTATACACACCTGTGGATGTAGACTTGGTAGAATTTGATTTCCCTAACTTTGGCCTTGCATAAAATCAAATGATAGTGATTCTATTTAGAAATTTGTACCTTTACACGAAAGTGATAAAATCTTATCTTGGCGAAATAACTGTCATTTAGTAAATGATCAAAAGACAGGGTTCTGGTTACGTAATTAGGTTCTAAAGGTCTAGGCGATCCAGAACAGTTACCTTATTGTGAGCAAGGAAATGCGCCAGACTTTGTAGTACGTTGCTTAGTTTTGCATTGAAGTAGTTTTTGAGGTATTTTTTTTAGACTTTTATGCGCGTAGCTAGGGTACGATTCTGTGTGAAAACAAACTGTAGCATTCCTAACAATTTTCGATAATCTTTCATACAACATTTTATGAACAATTATTTTGTTGAGTAGAATCAAGAATGAGGGGATGGGGGTGGTAGAGTGCGTCCATACACCCTTCAGGTACGCGCATGAATTTGGTCCGAACTTGATGCCTCTTCATCTGGCTTTAGAAACGATCTTGGTATTTGTCGTTCAACTAATCTGTAACGATGTCGTTAGGAAAATCACCTCGGACTTCCGTCTGTCGATTGCTGCTCAAACTAAGCAGAAGTAATGTATGACGATGTACTTTCTGGCAGAAGACTTAATGACTTTATGTGTATTCATCCCGTGGTTAGCCATTGTTCATGTTTATCGTACCTTTGGTTTGTATCTTGTTGTAATTATACACACGGGTTACGTCTAGTCAATAGTTATTCCCCCTTGCCCGTTGCCCCTCATCAGACAGTGTAGAACGTAGCACATTTTCGACAAGACGTTTCATATAGATACCGAACACTACCTGTCCGAACTCTTATGTTTATAGTGGGATTATCTAACAAGTTTGAGCTAATTCTATACTCTTTATGTTTACATTGCAGGTCGTAAGTGGTCTTTAATTCAGTGCACATTGTTTACCCCCTCTGAAATACTCAGTGAGTTTACCAGTTACTCGGCCTCTATAGTTCCAAGTGAAAAAATATGAATCTGTGGAACGCACTCATTATTAAACTAGCAAAAGAATTTGTTTGGGGAAGAGTGTAGCGTATTGTTAGCCTGTTGAATTGGAAGACCGATCCGGCGATTCTATACGCTCAAGACACCCATTGGTGTGTTTTATTTGGCTGGAATCAGATATATTCCTCGCCAGAATGTGATATTGTTTTATCTCTGTGTGATTATGGAATGTTAAACAGATCTAAAGCTTTTGTTTTTCGATTTCACATGGGTAAGTGGGTTAGACATATACGTTGTAGATATTAGTTTACAAATTATTTTTTGTTATCACCTGCGCGTTCATTATCATGGCGAGATGTAGGTCATGCAGCGATATCCAAAACTCGTCAAAATTGGCAGCTCGGATCAGAAACAAATTATAATCTTGTTTCCTCTATGAATCATTTTCAGACGCATGTAGCTTTTAGAGAACATTTTTCGATCATTGATTGGGAAACGTGTCGTCTGAACTTATCTAATGTTAACTCTTTGAGTGTATAATTTTCCCCAAATCACAAATTGACACCCTACCCTCACAAATTGATACTTGACCCATGCTTGCAACTGTAGACTCAAAAAAGCAACTGTAGACTTGATTTAGTTTATGAAAAGTGCATTACAAGAGGAAAGTATTAACCTATTAAACATTTACTGCACTTAGATCTCGAACGACTGTTTGTCCGTCTCCTAGACCATGTATCCGTCCTTTATGGATAGACAATGCTTAGACACTACCAGATCTGATTATAAAGATATTAATAAAGCAAATCTAATTAGCAAAAGAATTCAGAAGAGCAAACTTAAGATGAAGAAACAACTTGTTTCCGCTACCTTATTTGATTTTATGAAAAAAAGGTGTGTCATAAATATAAAAATCGACAGCTAGCCTATCGAAGGCTAGTAAATACAGAACGCTGGTTGTTTGTTCCTTGTAAACATAACGCCGGAAAAAACATAAAATAGTTTTATCAATACCTCAGTTTGTCTTTTTGATAATGCTTTTTTTCGATCAAAAAGATATTTGATATAAAACACATAAGAGGCTTTTTAGACGGATAAGTGAACTGTAACATGCAATATCGTGTTCCTGCAGCGTACGATTTAGACAACCTTGTAAGGTCGTTTTCATTTGTAAGAAGGTCAAGGTCAGCATAGAGGTCATTCAGTCATATCATGACCTTGTTGTTAGTAAATTGTGAATGTCCATCGGTCTTGATAGACATGGACAGTTACAGTACGTTCGTCTGTCTATATGTACCTTTATCTGTCACGCATGCATCCGTTTATGCGAAAACAGCAACATATTTATATACATGTATTTCATGATTTTTGTCTACAGTCAAGAGATAAAAAAATCACAAAGTCATTTTATTTGTCAGAAAATAGAAAAACAAATTTACCCATCCATTCCTTTTGAATTAAATTTTGAGATGAACATAACGATGAATCCAGATCATGCCTAAATGTAGGTAATGTTTTTCAATGATGGCGGTAAATAGTCTGTTAAAGGCCGACGGGGGACTATATAAGGGGACAGGTAAATTTGCTGTCATTTCCTCACTAAACGCTATAGGGTTAACATCTCTTATTGGTATCTGATTGGTTCCCTTTAATCCTTTTACACCTATCAATTTTTGATTGACAGCTTAAAACAGATGAGACTCGGGTATCTCATTAGCATAATAAAGGATTACCTGTCGGTTTGTCTTCGATGTAACACGCCGCTCGCAGCCGGCGTTGTCTTCAAAGAAAGTATGCCACGCCTATCTATCTTATGTCACTCAGGTATACCTATTAACGACCGTGTGGTTCCCAACGTCGGCCTTTAAGTGTTTGTGTAAATTTATGTATCGCATGTAACATTCCAATGATAGCATTATGTTCATCACAAAAATTTCCAGTCAATTCCGCAAAATAGAAAACCTCTTTTTACCTGCCAGCGAATCAAATGGTCGTTTGAATGCAGACAAACGTTTATGTAGTGTTGAGATTAGTTTCAAACTAAGAAGAAGCCATTTCAATTTTATATGGTTTGTTATTTATGGATGATTGATGCATTTATCTGATTTATTGCACCTTCTTCTAGCATGAAAGGTATGAAAATAGCAAAAGGATATATAATAGAGATGTAACTTGTGCTGAGTTTTAAGAGTTTAAAAGCAACCGACGAATGGAGAAAAAGAAAGTGCAAATGCAGACGACAATTTAAGAAAAAAAACTTCTTTTGCAAAAGCAGACGTCATCCGTAAAATACAAGGCGCAAAAATTCATCCACCCTTGGAATTTATATGTTTTGACGAGGACTTGAAGCTAAATAGTGTAATTTACATGCACATTGATTCCATTTATTTCAAATAAACGGTTATATACCTCCATCAAATCTTGTGATTGTTCTGGTCTGCCTTACAGGGTGTGATGTCCCTAAGTAGCTCGTCCAGTCAGCAGAGCGGGATGAGTGTAAGTTCTGTGGATCTAGCAACATACCAGGAGGATCTAGAAAATGTCCTGGCCTGGCTCCTGGAAGCAGAGGAAATCGTCGAGAAACAGGAAGCCATTGGCAGTGAGGTCAAAAAGGTCAAGGAACAGTTCAACCAGCATGAGGTAAAGACATCTTTAGTTTTTGTTCCAGACTTCTTAATGAGGCACAAATACATTGGTGAATGTAATAATATTTGTGTTTTTCAGCATCTGAAGCTTATTTAGCATTTCGACTGCTTTGCTTCAATTGAGGACTGAATTCACAAAGAATCAGAGAGGAAATACTCCATCTCAAGTCTTTTCATGATTTGTACATTGCATATTTTAGTATACGTGTCTTATGGTGTCTAAGTCGTAAAATGAAAAGGTCACAGCCACAAAGGTCAAGGTTGCACTTGGGGAAAACATTTAATATCGAGTTGAGATATTGTTTTTCTCATAGGTTGCGGAATTTGCTGTGTATTAATTATTAAGATTTTAATTTCAGGTGTAAAAAATGATATGACAGTAAAAGTTCATTCATTCATAATTCGCAGTTCATTGTGAACCCTGAACATGCAAATCCAGATTTTGACGTTTTGAACTATTGAACGTAAACTCTTGTAGAGATGTTGAGTATATATATCATGTATTCTGGAATGATATACAAACTCCTAGATAAGCCCGTCAAACCATCACAGATAAATGAAACGTTGTTGAAAGGATTAATCTAAATGAAAATCATCAAAAGTAGGATTTTTTTGTTCAAGGATCCTTTCTATTACACAGAAACTTTATTAGTCTGAAATCATCAGAAGAAGGAATCAAGCCCTTTTTCTTTGCAAATATAAGCTGACTGTATGATCCATATTATTTGGGGAGGAATGGTTCCAGTTGATTATACAAAAGGTGGGATTTATCATTTACATCGAAGACAATTTCTGTGAATTTTGAATACTTGAGTTGATATCTTATTGGTCGATGATCAGTCGGTCAAACGACTCAGAAATTACAGGCCCCGAGAATCGCGCAATGTGACATGGACTTCTAAATAATCTAAGTACACACATATGAGTGTAATAGATTATATTCATATAGATTATATTGATATAGAAAACATATGCTATGGAATGTAATACGAATTTGTCAGAAGTTTCGATCTGATATCTGTATGCTAAACATCTACGGCCAGATGGCTTTTCCATGTATGTTTGGAGGTTTGTAGAAATAACAACAAATTTCGTAATCTAGTTTTGATCAAGCTGTCAGGGGATGAAAGACGTTCGCCTTTTGGTTTTCAAAATATCAAGAGTTTCTGCAGCTGATGTATATTTCGTTAAATAATTTCTGAATGCAGAGAAACCTGGCAGCATCACATGTGATATAAGTATGCATGTTACGGGTATTGGAAGTATTGGAAGCGATCCATCGGTTTCCCAGCAGTGATACTTAGTACACCTGGTAGTTCTACCTTAAAGGATGTTGCTTTCATAAGATATCATCTTTTGATATAAAGTATTAAACACATCTTGTAATACTTAAATTACCGGTATGATATTCAATAACTTTTGCATTTTCTGTAAATTCATTAATAATATGAGTATATATATAGTCAAGTTCGTAAACTCAATGAGTTTGCGGAGTTGTGGTTAGGGTGGATTCAGGGACATTACAGCTTTCATTCTTAAGTCAGGAAGATTCACCTAATGACTGTTTGATTCTATCAGTCTATGTTAGTCACACTTTTTCCAAAACTGCATTTACTCTAAGGACTTAATCTCCATCTGACGAAACACACTGTCTCTTCATCCGAAATACATATATAGTCAGTTGTTTACACCGTAAAAGGTTTTATACCTCGAAACCTTAAAACAAAAGGTTACACTGAAGGTAAAGATCACGACTGTGATATATTTAAAAGCCTCTTGACATGCCTCGACCCTCCCTTATAAATTACATAAATCAAATATGACAAGTTAAAGGCGCTGAAGCGGTGCCTGTCCGAAATAGACCTCATGCACGTACGTGAACGATCATTGCAGATATATTTTGATAAATAGCGTTGTTCAAAGTTCAATCACTCCCTATTCAAAACATTACAAATCAGGATGCAGTACCTTGGTATAGTGTTTTGAATTGACATCACGCTGGGCAGGATATGCTTTAGACGATTATAAAACTAAGCTATTGTACAGGTAAACAAAAAACTCAGGAATTGCAAGTTTACATCCCGAAAACAGAACCACCGAATTAGGCTACATGGTACAGGGCTAATAGTTCGCGAAGAAAGACCCTTCAAGTTGTTTCATTTTCGCTTTTCCTTGTTAGGCTTATAAGAACTTTTTAAGGACAAACATACTTAAAATAAAAAGAAGTATGACAATAGTTCATAGCAAATTCTTCTGCGGACATATCTTGCATTGTTAGTAAATTTACTAGTTCCCATTCAAACAAATCATAATACATTGTTGGTCTGATAGCATATCTGTATTAATATTGATTCATCTACATGTATGTCTTAGGTCAAGGTCGCTTAGAGAAAGGTCATCTGTAGAAAAAGTTACTTCATTTCTGCCATACTTAGAAATGTCCTTGTTTTGTAGGAGTTGATGTTAGAGCTGACCAAACACCAGGACAGTATAGGCGTGGTCGTGAAGGAGGGAAATGACCTCATCATGGAGAAGAGGGTGGGGGAGGAGGAGGCTAACGAGATCCGTGTCCAGATGGGGCTCCTCAACAACAGGTGGGAGGAGCTTAGACTGGCCATGATTGACAGGCAGTCAAAGTAAGTATCTTTGAACCTTTATTTTTGTCGCGCTTTTGTCAACATTTCAATCATTCCGCTAGAAAGTCGGGCAGTCGAAGTTTCTGTCGCGGTAGCAATACTTTGTTTGTTCAAAGTCGAGCGAAGTTTTTTGAGCACTTCATATAATATTTGTGATTGTAGGGAATCCATCTCAATTTCTATGTCCATTCCTAGAAATATATAAAATACATGATGATTGTGGTTTACGTTTTCTTCGTCGCAGTACCTTATTTTATAAACAGAGTCGTACCTGTTCTTTACATGCATCGGAATACACGTATTTGATTCAGGTGCACTTCTTTATCGTTTCCTTGCCTCTTTTCTTGGAAACCACTCGCTTCTTGTCTGGAAAGTTGCTCATTAAGACGGTTCTAAAATCTTCAGCCGACCCGAGACAGATTTTATGAACCATTTTGTTGACATTTTCATTTTTCTCACACTTTTTAGCCAACTTTTTGTAGACATAACGTTAGGTATTATCTTGTCCTTAATGAGTTAATGAACATGAATGATTTACTACGAACCCCGTTATCTAGACCTACTGATGAGGCAGACAGGAAAAGAATCATTTCTCTCACAATTTTTATCTTTCTTGACTAATGCCTCCTTTACTTTATATTTTCTAAGAAGAACTATTTCAAAAGTGCTTGGACCTACATGTACTAGGACACGCGCACTCTAAACAAAAAGATCATAAATAGATTTCTCTCTCAACTTTGATTGTTTTCTGAAGAAATAACTCCACGTAACTTTAGAGTTTCTTTTAGTGCTGAAGTACCCCTGACAGACACGACGATTACTTCTGGTATTGTGGTAGAACTATTAACTCCCCCTTAACGTCTTCATGCATGCCAAGATTAATTATTGTTATATCCCGATTCATGAACGATTTTTTCACTTCTTTATCATGTTTAAATCTCGTTCACAAATTTGTCACAGGGTTTGACGTACGACTTTATATAGATTTGGGTACGACAGTGATGCAAAGGTAAAAGTTGAAAATATATTTCTGGTCTAGTGACGTATGTCGAAAAAAAAATGCATCACCAAGAGAAGTTTGGGATCCCAATTCTCAGTGTTTGCTTATGCCTTACTGTTATATCCACAATCTGTATTATGGAATCATAATGATAAAGGTAGCCACGTTGGCATACAGTTCTGTGTTTTATCCAGTAATGAAGTACACAGTTATTTTTACACATTTTTTGTGACAGTTGTGGGTGTATTATAATAACCAGAACTATTGTAATAGCGCTGTTTTCTCCATAATTACATGCTTTTGCCATAAAAAAGAACATAACAGAATCTAAACAGAAACATAGTAAACTAGACACTAATTCCAGGAAATCATTTCTTCACCAACGTCTTCCTCATATATCACAAATTAGACGTGTTTCATTAATGCAAGTTTCAATGTTTGCACCCCTCAATATCGGAGGTGAGTGGGGAGACGGATGGGCATGTGGCAAGCAATGAAAGCTTATTGGATAATATTTGCATACCAAATATCTGGAATTCATGTAATCCCTGTAATCCAGATAACCACAGCATCTGTTACTTACGTAGCAGATGACCGTCCAAAGGGGGTCCAGTGGACAAATTGGTCTTCTTTCTTTTTGTGTTTACATTCATGTTTACATCTTTTCTTCACTTTTTTGGTTGGTCATAAATTTTGGTGTCAGTAGGTGTTGGTCTCCTTTCCTTTTGTGATTGCATTCGTGTTTACATCTTTTCTTCACTTTTTTGGTTGGTCATTTTGGTGTCAGTGGGTGTTGTTGTTTGTCCCGTTGTCTCCAAATGTTTGTCAGTGGGATTGTTTTACGTGGTGTCCATTACTTGCTGAGATTGTGTGTGAGTGTGTTTGTAAGTGGGATTGTTTTACGTGGTGTCAATTATTTGCTGAGATTGTGTGTGAGTGTGTTTGTCAGTGGGATTGTTTTACGTGGTGTCAATTGTTTGCTGAGATTGTGTATGAGTGTGTTTGTTAGTTTGATTGTTTTACGTGGTGCTCATTATTTGCTGCTATTTTGTGCGAGTGTGTTTGTCAGTGGGATTGTTTTGCGTGGTGCCCATTATTTGCTGAGATTGTGTGCGAGTGTGTTTGTCAGTGAGGTTGTTTTACGTGGTGTCAATTATTTGCTGAGATGTTGTGTGAGTGTGTTTGTCAGTGGGATTGTTTTACGTGGTGCCAATTATTTGCTGAGTTTGTTTGTTAGTGTGTTTGTAAGTGGGATTGCTTTACGTGGTGCCAATTATTTGCTGAGATGTTGTGTTAGTGTGTTTGTCAGTGGGATTGTTTTACGTGGTGCCAATTATTTGCTGAGATTGTGTGTGAGTGTGTTTGTCAGTGGGATAGTTTTACATGGTGTCAATTATTTGCTGAGATTGTGTGTGATAGTGTTTGTCAGTGAGATTGTTTTACATGATGTCCATTATTTGCTGAGATTGTGTGTGAGTGTGTTTGTCAGTGGTATAGTTTTACATGGTGTCAATTATTTGCTGAGATTGTGTGTGATAGTGTTTGTCAGTGGGACTGTTTTACATCATGTCCATTATTTGCTGAGATTGTGTGTGAGTGTGTTTGTTAGTTTGATTGTTTTATGTGTTGCCCATTATTTGCTGCGATTTTGTGCGAGTGTGTTTGTCAGTGAGATTGTTTTACGTGGTGTCAATTATTTGCTGAGATTGTGCGTGAGTGTGTTTGTAAGTTTGATTGTTTTACATGGTGTCAATTATTTGCTGCTACTAGTATTTTGTGCAAGTGTGTTTGTCAGTGGGATTGTTGTGCGTGGTGCCCATTATTTGATGAGATTGTGTGCGAGTGTGTTTGTCACTTTGATTGATTTACTTGGTGTTAATTATTTGCTGCGATTCTCTGTGAGTGTGTTTGTCAGTGAGGTTGTTTTACGTGGTGTTAATTACTTGCTGATATTGTATGTGAGTGTGTTTGTCAGTGAGGTTGTTTTACGTGGTGTCAATTATTTGCTGAGATTGTGTGCGAGTGTGTTTGTTTTACGTGGTGTAAATTATTTGCCGAGATTGTGTGCGAGTGTGTTTGTCAGTGAGATTGTTTTACATGGTGTCAATTATTTGCTGAGATTGTGTGCGATTGTGTTTGTCAGTGAGATTGTTTTACGTGGTGTCAATTATTTGCTGAGATTGTGTGCGATTGTGTTTGTCAGTGAGATTGTTTTACGTGGCGTCAATTATTTGCTGAGATTGTGTGCGAGTGTGTTTGTCAGTGGGATTGTTTTAAGTGGTGCCCATTATTTGATGAGATTGTGTGCGAGTGTGTTTGTCAGTGGGATTGTTTTACGTGACGTCAATTATTTGCTGAGATGTTGTGTGAGTGTGTTTGTCAGTGGGATTGTTTTACGTGGTGCCAATTATTTGCTGAGATGTTGTGTGAGTGTGTTTGTCAGTGGGATTGTTTTACGTGGTGCCAATTATTTGCTGAGATTGTGTGCGAGTGTGTTTGTCAGTGGGACTGTTTTACGTGGTGACTATTATTTGCTGAGTTTGTTTGTTAGTGTGTTTGTTAGTGGGATTGTTTTACGTGGTGTCAATTATTTGCTGAGATTTTGTGCGAGTGTGATGCCTTGTAGGCACACAATTTTCCCTTACGTAACGAGCAATGGAAAATGAAGATAATTAAGTAAGGAACATATTGAATGACATTTCGGAGGAAAGGTCAAGATCAAGCATTTATCTCAAGGCCCTTACCTCCGAAAAAAAAAAAAACGTTTCTGGCTGTGTAGATGTCGCACCTATTCAAAGGTCTCAGATAATAATTTAGGGTTCAAAATATGGAATTTTCAGGGAACTTGAGATAAGGAAATTATGTCGAAGGGATAAAAAATGATACATTCTAGACATAGCGCTAGCTGGAGTAATTACGTTAATGTACCGTTTGAGGGAGCTGCAGCCTTTGATTATTATGATTAAATAATTGAATCATTGTTTAAAAGAGATGCATTCCCTCGATGTTTTTCAAATTTGTTTCAATCGTTCTGAATCTAATAGAGTTGTGCCAGGGATGGTTTTCTAATTCCACCACATGAAACGAATCCATTAAAGATGCGCGGCAATTTATTCCCGCCGAGTTATGTAATAAACTTCTCGAGGTATTTCTTTTCTTCAAAATCTGAACTGATACTTCTCCATGGCAACTGCATCAATCGTCTTTAAAGTTGAAATAAATTGCATCTTCAGCCCTCTCTGATGTTACTCAAGTGATGATTCCCTTCTTTGAACTTTTCGCCTCAACACAATATCTTATTGTGCATCATCAAAAGCGAATCTACCATACTTAATTTCAAATGCACTTCTCCTAATTCTCATAAAACATGAAGTGTATAGAGGCTATTTTGTCATTGAAACGTTTCATCTTCGTAATTCGGTCTCCAGATTAAAGTACAGGTGTGGGGTGCTTTTTAATATGCAGGATTTCACCGGAGTGTTTATCCCATTGCCTCACCGTATTAAAAGAGTTATGTTACAAATTTGCATCTTGACAGAATGGCACCGCTTTGTTTTGGTAAACAAAATATGGTAGAAACATCTCCTCCCCAAAAAACTCTGATCTCCGAGGAGGAACCGAATAATTGAGATGGCAAAATTTGCTCTTCCTTCCTCCCACTGTGCGTCAAGAAGAGAAGAAGTTCATGTGGTTTAAGTTTTGTTCGCGGATAAGTAATTATTGTTTAAGGTGGGTGTGTTTATACATACGATCCCAACGTAGATCAGAGGAACACACTACCTTCGTGTGCATACACTGAATTGATGTAAGGATAATTACATATACTGTATTTATAATCTTTATAGGTAAAAGATGTGGTCATACACGATCTCATAAACACCAAGATCAACCACCTTGTTGTGTATTGCATTGTTGTCTGTAGTCACGGTCCGTGCGGTATAGATGTTCTAGAAATCAAAACAGCTGATTTTGCATCGGTTTGGAGAAAAGGGAGAAGTTACCAATCGAAAATTTGGACGCACGCGTCCATTATGAATTATTTCCTATACTGAGAGCATTTGAGGGGGGGGGGGGGGGGGTTCGATAGAAAAAAAAAACATGGTTTTGGAAACTACTTTTGACAAATTCGTCAATGTCGAGCGAAATTTGACTATTTTGACTACATGAGCATATTTGACAAAACCTAGAAAATTTCATCTCCTCATTTCCCTTTTCTAACATCAAAAATACGCCACTTAGTACCACCAGACAAACTGATTTTAAAAATCTTGAACTCGTAGAGTGGTTTCAAACCCTATGCATTAACTGAATATCCCTTGATATTGAGGTGAACTTTACAATTTTCCATGTCACTCGGTCAGAATCGAGTTACTGAAATCACACGAGAAGTAGATCAAAACCATGTACAGGTCATAAAAATAAAAACAATTCAATGTCCGTAGAATTAGTATAAGGAGACCTGACAGGTAGTTTTCAGGTAATTAGGTCAAAGGTCACCATCAATATAAACTTTTGACCGAAAGGTAAGAACTTTATAATCGTGTAGACTTTCGCTTGTTACGAAATTTTACTTGCTACCTCGACTCTAAATAGTCAAACGTATATAACTTAAAGGCCATGGAGAAAATCTTTTGAACACATTTACATCTCCTGATACACATAGATATGATTAGGTTTTCGATTACTTTTTGAGAGTATTGATAAAATAAAATGTTTATTCAATTTGATATTTTAATGGTAGAGATTTTCATTTTCTAACATATTTGTTTTTTCGTTTCAGATTACAGAAAAAGTTGATGCTCCTACAACAGAAACAGTTGGATGAACTGGCCGAGTGGATGGCCAACATGGAGGAAGAAATCAGGAACCAGGAATCTATAGGATCTGACCTTGAGGCTATCCAAGGTCAGGTCAACAAACACAAGGTCAGTAGAGAAGGTAGAATATAATGCTGTGGTTTTCATCGTTGAATGGAAAAATACTTAAAAAACTAGAAAGGTTTCTTGTTGCGGTTGCAACAAGAGTGTCTTCCTCCTATACAATTTTTGGTTTGGAAATATGAAGGACGTCACATTACATGTATTTATATTATATATTTAAGTTTTCAAATAGCAGTAACATTAAATTTTCAAACCGATAATTGTTGGTGAGCAACCATTTGATTTTTTTTTGGGGGGGGGGGGGGGTTAGGAATTCTATTGCCAGCCGGTAAATTTTTTTCAGCAATTTTCTGAGCAGGCCATTTTTTTCAGCCATTACCAGAGTCGGAGAAAAATTTTCGCCGTTTCTTCGGGCCGGATTTAAACAAATTGTCAAATGTTGTGAATGTCTGTGTAAGTTAAACTCCCCGCTGTTACAGAGTATGAGTTAATAACCGTTCCTTCAGATGTCTCTTTGCAATTAGCGAATTTCAGACAGATTGTATGATGTTTAAATAGAACCTTTTCTAGATTTTTGTGCCTATGCGTATTAGGTCTCTGGTAGATACAGCTATGTCAACAGTTTGTATTTATATTAATTAATTTTTGGCTTTAAATTGTCTGGCACAAAGGGCCAGCAAAAATTTCCATATCATGCAATGTATCCTTACTTTTGCATGGTCCGGGAAAAAAAAATTGTCGGCCCTTTGGGCCGGAATATTTTTTTCAGCATTTTTCAGAGCCGGGATTTTTTTTTTGCAAATTCTTCCTGCCCCTGCCCCCTATCCCCATAAAAAAGGCGAGCTCGTAGCTGTAGAACCAATTTTCTTGAGAAGAGAAATGGTAATAACAAGTTACGTTCAATATATATATATGTTACAGGGAATAAGTGTAATCAGGGATTTCATGTAATTCCTGAAAGGTTCAGTGATTACATGTAATCCCTGGTCATTTTAGGGATTACATGAAATCCCCAAAATTTTAGGGATTACATGTAATTCCTAAAATATTTGAGCATTTTACACTTATTTCCTGACGGCCAAAAATCATATAAAAATTGTGAAATTGCGATATGATAGATATTTTACATGTACATGTTCATACTATAAAATCCTATTACTGAAAGAGAAAAAATGGTTACGTATATAATCAGAGATGCTTTTAAGGCTGTTTATGTTAATTTAAGAATAAAACTCTTAAGCGGACAATTCGGTTGCACGGATAGATTTGACTGTAATACATATACTCGGTAAAATTGTATGCATGGAATCTTGATTGGACTATGTAACTCAATACAGCCATTGTACCAAAGTGCCATGGTGATCGCTTCATCCCAAAATATTTTCTTTGCATCTATTCTATTTCAATGAAACTTGTTGCAATCAAAATGTCTTAGTATTTAGATGAACATGAAGGAAGGGGATATCCAATTCTTTCTACCGGTAAATGGGAATAATTCACATAGATTTGTTTTATTGACCTTCATACTCAGTCTGGTCTCCTATGCTATTTTTAACATATATTTTATTTGGATATGCTACTGAATCGACCCTACAGGAAATTTGAAGTCGCGCACTCTCTGTAAAGTAAATGTACAAATCCGTCCGTAAACAATTCTTATGCTCGCAACTCCTCTGAAACCATTGGTGATAGAAAGTTAATTCTTTTTGCATCCTACTTGGTATGTGGTCTAGTTGTGCACCTGACATTTGGTTTCAGCTCCTGACCCCCGGGGTCTTAGAAGATGGGCTTGGTTATGCAATTCTATGTAATCTTGTGCTCACAACTCCTCTGACACTATATACATGATGGAGACTTAATTATTTTTGCAATATGATGGGTCTATGGTCTAGTTGTGCACCTGATATTTTGTTTGAGCCCCTGACCCCAGGGTCTTAGAAAATGGGTGTGGTCATTTTCTCCTATATAACTCTATGTAATCTTGTTCTTGCAACTTCTCTGACACTATAAATGATGGAGACTTTATTCTTTTTGCAATATGATTGATCTGTAGTCTAGTTGTGCACCTGATATGTTGTTTGAGCCCCTGATCCCCAGGTTCTTCGAAAATTGGTGTGGTAATTTTTTCCTATATTATTGCGCTCTCTACTCTTCTAAAGCTATTAATGATGGAGAATTAATTCTTTATTCAATATTATGGATCTGTAGTCTTGTTGTGTCATTGATAGTTCATTTGAGATTGCAGCCCCTTGACCCTAGGATCTTGGAAAATAGGTGTGGCATTCTTTTTTGAAATACTATATCTCATATGATACTAGTATTCTTCTTACAGTCTTATGGATATGTTGTTTTGTCGTGCTGCTTATAATTTGTTAGAGCGCCTGCTATCTAAGGTATTTGGTTTAAAAAAATAAGACAGGAAATTGATGTTTTAGAAAAAAAAGAAGACAGGAAATTGATGTTTTAGAAAAAAAGACAACCAGGAGAGCTACTGTCTCGTCAGAGATTTCATGTTACGCTTGCTGTCGGACGGGTACATCGGGTGCCTCGCCAAAAAAAGTAATTTTGAAGATAATATTATCATAAACTTATTTAGACATCACAAAATAAATAGTTGAAAATAAGACCATTTATCATTTCTTCTTATTATTTGTTTGGCCCATTATCAAAATACGTTAATGAGGGTTGAATACTATTTTTTTCCGATTGAAACTTTCGATGTATGTTTTAGATTACTTTGACCATCAATTTTGTTCGATAAGTTATTTTTCTTTGCGCTCATGTGTCTGTTTTATGTGCATTTTGCATAGATAATGATAATCATGATAAATGAACTTCAAAATTTGGGGAATATTTTGATAAAAATTACTTATTCCAGTTTGAATATTTTCACTAATTCTGGGTACTTGACAGAGAGGATATTCAGCATCAACTGAGCCAAAAATAATAGATTTTAAAACTTTAAATAAGGAGAAATAATGGTTAGTAAATAAGTGTAAAAATGCATGAAAAATTCAGGAATTACATGAAATACCTGGTCAGTTTCAGGGATTACATGTAATAACTAATCGAAACAGTGATTACACGAAATCCCTAAATTTCAGGAATTACATGAAATCCCTGATTACACTTATTCCCTGTAACATATATAAATACCATGAGGTTCTCGCTGTGCAGGTACAAATTTGGACCCCCCCTTCCCTTTTTTCGAAGTTTATTTTGAATTTCCATCATGGCGACATCGTTCAATATAAACAGAACTGTTTTCGAAAAACGAGGAGAGGGAAGAATGTTGGAGAAATTGTTCATCAATTTGTAAATAAACCAACCGAAAATTATGTTCGAACGTTTGCTAGAATTAGAAATTAAACTTGATGTTCAAAATATAGTTATTGAAGTTTAGAAACAGGTTTGTAGGTTAGAAATCGGAATCAAACTACCACTTTTTGTGTGTAAATTCTGGTTTGTAGCTGATCTCTTCTAAATTAATCAACTGTTTTAAAATCAAATTGTGTTATCGAAATGTATTTATGAAATGCATATTCATCATTGCCGTGAAATCGGAATTTGAAAATCTCAACACTGCTTTTCTCGAGTCGGACTCGGACTACCAATTTTAGTGTGCGCCCGATCTGTTGGCGTGAAGGTGTATCGAAATACCCAACTCAAAATTTCGATGCTCATATCTTTTCAACAGTAAGAGATAGGAAAAATCAGAAAGACTAAATAAGACAGATATATGGATAAAAAATAATAATATTGAAATTTTTAGGAAACTTCATAAGCTTAATTTTTGTTTACTATTATAAGCAAAAAAGTGTCTTCCTCCTATGAACTTCTGAATTTGGAAATATGAAGGACGGTGAAGGACGTCATCGTAATAAATCGTTACAGTGTGCATCTAGCATTTCATATCTTGCATGGCTGTCGACTTTCAAAAAGAATGGAAATTGTAGATAGCAAAATACGAGATATTTAAGCTTACAAATAGCAAAACATGAAATTTTCGGTCCTTTTGAGTAATTCGACGCTCCCGTCAAATATTTTAATCTACTAAAAAACATGATAAAAAAATAACAGAGACCAAAAATAAAAAAGACCAATCTAGCTTTTACTCCAAACGTAACGTTGGAGAACTTTCATTGTCCTAGCTTACAGGGTTCTTGAGAAATCGCTGATCCAATTTTCCACGGTTACGAAAACAATAGGTCTTCCGACGGAAGTCGGAAGACCTAAAAAAAGATTCAAAAGAAAGTTTGTTGAACAAAATGCTCCACTGTTGATATTTTAAGTATTATTTATACTCTGAAAATTAAAAATTCTTTGTAGAGAGTTATCAATATTTTTCTTTATTTTGCCAATAGACTGTAAAGAAAAAAAAAGTTAAACGAGTTCTTTAAAGAAGTAGCTACATGTGTTTGTCAAATAGTGTTTTTTTTTAAATCTAGAAAATTCAAGAAGAGTTGGAGGTACAACAGAAGAAAGTAGACAGTTTACATGACATGGTGGTTATAGTGGACGATGCCAACACAGAATCAGGTAGGGGTTTATGTCCGTTAGTGCTAAAGCAAACAGAAGTGATACATAGTTAGGAATTTATTGTAATAATTATTAAAAGTTCTTGCTGTAATGTATAATTGCAAGGAGCTATTTTAAAATGTTGAAATTCAGAGCTGCCTGGATGTAAAAAAAAATGTGGTTACCTAGATTGAATACACATATAACATCCCGATGAATATACTATTGTAGGGGAGGGGGTGCAGCAGGTGTGCTTCCTCTAAAATCAAATCCTGGATTTGGGTTTGATGTGAGATTTATTGAAATATTTGCAATTGTTATAAGAATGAAAGAGCATTGCTTGAACATATCAAATAAGCATTATAACTATGAGCATGAATACAATATTCATTAATCTCTGTTTCAGCATGTGAAGCATTAGAGACCCAATTACAACATTTAGGGAAGAAGTGGGCGGCCATTTGTAACTGGACAGAACAGAAATGGCTGATGTTACAGGATCTCCTCCTTAAATGGCAGCATTTCTCAGAGGAACAGCACAAGTTCTCTGATTGGTTAGCTGAAAAAGAGGCTGTTCTCGGTCACATGATCAAATGTGACCTGTCTGATCCTGACAATGTGATAAAACAAGTCAAAGACTTAAAAGTAAGTCATCCGATAAAACAAGACCACAGCTTGTATTGAAAAATTTTTTAATTGGATACCCTTAAACATACATTTGTATATATTGTTCTACAAGATTTCCAAGTATGTCATAGACAAATAGAAGAGTCTTCAAAAATTGTTGCAAGTTACAAAATTTTTGAAGACTTTTGAAACCAAAATCCTACTGAGAATTGGAGATGATCTCCAACAAGATTCCACTGTAACACCCACAGCAATAGACCATTTTCCAATCTTGTTAGAAAGCACAAAATGTCCAAGTTAGCATCTTTTGGCATTGTTTTACATAATGACATCACTGTTTAAAGACGCAATTCCATTGAGACGTAACATTGAAAAAGTGTGCAAAAATTGCCTACCTCGGACATTTTTCGTCTTTTTGTCAGCCATTATAAATTTTGGCAAGTAGCCTTTTAATAGACACATCAAAAGCATAAAATG
Organism: Pinctada fucata; assembly: GCA_028142955.1. NCBI lineage: Eukaryota > Metazoa > Mollusca > Bivalvia > Pterioida > Pteriidae > Pinctada > Pinctada fucata. The sequence goes on from AP027104.1 coordinate 1,014,497, forward strand.
TATTGAATACAAAGTACATTTTAAGTTTTCATCTCACTTTGTGTAGGTCTATTGCAGTGCAATTGCATGAAAAACAATGGTTCCAGTTCTAGTGTGCGAGTTTTCCTTAACCAACAAAAAAAAAAATTAATTCAGATGACATCCTGTTTATTTTTACTTTAACTTTTTAGCTCGCCGGGACGAAAAAGTCCAGAGAGCTAATGCCATACCCTTGGCGTCGTCGTCGTCCGTAGACAAAGCTTTAACCTGGGCTATATCTCTTGAACTATAAGGGGTAGGACTTTGATATTTCACATGTAGATACCTTGTGACGAGACCTCTCATTTGAGACCATGACCTTTGACCTAGTGACCTTGACCTTGGACTTTGACCTACTTTTCAAAAACTTTAACCTGGTTTCTGACAAAAACCTGTATAGGTGAGCTATGTAATCTTTGATTACCCTATGTTTAAATAGGCAATAGAGACGGACATGGTTGTCCAAGTCCAGCGTTTTGATGAACTGACCGAGTGTGGTCAACAGATTGTCCAGTACGTGGATAATGAAGAGGCGGTGCAGAAAATTACCTCACAATTAGAGGGCTTCCAGGAAAGGTGGGAACGGCTAGTACAACAGATGGAGCATCAAAGTAAAAAGGTTTGTAATAATGTCTGTCTGTCTGTTTCAAAGTCCTCTTTTCCATGTGTGCATCCTTGAATCTGTCGCAGATCTGTAACTGTTACAAAAGATAATGACTATTTAACATGTCATATCAAATTTTAGGATCTATTTGAATTGCACTATGTTCCACATCCTTTTAGAGACTTATTACCAGCATTTATGATTAAAATTCAGAACTTTCTGAATGTACTACCATGTGATACTCACTGACCAAATTTTTACTTAGATTGCCAATTCTGGGGTAGAGCTGAGCAAGGTTTCTGAAGAAATGATGTCAGAGTTTTCGGAAGAGGGACGGTTACGTCAGCCGCCAAACACAGCCAAAAAACGGAAGGTCAGCTCTGCTGCTAGATCAGAATTTGAATTAGAATTACAGAAACTGAGGGAGTGGTTTGATAAAGTGGAATCTACCCTGGATTTATTAACAAAGGATGAGGAGTGTGAGCAGTTTACAATTGAAGAACAATTGGTTCTTATTCAGGTAAAGGATTTAAAAAATTTTTGTACTTGATCATGTAATATTTTTATTCTTTCAGAATTTTGAAAAAAAGGTTACTTTCTGTATTCTGCTCAATTAAGTTTTAATAGAGTAGTAGCATCAGATATGAATTTCTTGAAATTTAACATCTGAATTTCTTGATAATGTTGGTTGTTTTTTTTTCTTCAGGATACTGAAAATGAAATCCATAAAGAGAAGAATTTATATAAAAGAGTTATATCCCTCGGACAGGTTGTAGTGAAGGAGCTAAAAGATTGTAAGTTTATTTTATCAATTTAAAACTTTCGTCATCACACTGTTAAAGAAAATAAGCATAGTTTGATTTACTTATGATGGTTGGTAGTTTCTTGTTTTTTCTTGTCTTTTCATTGTACACATCTGTTATGTGGAAATTCATAATTTGAAGTCTGATACATATGGTCCTGCAAATAAATTGTGACTTTAAGGTATCAAAGGTCAATGTAACCTCCTTGCAAAAAAAAAAAAATAGATTTAATGCATTTACTGAATCCATGTAAACTGCCATGTACTGAGATGTCAGGGAAAGGAAGAGATGTGTTTGATCATTGTCTCACAGTACATTATGTAAACAAAAAATTACGCTATGGATTTTTGTATCATAGAAAAGGAAACAACCTTGAAGATTTTGAAGCATGTAGATTTGATTTTCATATTTTATATCAATTTATAATTAATTTGTTGATTAATATTATGATTTTGAGGAGGCAATTTCTGAAATGAAATGTGTAAAATCTTGTTTAAGCTGAGGAGAGTTCAGAGGATGTAGAGCATTGTATCACAGAACTAGAGACTCGCTGGGAGCAGCTAAACAGCTTACTATCAGCCACACAAATCACAGTCACCAGTAACATGCAGACCAAGAGTTTCTACAACGAGCTCCATACGCTCAAAGAGCTCGTAGTGAGCTATGAGAGATGGACAAACTCTGCAGAAAGCATTGCTGATGAGGCAATGGAGATATCTAAACAACTGGAACAATGCAGAGTAAGTATACATGTTCTAGTTATTATCATTTACTTACATATGCTCAAAGAGCTCGTAGTGAGCTATGAGAGATGGACAAACTCTGCAGAAAGCATTGCTGATGAGGCAATGGAGATATCTAAACAACTGGAACAATGCAGGGTAGGGTTACCGCAATGTGATAATTTACTTTGAAGGAATTGTGTAATTTATCTATGGATTTGAAAAAAATTTCAGTTATTTTTGCTTAATCATCTTAAAAAGTTTCTACTCATGACACTTCATATCATCATTATCAAATTTTACCTTGTATTTTGCCTTGTAATGATGTGGGCATAAAGAGTTGTTAGATCAATCAGTTCTTCATTCTGTCTTTCTATCTTTACATAGCCCTTTATATTTTTACACTTTCAGTTGTGTATATTAGATAAATCTAGATCTGCTGATATTTGGATATATGAATACTTATCAAAAGGGTCTGACACTTGTAGATTTGGGATTGCAATGTCAAGTGTCAAGGTCAATAGAAGACTTCAGAAAAGGTTACTATATTGTAAATCAAGAATTAAGATCAGGAAGGGAAGGGATCTAATTATTTTGGGTCAAAGGGTCATATGTCAATATCACATTTCTTCCTTGGTTCAAGCGTAAATGTTGTCGGAAACAGAGGATTAACTTCATCGTATAGGTACAGTAACTGTTACTAGTAGAATCAAATCTGGTGGTTTCATCTCTGCATGTATTGTTACAAAAAAAAGGCTTGTGAATAGATAGAAAGGAATAATGTATAAAGAAATATCAAATATTGCCCGTGAAATTTTCATCTCAATTTGCTCAGAAAACTTAGATTTATGTGTTTTCATGTTAGATAAAGCTGAAGGCTATGAAGTCACATGAGGATAGACTAGAACAACTAAATAAGGATGCTGCTACATTACTGATGGGCGAGACCTCCTCCTCTTCACAGATAAAGACAGATCTAGAGGACTTCACACATAGGTGGCAGGCTACGTATAATAAAATATGTAAGTGTTTATACACTGTACAGAAATGAAACACATAGGTGGCAGGCTACATACAATAAAATATGTAAGTGTTTTTATTTCGCCTTGGACTAGAATGTCGAAAACTGATTGGATAGAGCCCGTCACGTGGAAGCGGTCTATAACTCTATAGACTTTCTTATAGACCGTCAGTAGACAAAAATTCGAAGTGGGAAATCCAAGATGGCGGACGTTAATATGAAAACTGTATCGGCCGGGAATCGAACCCGGGCCGTCCGCGTGGCAGGCGAGCATTCTACCACTGAGCCACCGATGCTTAGGAAATAGGTAAAAAAATTTTGTTTATATAGCTCAGACTACACGTAATCTATTTTTAGCTGATGACTCGTTTATGTAGGTTGAATACCTGGGAAGTGACACACTTTTTAATTCACAAAGGTAAGGGAAATTTGTGATGAAGGGGTCCTCGGCAAAATAAAACACTTATTTGGTCAGTTACAGACCGTCTACGGAGATATGTCGGGTTGGTAAAATCTATGGAAGGCTCGGCTTCGCCTCGCCTTCCATAGATTTTACCAACCCGACATATCTCCGTAGACGGTCTGTAACTGACCAAATAAGTAATAATACACTGAACAGAAATGATACACATAGGTGGCAGGCTACATACAATAAAATATGTAAGTGTTTATACAATGTACAGAAATGAAACACATAGGTGGCAGGCTACGTACAATAAAATATGTAAGTGTTTATACACTGTACAGAAATGAAACACATAGGTGGCAGGCTACGTATAATAAAATATGTAAGTGTTTATACACTGTACAGAAATGAAACACATAGGTGGCAGGCTACGTATAATAAAATATGTAAGTGTTTATACACTGTACAGAAATGAAACACATAGGTGGCAGGCTACATACAATAAAATATGTAAGTGTTTATACACTGTACAGAAATGAAACACATAGGTGGCAGGCTACGTACAATAAAATATGTAAGTCTTTATACACTGTACAGAAATGAAACACATAGGTGGCAGGCTACGTACAACAAAATATGTAAGTGTTTATACACTGTACAGAAATGAAACACATAGGTGGCAGGCTACGTATAATAAAATATGTAAGTGTTTATACACTGTACAGAAATGAAACACATAGGTGGCAGGCTACGTACAATAAAATATGTAAGTGTTTATACACTGTACAGAAATGAAACACATAGGTGGCAGGCTACGTACAATAAAATATGTAAGTGTTTATACACTGTACAGAAATGAAACACATACATGTAGGTGGCAGGCTATGTACAATCAAATATGTAAGTGTTTATGAACTGTACAGAAATTTCAAAGTTTAATATAATTCAGCTGTGCAAACTCTAGACTGGCTTTGTTAAGGTTTGTTAAGACTTCAGAGGGGCTTAATGAGTCTTGAGAATGACTAGCATATTTTCTGATTATAGATAAGAGACAGCAGGACTTGGTAGAGGCCCTGGAGAAGGCTCCACCTAAGACGTACCTCGAGGCAATGGGGGCGTTGATGAAGTGGATCAGTGACATGGAGAGGGTGTTAGACACGGAGGAGTTTGTAGTGGTGGGATGCGACGTCATGGAGGAACAACTCACACAGTATAGGGTAGGATACTTTGATCATTACGATATTTGATTTAAACTTCGTTTCAAGTGCAAATAAGCATGATATGTTTTAACAACGCCGCCTACAGTACATTCCGTACTTGCTGTGGACTCTGGAGATAGTTCATAAGATGATGTTATCCTTTGTGTTTTGAAAGAGCTGTGTCATTGTCTCCGTCTGTTTGTCCAATTTTTTTTTCACATGAGAAAATTCTTTTTTATAATTTTTTTTTCAAGAATTTGTAAGCCTTTCAATTTTGATTTTTGAAATTTGATTTCGGCCTTTGTGTTCAACTTTGATTCACTGATTGATTATAATTTATAGACCCTATTAGCATTATCTGTGTAACTGAAGTTGAAAAAAGAATAGGATATTGATGCCATGCTGCTATTATAACGTACATTGCAAAAAAAAAAAAAGAAAAAAATTGTCTTATAACAATCGAATGATGTAATTAGTGCATGGGCAATTTGTGTAATGAATTTCAAATTTAGTACCACAAATAATGGGAAGGGGGTGAGCAATTTATGTCTTACAGGCAGATACATGTAGGATCTTGTTCATAAAACTTTTGTACATGTATTACTTATCTAATGACCAAAACATAAAAATTGGATTAATCTTCATAGACTTAGTGTACATACAGACATGACTCAACATTACCATACACGCCCACAGAAACAACATAGCATCAGAGGCTTAAACCTTAAGGGGATGTAACTCTTGCAGAATCTAGGAAATTGCATCCCTCTCAAGTAGGTATAATGTTTGTGTTAAATGCTCTGCAGTCATAAGGCTTAAGCAGGCATCCTTATAAGAACTTGTTGAGAAGAATCAATTCTTTCTTATCTCAGAGTTTACAAGCGGACTTACAGGAACATCAAAGCAGTCTCAAGTATATTAATACCACGGGCCAAGAACTTCTCAGCAAAGCCTCCGGAGAAAAGGCAGATACCCTCGACAAAGATCTCAGAAATATCAATGCCAGGTGGCAGCACGTGTCAGATATCATCGACCAACGACTAGATAAAATCGAAAAGGCTGTGGGCCAGATAAAGCAATATCAGGTAACACTTTACATATGAATGTGTATTGTACATATACATGTAATGTTAATTTATTTGTAAAGATAAACATGTATGTGTGTGCATTTAGGAGGCGCATGATATATACTCAGTTTCATAACCCTGTGTGTACATGTAGAAAAGTATTTTGTGCACAAGATATGTCTATTTCGTCTTTTGTGTTTGTTTGTCAAAGTAGACGTGTTTATTTGCTTGTCGAAATTCTTATTGGATTTTGAACGTGGAAAATAATTCATAAATGTGTAATAGAGAAGTCCATGACTTCTAGTATGTAAAATACAAAGTTGCAAAATTTAACCTGGGAAGTTGATGTTTTATCTAAGTAAATATTAGCTTTATCCTAAATGTGTTTTTAGAAAAATAACTTTTTGCTTTCAGTCCAACGTTTTCTATTCGTTTGTATTCGACAATAGAACAATTTAGTGTTTAGGTAAAATTTCATGTTTATGATTTTAATTTTTGCCTTCAGAATTTTTTTCTAGTGACCTTTGTTCCTACTTTCATTTTCTTGTTGAATTTCTCTTTTATGTTTTAAAGTTTTGCCTTTTTGTTTCTTTCTAATACTTCCTAGCTTTTTATCAAATCATGTTTCAGAAGCATGAGTATTTCTTTTACTCATTTTTTTGAAATAAGAAAAATCTCAATCAATTACTAATCGAATCAAGAGAAACATAAAGTTGGTTAATGTTTTTATTCTTGACAACTATTAAAATTTGATGATTCTATTTTCTTGTAAAATATTTCTAAATGTTTCTTGGATTTCTTAGATAAGTAAAGTTTTGAATGGCATACATGTAATTCCACCTTCATAGAAAAACTTTTGGTGCAATATTTGTTGAATTCTCGCAAGTTTATATGGAAGCATAGAAAGTTCAACGTCTGACAGAGATGTTTGATACAGTGTGATATGGAGTTGTTTTCATTCAGAACCAAAAGATTGGAATAGAGCGTTGGATGGAGGAACTTGATGTATTTCTGCATGCTCCTGACCCGGCCCAGGGGGATATAGCCAATCTCACTGCACATTTGAGCGAAAGTAACGTAAGACAGCTAATGCCCACTCACGTTCAATCCAACTTCACTCTCACTACTCGCACGTCACTTTACATGCACTCTCACGTCATAAGTACTAACTTTACTAGTTTGGTAAGATCACTTGGGTTTTGATGAGCCTGTCTCACTTGGTGGAAGGTAGGTGTACGGATGCATGCCAATGCATAGATGTTATATGAATTAGTTTTATAGAATTGCAATTCTAGAGTACAAATGTACTGTATGGTGGATTATTTTGATTTTATGTTGATAAAATGTGAAAATGCAGGCATTTTAGACATTTATTTCGAGTGCTGGAAAGAAATTTGATACAAAATCTGCCAAAATGAAAGATAATAAAAGAATGACCCCCCAAATAAAGTGAAATTTTAGGGGAAAAGATATTCAGCCAACTGGTATTTCTAAAGTGCATAAACAACAATCATTGAGTAAACTAGATTGTCAGGTTTACTTAAGTTTGTGTAAAAAGAGTCTGTGCTTTATTTTCATGATGAAAAATAAATGTCATTTTAGTAAGTACACATATAGCTCATGTTAGACCAGTCAGTTATTTTCAGAGAAATTACAAAGTACAGCCTTTGCTTTGTAGTAGTCTTTAGTATGCATCATATTCTTTTAGTAATTTGTTGACTGTTTACTTACAATTATGATTTTTTTCTAGTCTAAACTGCAAAAATAAATTTGATAGAAAAATGATTGTCAAATTTAATTTGACTTTGTAGATTTAGAAATCAGAGTCTTGCAAGATTTATGTTTACTAGATCACATAACGCAGATCAAGGAAAAATTTTGTGTTCGGAATCTTGAGGCTCAACAAACATTTAGCTTATGACAGCTTACTTTTTCTGAAAGCTTCACTAACTTTTAATCTACTAGATGCTTATAATACTATCGATTGATGATTTATCCTCATCAGAATATATTTTAAAGAAATGAAAATGCTATTGGAAAAAAATGTACATAAATGAATGATTTATACATCACATGTATGTGCATGTATAGACATTTTCCATAGATGAGTGTGCCTAAATTGAGTTTATAGGTTCCTTCAGTTTCAGATGGGAATACATGTTCAACACTTATGAATCATATCATATGCAATTTTGATATCCTTGTATTTCTTGAATTTATTGAATGAATTGACATTTTCCATACCTTTAAAACATTTTACAGGGAGTGAAAGACGACATAAAGACTCTCCAGAAAAACGTAGACAATGTAAATAGCCTGAGTGAGAAGTTAACGGAGAATGCTGAACCTCAGTTTGCTAAGACCTTGGCTACGGAGGTGTCAACACTCAACAAGAAATGGGACAATGTTGTTACGCTGGCAGAGGAGCAAAATAAGAGACTTAAAGTATGTGTTCTTTATTAGCTCACCTAGATGAAGTTGAGATGAGATGGGCTTATGCTATACACCTCAGGTGCCCTTTTCTCTGTCCACGTCAGGTTAAAATTTTTGGAGTAGCTCAGTACTGATGCTACTGTAACCGAACTTGTTCAAGTGATTCATCTTGGGATGTTGAGATGAACCCATATATCAGATGCAGCATCTGACCTACTTTTTCCACTTGAATGATTTTGCTTAAAATAGCCAATATTGAGCAAAGTATACATGCTACATGTACCAAACTTGCATATTGGATGTATCTTTGATCAAACTTTCATAAATTTACCTTGACCTACTTTTTCTGCATGAGTGATTTTGTTTGAAAAAACCATATTTAGCAAAGTATTATATACTTATCCCACCTCTGGCAAATTTCTTGCAATCTGATTGGTCGAGAAGAACCGAATATTATGTTGTATTATTTTACTGACATGATATTATTTTAACATCCTGCTTCCACTAAGACGCTTTACGATATTGACGTCACCGAAATGCTTTTAAATATGTTGACGTTACATACACAAGTCAAAAGCCATCGGTGGGATAAATTCGTTATACAGTGTTTTACAGGGGGGATACAAAAATATATTGGGTCGATGAAAAAAGTTGTATTGGGCTCAGCTTTGCCTCGCCCAATACAACTTTTTTCATCGACCCAATATATTTCTGTATCCCCCTTGTAAAACACTGTATAACTAATAATATACATATAAGTACATGTACATGTACATGTATCATACTTTGCATATGAATGTATATACATTGTATAATCAAAATGTCATAAAATGACCTTGTCCTACATTTTCCACTTGTGTGATTTTGATTTTAAAAGCCAATATACATAGAAAAAGTATATTTAAATTGAATTTTACTGCCATGATAATTTGCTGCTGCAAGGTGAGCTCTGTAATCAGGGATTACCTTTGGGTTTTTTTTCTATCAATATATTTCTGTACTAAAAGATTCATCTAAGATCAGTTGGAATATATCAAAATTGATTAAAGAAATACAACAAAATTTGCATCAGTAAAATATTAATCTGTTACTGGTTGAAAAGACAAAGAAGTATATTCATCAGAAGAGAATCATTAATATACATGTACATGTATATGCAATTTACATATTTTATTGCAGTATGAATTAACAATAAAACTAGAAAAATTATAATTATTCAAGAAATTAAAGAAAATGATTGCATGAATATGCTGAAATGGTGAAAATTGATTCATACACAAGTACATGAAAGTAATTATGCATAACATACGGAAATCTTATGAAATACCTCTGTACTTTTATACTAGGATGCTTTAAAATCTAGTGAAGAGATCTATGAGAGGATGAAAGCTATAACAGACTGGCTGGAGCCAATCAAGGAGGACCTGGTCAACAAAGACTATGCTGTAGACAGCCCTAATGACCTCTCTGTCAAGTGCAAAAAGTTCAAGGTATAGTCTACAAGTACATTGATTTATATAATTTAATCAATGGTATTGATATTTGGTGAACAATTTCCTTAATATGTATGCATGGTGGAGAAAACACTCACCCTCATATTCTATAAAGGATTAGGCCATGTAAAATAAAATCTATGTTTCTCAGACACCGCCGCGCGCTATAATTTGCCGCCGACGAGACGTTTTTATTGCAACTTCAGAAAAAAATATACGCCGTGTCTCATCCCCGATCGTCGATTAAAAACGAAATATCCATTTATTTCATTGAACATGTTTATTGTCCTTTAAAATCTTCAAAACTGTACCCGATGAATAAATACTTTTAAAAGCCCGTATAAATCACGGCGCGTTCCGTATTTACGTTACGGGTAAAGACTTTATCCACGCGTCGTTTAAAGGGAATTGACAACGTGCCGCGGACACTTGGACGGCTGGCTATCCGCGTGTTTAATACATCGAATATTACATGTATTAAAACGTTCGTATATTTTTCTTTATTGATTTCCGCGGCATATGTAAATACCTATGCCGAACAATAGCAAGTGTCCATTGTAATACTTCCGAATCTATTAATAATGACATTCACGTTGTAAAAAGTATAAGCAAGGACCGCCGACGAACGCAAGAGAAACGTAGTTAAGTCCTTTAATCTATGAATAAAAGAATGTATATTGTACCCGGGCCTTGTACATTATTTTATCAGACGGTGGTTAATGCTGAACACTATATTCGATTTCTAAAGATGCTGCTTCATCCAGACTTGACTTCCGAAGATATACGCTATCGGCCAAATTTTTATTTACCATATGAACGGATCCATCCGAGGAAGTGAGGAGTCGTATTTAATTTGAACTGCGTTAAACAAGATGTGAGCAAATACTGTAACAGCCGTCGAGTCTCTTACGCGATTCTACTAAATACTCACGCAATCAAAACGTGTCGTACTTCGTATATCAAATTTTGAATCGATTAGCTTCTTCCATTCAGACAGATGAGCTACGACTCCCCGTTCTCAGAAGGAATAGGTTATTTTACTTTTAAATAAATCAACTTATTTACAGGAGAAAGCCATAAATTTTAATGTACATGTACCATTATTTTGAATGAGGGTTCAAAGACAGTTTTCTATGAAGAAAAACGGTTGGGGGGCAGCATAAGATTTTTTGCCTTACATGAATAAGGGGGGGGGGGACAGGTCAAACGACTTCTTTGCCTTACATGAATAATAAGAGCACCCTTGATGAAAAAAAAAAAACAAAAAATAAAAACCCTACCTACCTTGCCACTTTTGTAGACCCAATTATCTGAGAAACATAGAATTTATTTTACATGGCCTTATGAAAAGAAAAAAAATCATGAAAAATTTCGCAATTTATTACCCTAAGTTACATTTACATGTATTACTTTTATTAGCTCGCCGGGACGAATGTCCAGAGAGCTATTGTCATACCCCCGGCGTCGGCGTCTGCGTGCGCGTGCACAAAAACTTTAACCTTGCTTATAACTTTTAAACCAATACAGATTGGGCTTTCATATTTCACATGTGCATTCCTTGTGACAAGACCTTTCCATGGATACCAAAATTTTTGACCTTGTGACCTTGACCTTGGAGATTGACCTTCTTTTGAAAAACTTTAACCTTGGCCATATTTTTGGAATGGTAAGTGATAGGGCTTTGATATTTCACATGTGTATTCCTTGTGACAAGACATTTCCATGGATACCAAAATTTTTGACCTTGTGACCTCGACCTTGGAGATTGACCTACTTTTGAAAAACTTTAACCTTGGCCATATTTTTGGAATGGTAAGTGACAGGGCTTTGATATTTCACATGTGTATTCCTTGTGACAAGACCTTTCCATGGATACCAAAATTTTTGACCTTGTGACCTTGACCTTGGAGATTGACCTTCTTTTGAAAAACTTTAACCTTGGCCATATTTTTGGAATGGTAAGTGATAGGGCTTTGATATTTCACATGTGTATTCCTTGTGACAAGACATTTCCATGGATACCAAAATTTTTGACCTTGTGACCTCGACCTTGGAGATTGACCTACTTTTGAAAAACTTTAACCTTGGCCATATTTTTGGAATGGTAAGTGATAGGGCTTTGATATTTCATATGTGTATTCCTTGTGACAAGACCTTTCCATGGATACCAAAATTTTTGACCTTGTGACCTTGACCTTGGAGATTGACCTACTTTTGAAAAACTTTAACCTTGGTCATATTTTTGGAATGGTAAGTGATAGGGCTTTGATATTTCACATGTGTATTCCTTGTGACAAGACGTTTCCATGGATACCAAAATTTTTGACCTTGTGACCTTGACCTTGGAGATGATTGACCTACTTTTGAAAAACTTTAACCTTGGCCATATTTTTTGAATGGTTAGTGATAGGGCTTTGATATTTCACATGTGTATTCCTTGTGACAAGACCTTTCCATGGATACCAAAATTTTTGACCTTGTGACCTTGACCTTGGAGATGATTGACCTACTTTTGAAAAACTTTAACCTTGGCCATATTTTTTGAATGGTTAGTGATAGGGCTTTGATATTTCACATGTGCATTCCTTGTGATAAGACCTTTTTTATTGTTGTTGTTGCAATTTACATATGGTTGCCACCGGCGAGCTATGTTGTCATTCTGACAAGTCTGGTTTACCATCCAAGTGTGAGGCCTTGTCAGGAGTTCTTTCATGATGTAGTTTATCTAAATACATGGGCTACATTTTTAAAAATCACCAAAAAGGGGGAAAAGGACAAGTCTTTGAATTTACTATTGCATAATCCTTTACAGTTTTATAGTTCAAGTTTCATTTGTCTTTTGATCCACAGGCACTGAAAGGTGATGTGTCAGACAAAGAGGAAGAAGTGAACAAGTTAAACGAGGACACCAATGAGATGTTAAACAGTGCTCCAGCAGGTTCCCTACAGGACCTGGCCAGATCTCTGATGAAGCTTAATACACTGTGGACAGAGGTGTACAACAGGGTGGATCACTATCACCAGATCTATTCTACATCAGAAAGACAATGGAAACAATACTCAAGTAAAATACACTAGTGACTTCTACTTTCCTACCTCATATAACTGGAGATAGGTTCTATATAAATCTTACCCTCCCTTCATCCTAACCTTTTTCTCATTGGATTTTGATTTTTATGAACACATTATCTATTGTAGCTGTTTTGTTTCAAGTTTTATCTACAAATAATCTCATGTAAATTTTCAAGAACTTTGCAGTCATCGTAAATGTTCCTATTCAAATGTCCTTGTTTTCTTTAGATTTGTTGGTTTCATTTTGACAAGAGTTATTATTAATAATTACAGCTCATATGGACGAGGAAAATCGTCATCTGACAAGTTTGGAGAGGAAGATCAGTCGATCGAGTTTATCAGCGAGTTCAGATGCCGAGGATATATCAGAGGATCTGGATGTAGGTTTCATTTGTATTAAAAACATTGACTTCTGTAGAATTCAGAAATGAAGAATAATAGCAGTCCATAATAATTGGAACTTGATATTCATCTTGTTAACTTATCATTGAAGAAATTCTTAAATTTTCATGAAAAAATCAACTATAACAGAATTATTTAGTTTTCCTGCTTTCCTTTTATTGAAACTCTAAAAGGAAAGAAAAAAAGAACAAAAAAATGAACAAATGCCCAAATACGCGTAATTGGATGAAGAAGAAACAGGGAAAAAATTTTGATAAAGAAACAGAGAAATTAATTTAATAAAGGGAAAGTCAAAACTACATATTTATGTATATTGAACAGGACCTTGAGACGTGTTTAAGGGACCATACCCTGGAGAGGAAAAACCGTGTCCAAGATCTGGGACGGGAACTGATGGCAAACTCTATCATGGAAGTTAAAATTAAAGATGAACTTGAGACTTATAGTAATAAATGGAACATACTGGACTGTCAGGTAAACTATGCTTGGATATAGTTAATATTGTTACAACATTATAAAGCTCATTTCCATATTTGAGCAGATGGCCCGTTCAATTTTGATACCCATGGTACACTTATAATTCAAGGATGTGACACTGACGTGTCATTGCTTATGATACCAGTTATTAGGTTTTCTTCTGTACAAAAATTTTCTAACATACAAATTCAGGTAGTTCAACTGGTGTCTGGAAGATTAAGCAATTACTGTATTCACTTTTGTGCTTTTATACAAACTTTATATTTATACATGTATACTGAATGAATATACTGATTAAATACTACTGTTACTGTTTATGGTAATTCCCTCCTTTGACTAAGGAGCACCCATTTTAAAATACTACTTCTACTATTGTTACTCCCCTCAGGCTAGAGAGAAGATTCACAATTTAGAGAGGAGTATTAACCAAGCACAGACAACAGAGCGTCAGATGTTAGACATGTCAACATGGATGAGTGACGTAACGGAAGTGTTACAGGCACGACTTGATGCCGATATACTGGCTGGGGATGTACCAAAAGAATTTGAGGTGAGTGTACTAGTATTAGTGGATGAGTGACGCAAAGGAAGTGTTTCAAGCTCGGCTTGATGACGATATACTGGCAGGAGATGTGCCAAAGGTTTTTGAGATTGAGTATATTACCAACCAAAGTACAGTGTTTAAGAAAAGTACGTGTATGTTGGAGCCTAGGTATAGTAGTAATAACTAATACTCAAATCAAAATTAATGAGGATGGCTTTAAATAAATGTAATGTTTATGAACATCATGAACATTACTTATCCCCATGCTTCACTCTGGAAAATCTATTTCTTTTAAAAGTACATGAACATAGATGTTTGAAGAAAAAATATACAATTTTGATTGGTTGATTTTGTTAAGATAATTGGTGCTAAATGTATGAGCATTTTCATCTACTTTAAAGATTTGTTAGTCCCCTACCTGCAACGCCGAAGGGGACTCTTAGTTTCCTCTCGGACTGTCTGACTGTCCGTCTGTCCCTACGTCTGTCCGAATATCAGTTTTCCGGACTTTTTTCTGCAACAAATAGAGATATTCAGATGAAATTGATACACAGCTTGGTCTTGGATAGTTACAGAGCAAGTTTGACTTTCGTCACGCTTGACCTATTCTTCAAGGAGTTATGCCCCTTGATGACTTGGAAAATTCAGTTTTTGTCAGTTTTCTGGACTTTTTTCTGCACCAAATAGAGATATTCAGGTGAAATTTGATACACAGCTTACTCTTGGGTAGTTACAGAGCAAGTTCAACTTTCGTCACGCTTGACCTATTTTTCGAGGGGTTATGCCCCTTGATGACTTGGAAAATTCAGTTTTTGTCAGTTTTCCAGACTTCGTCCTGCAACAAAGAGAAATATTCAGGTGAAATTTGATACTCAGCATAGTCTTGGATAGTTACAGGGCAAGTTCGACTTTTGTCATGCTTGACCTATTTTTCGAGGGGTTATGCCCCTTGATGACTTGGAAAATTCAGTTTTTGTCAGTTTTCCAGACTTACTCCTGCAACAAAGAGAAATATTCAGGTGAAATTTGATACTCAGCTTAGTCTTGGATAGTTACAGGGCAAGTTCGACTTTTGTCATGCTTGACCTATTTTTCGAGGAGTTATGCCCCTTGATGAGTTGGAAAATTCAGTTTTTGTCAGTTTTCCAGATTTTTTTCTGCAACAAATAGAGATATTCAGGTAAAACTTTTTACTCAGCCTAGTCTTGCATAGTTACAGAGCAAGTTCAACTTTCCTCAAGCTTGACCTCTTTTTCCAATCGATAAAGCAGATAAAACCTCAGAACTGAGCTGCACAGACAGTAGGTTTATCTAAAACTCATGTTTAATTGAAGAGTAATTCATAGGCAGAGTCACAGGACATAAATTTATGCCGCTGGTAGGGGACTTATATCGCTCAGCAATCATTACATTTTTCTATCTACAGTCATTGAAGGAGGAGTTTCAGCAGTATGAGAATATTCTGGCAGAATTAGATAAGAACGTCGTAGAACTGGAATCTCAGGGAAATATGGAAGCCAGTGTCAGACTCAAAGACCAAGTACATCTACTAAAGGTTAGAATCTAGCACGTAGCTCCATAAGAGAAGGAAACATCACATTTATGACAAGAAAATGCTCTTTTTGCGAGGGAAGGAAGATGCACACACATACATGTATGACTATAGAAGAAAATGCGTTTTTGTCAACGCTTTCTCAAATTTTCACAGAAAAGTAAATTGTATTTGTATGCATATTCTTATATATGATTTACACTTGGAAGATCCTAAGATTCCATTCATGCACATTTGTGTGTACTGTATCAATTTCTTGAGCAACTGAATGTCAAAGGATGAATTTTTTCTGTCTTTTTTGCAGAAACATTTTTCGGATGTTTCCATCAAGTTTCGGAAATTCCAAAGACCAGTTGACTTTGAGCCAAAGTTCAGTAGAGTCAAGAGAGAGCTCGACAGCATTGGGGAGAGAATTCATCTGTTAGAAGTTAGGACAGAAAACTACGAAACTCTTCATGAAAAACAAGAGCAAGGAATGGTAAGACTTGGTGTATTGGGAGTATGAATGGTACTTATGAAAATGGTTAAAGCTGATCATGTAAAATCACACAGATTCTTTCATCAATAGTGCATGAAATGGAAAATCATTTTAAGATCCTCTTTATCCATTTTTCTGTAGCTATAAATTCTGCATATACATGAATATGTATTCTCTGAATTGTAAAATTTTGCTAGGAGGAGAAATGCATGTTTCACATCTGCTTTAAGTACATGATAGATATAATAGATTAACAGAATGAAAAATAATACATAGAAAAAAAAACCTGCAAATTTCCCTGCATGTATATGCCTAGAGAGGTAGTTTGCAACATTTATTTTCATGTATTGTAGAAATTCTACAAAATGATGAGTGAGCTGAAACCAGAGGTAGAGTACGTGATCAAAACGGGACGACAGATTGTGGAGAAGAAACAAGTAGAATTCCCAGACAAACTAAACCAGCAGCTAGACGCTATCAAACAGCAATATAATGATCTGGGTGCTCAGGTAGGCTGTACATGTAAATGTAATGGCAGTCAGGTTTCAAAGAAATTTAAAGCAGACCTTTATAAGCATATTGGAAAAAAAATGTTCTTCCAACCAATTTTTATTAGCTCGCCGGGACGAATGTCCGGAGAGCTATTGTCATACCCCCGGCGTCGGCGTCTGCGTCTGCGTCTGCGTCTGCGTGCGCGTGCACAAAAACTTTAACCATGCTTATAACTTTTAAACCAATACAGATTGGGCTTTCATATTTCACATGTGCATTCCTTGTGACAAGACCTTTCCATGGATACCAAAATTTTTGACCTTGTGACCTTGACCTTGGAGATTGACCTTCTTTTGAAAAACTTTAACCTTGGCCATATTTTTGGAATGGTAAGTGATAGGGCTTTGATATTTCACATGTGTATTCCTTGTGACAAGACCTTTCCATGGATACCAAAATTTTTGACCTTGTGACCTTGACCTTAGAGATTGACCTACTTTTGAAAAACTTTAACCTTGGCCATATTTTTGGAATGGTAAGTGATAGGGCTTTGATATTTCACATGTGTATTCCTTGTGACAAGACCTTTCCATGGATACCAAAATTTTTGACCTTGTGACCTCGACCTTGGAGATTGACCTACTTTTGAAAAACTTTAACCTTGGTCATATTTTTGGAATGGTAAGTGATAGGGCTTTGATATTTCACATGTGTATTCCTTGTGACAAGACGTTTCCATGGATACCAAAATTTTTGACCTTGTGACCTTGACCTTGGAGATGATTGACCTACTTTTGAAAAACTTTAACCTTGGCCATATTTTTGGAATGGTAAGTGATAGGGCTTTGATATTTCACATGTGTATTCCTTGTGACAAGACCTTTCCATGGATACCAAAATTTTTGACCTTGTGACCTTGACCTTGGAGATGATTGACCTACTTTTGAAAAACTTTAACCTTGGCCATATTTTTTGAATGGTTAGTGATAGGGCTTTGATATTTCACATGTGCATTCCTTGTGATAAGACCTTTTTTATTGTTGTTGTTGCAATTTACATATGGTTGCCACCGGCGAGCTATGTTGTCATTCTGACAAGTCTGGTTAGTTTTGCCATGTACCGTTCACATGTATTGACATACAAATGTATGTTCTTGTTTGTAAATAAATATAAGACTGGTTTTCTTCATTATTGATTTTCCCATTGTTGAACTTTGTCAAAATTCTGCTGAAAAATCCTAATCAGTCTGCTAGTTCTAATTTCTGATTAAATTTGCAAATATATGCATTCATTAGTAGACTTAATGTGTAAGCTCTAAAATTTTGGAATTGATTATTCAGGTAACAGAGGCTAAGTCCCTCCTGGATAAGGGAGTAAAGCTGTCTAAGAAGTTACATAAATGCTGTAGGGGACTTCCTTAAAACTGTTAACAAGTATCACTGTGTTATTGTTTATATAGGTAACAGAGGCTAAGTCCCTCCTGGATAAGGGAGTGAAGCTATCTAAGAAGTTACAAAAGTGCTGTAGGGGACTTCCTTAAAACTGTTAACAAGTATCACTGTGTTATTGTTTATATGGGTAACAGAGGCTAAGTCCATTCTGGATAAGGGAGTTAAGCTGTCTAAGAAGTTACGTAAGTGCTGTAGGGGACTTCCTTAAAACTGTTAACAAGTATCACTGTGTTATTGTTTATATAGGTAACAGAGGCTAAGTCCCTCCTGGATAAGGGAGTAAAGCTGTCTAAGAAGTTACATAAAGAGATCAGTGCCGTAGGGGACTTCCTTCAAACTGTAAACAAGGAACTGGATGAAAGGGAGGCAACTAGGGCCAGC
Organism: Pinctada fucata; assembly: GCA_028142955.1. Taxonomy (NCBI): domain Eukaryota; kingdom Metazoa; phylum Mollusca; class Bivalvia; order Pterioida; family Pteriidae; genus Pinctada; species Pinctada fucata. The sequence goes on from AP027104.1 coordinate 1,033,112, forward strand.
CAGAATCTTGATGCTGACCTCACTTACATCAAGGTTGGTCCTATATAGACATGTCACTTATAAGATTTAAAGGGGTTTACATGTATGTGCTGAAGATGTACCATTTCAATATTTTCATAAAGAAATTCCACGTTTTGTGCTATGTGTTGTGTTTCTTTCTGTTACTTTGGTATAGTTAGGCTTAAATGCTTAATTACATGTATGTGGATGAAATTTTTATTTATTTATTCACTTATTTCATTTACAGAGAAATCCTAGAGGCTAGAATTTGTTTATGCTGCCATTTTTCACTTGACTCTGCTAAGATTTGCTTGCACTAAGAAAAAAGAAAAAAATGTTCAGAGAAATTTCATAACATTAAATGAAAAATTATTTATTTACTTAGTATGTTACATTGTCTATAACAGAGTGTACAGGATGAAATGGAGAATAGATCCTCTATGGTGACCACCATGAATAACCTGGTCCAACAAATCCAGGAATTAGCCGAAGACAAGGTCCTCACAGAGGCGGGGACAGATGTTAAAAAGATCGGTGAGGACTGGGCCTCGCTTACAAAGAGACTGGCTGTCAAACGAGAACTACTTCAGGTAAAAATACATGTAGTAAACCGGAATTAGCAGAAAATAAGGTCCTCACTGAGGCAGGGTCTGATGTCAAGAAAATCGATGAGGACTGGGCCTCACTTACAAAGAGGATGAGTGTTGTATGAGAACACCTTCAGTTAAAAATAGTAAATGATAGATAAATCTCTGACCAGCATGTCATGAAAGGGAAATCTTCTGTTTGTTCAACATACTGTCAGTTCATCTGTCCAGCTAAGGGTTTCTTGTACAATATTTTCATGATATGAATAGTGGATATACCATTTTTGTGTATCCAAATGAGAAACATCTCTAGTGTTTTGTTTTGAATACCCAATATAAAACAGATTTCTTCGCCTGCAGAAAATTGATTAGGTTTGAATTCTTCTACTGATAGGGGACTTTGTACATAAACATGTAGATCTGCATGACATTGACTTTTCTTTCAGGATGAGATATCGTCCTTGGAGATCCTGTTTGTAGATTTTCAGACGGCTTTAATGAAAGTGAAAGAATGGCTGGGTGCGGCAGAAACAACTCTCTCTGCTCACGAAAAACTGCCGGTATATCAGCAAGTGTCTGATGTACAAAAACAGGCAATAAACGTAAGGGTTCCTGAAAATCTTAATTCTTAATTTGATTGGTTAAATTTGATTTGAGGTTTACTTTTGAATGTTTGATGTTGCAACAAATCAGCATTTCTGACTTAGGCCATGTAAAATAAATTCTATGTTTCTCAGATAATTGGGTCTTAAAAAAGTGGCAAGGTAGGTAGGGTTTTTATTTTTTGTTTTTTTTTTTCCCATCAAGAGTACTCTTATTTTTCATGTAAGGCAAAAAATCGTCTCTCCTGTCTAACCCCCCCCCCCCCCCCTTTATTCATGTGAGGCAAAAAATCTTATGCTGCCCCCTCCCCCCCCCCCCCTTTTTCCTTCATAGAAAATTTACTCCCCCCCTAGTTTTTCTTCATAGAAAACTGTCTTTGAACCGTTAGTCAAAATAATGGTACATGTAGCTCATCTGTCTGAATGGAAGAAAAGCTTAAATAGATACAAAATTTAATATACGAAGTATGACGTGTTTTGATTGCTGTGAGTACATTTAGTAGAATCGCGGAAGAGACTTGACGGTTGTTATTTGCTCACACCTTGTTTAAACCCAGTTCAAATTAAATACATCCCCTCACTTCCTCCGATGGATCCGTTCATATGGTTAAAAATTTGTAAAGTTTGGATAAAGCGGAATCTTTAGAAATCGAATGAAGTGTTCAGCATGTTCAGCATTAACCACGGTCTAGTAAAATAATGTACACGGCCCGGGTACAATATACATTCTTTTGTTCATAGATTTAAGGATTTAACTACGTTTCTCTTGCGTTCGTCGGCGGTCCTTGCTTATACTTTTTACAACGTGAACGTCATTATTAATAGATTCGGAAGTATTACAATGGACACTTGCTATTGTTCGGCATGGGTATTAACATATGCTGTAGAAATCAATAAAGAAAAGTACACGAACATTTTAATACATGTAATACTTCATGTATTAAACACACGAATAGCCGGCCGTCCAAGTGTCCGCGACACGTGTCGGCACATTGTTAGTATATCCTATACAATAGTCTTTACCCGTAATGTAAATACAGAACGCGCTGTGAATGATAGGGACTTTTTAAAGTATTTATTCATCGGGTACCGTTTAGACGATTTTACAGGACAATATACGTTCAATGAAATAAATGGATATTTCGTTTTTAATCGAGGATGAGACACGGCGGACTTTTTTTTCTGTAGTTGCAATAAAAACGTCTCGTCGGCAGCAAATTATAGCACACGGCGGTGTCTGAGAAACATAGATTTTATTTTACATGGCCTTAATTATGAATTATTTCATAACTTATTAACTTTATGCTTACTTTGTACTTTATGGCATCTAAATAAATTCTGTAATGTACAAAACATAGAAATGCCAACATTGACATTGACAGTCATAGAAAGATTTTGACTTTATTTCTTTGTAGAGCTTAGAAGGTGAGCTAGATGATACAGAAAAACAGGTCAAGGAAATTCATGAGTTTGCGGTCAGTCTTATGAGTAAGAGTGACCGATACAGTTCCATGGTGGATCCAGAAGTTAACCATCTAAATCAGAGGTGGGAGGAAGTCAGGGACCGTATCAAGGTTTGTAGATAACTAACTCTTTATTGTTTATAGCATATTCCCATTTCAAGTTGAAACAATATAGAATAAAGAGTACATGTAAACTTTTGTTCCCATTTACTTGTATTTGTACTTTTTGCCCTATGACCAGTGATCATAAACTTTGAAGTAGTAAACATTGCACCTCATTTATGTTTTCAGCATAATCTTAAAGGTGAAATGAATAAAAGTGTATATAGTGAAAAATAAAATGTATTTCAAACCATTGCTATGTTAAAGTAGTATTTCAATGATATTTCATCTTGTAATTCAAAAATAATTAATAGAATCAGCAGAACCAGATAGTGGAATCCCCCATGGAGGTTACCGTGACAACCAGCGTACACTCCTCCTTTGAATCTAGACGCAGTCCCAGTAAAGGTAAAGAAATAAACGTAGACGACACGGCATTCCAAGCTAAGTATGACGAGGTGATGAAGGACATAATGGTACTGGATAACAGTCTGATTAACAAGGGATTGGTTTATAAGGAGGATCTAACCAGCAATGTGGAAGATAGGGCCATCGTAAGTTGTTTATTTGAAATCTTCTTTAAAATACATGTATTTGAGATTAAATAAAACACCAGATCTCTTTCATTTGATCATTTGCATATACGACCAATCTTCTGTTGATTTTTAAGGATGATTCCAAATGAAAAAAAAGGAGAAAAGAGAATATAGTGAAAATCATTTTGTTAAATGAATGAATAGTGATGATATTAATTTGTCACACTTTTTAGTATTCCAAGACAGGTTACAAAAAAATTGAATTTCTTTTAAAACTTTGATTTATCAAATATTTCAGATTTAAAAATATCTTTAGAAATTATAACATAATAATATGTTTTTGTGTATTCCATTTTTTTCCCATATATTGATATTAATGTTCATGATGATTGAAATAGATTGCATGTGTCCTTTTCCAGGCGCTGGAATTAGAGGTCACCAGAGTTCAGGTCAAGGTCACAGAGGTCACTGACGAGGGGAGGCAACTAGCCCATGAGATAGATTTGGCAGATCATGATAAGGCTATAAGGATTTATAGACAAGTAGAGGATATGAAGGTGAGATGTTATTTAGAATGAGCTACATGTTATAAAACTTCAAGATCAGTGAGAATATTTACATGCATGTTGATTTATACAGTACCACAGCATCATAAATACATGTACATGATGAAACAAAATCTCTTGCCTCTGTAAATACAGCTACATGTATATACATGTATTTTAACAGGTACATCTTTTTGCAAAACCAAATATTATTCAATGGAAACATATTTTCAAACAGTTTTGAACTACATGTAAAATCCTAGCAGAATTGTTAGTGAAATTCTAATAGTGTATTGGAAGCCAAGCTAAAAGTAGATTCTTAAGTATTGAATGCTAGAATAGATATAAAAATATTTGAACTGTCAATTAAAAAAACAATTTACTGTCTTTGGCGCATTCAGTTACTTTATATTTTGCTGTGTCTGTTTACAGTCACGGTGGAACAATATCAAGACCAACGCAGAGACCAAGAAGAGGACGTTAGTGTCGGTGGCGCCTAAATACCACCGTCTCCAGCATGAGTTACAGGACCTTAGTGTATGGCTCGACAATATGGACAGAGTACTTACTGACGGAAAGATAGAGAATATTACGGTAAGTTACATGATTTAATCAACTATTTTGTATCTGTGTATTTATATACATGTATAATGATTCCATGTATGTAGAATCTGCCTTTAGAGTGTTGGGAGAGATGGCCCAGCAATTTATTCAATAAAAATGGGAGGTGATGAAGGCCATATCCATAAAATTACCAAAAATTCTAATCTATGAAAATGCTTCACCGTCCCTTGTTGAAACCCCTTACATTTTTCATTGAACGTTGGTTCCTGGTTCCTTTGTGCATGTTTCTTTTGTTTCTGACAAAGATTTAAATTATGTGATCTAGTACTCCATTTCTCTTTGTCCAGAAAGGAGTTCTAGTACCTACCATTACACTGACAGTCTCTATTTTGCAAAACTATCTGCATGTAATGCTGCTGTGTAACGTAACGTTATAGGGTTCTAGCCTAGGATGGGCTCTCTCCCGTGAACCTCTATTACTCCGAGAAAGAAGTTGGCTTGAAAGATGAGGTACATATATTTATCATGACAGAGATGAATGAAATATCAACATTGAAGATACTTTTCTACATATTAATTTTGATTGAAAAGAAAAACATGGGGAGGAAAACTTGAAATTTAAAAAGTACATGTACCTCTCTTTCATTTCTATGCACAAGATAATTTGTGGAAAGGCACAGTTTTTCATCAAATCACAGAATCGCTATCATTTACAATATGACCTTAGGTTGCCATAGAAGGGATGCCACTTTTTCTTAAGAATTACATGTATCTAACTACATGTATAGCAAGAGTTGCATTTCTTTGTCTTCCTTTACTACTTGTGAAAAATGAGTTTTATCTTTCTATTTACATGTATTGATTTTTATATTAATGAAGTTTGTGGTAATGAAAGTTTAAACAAAAAAGCATTTTACACGGAAATATTTACAGAGAGACCCAATCAAAATCTGTTTTAAGTAATTAATGAGGTCATAAAGAACAAAATCCTCATTAGATCAATATGACAAATAAAGTAACAGCTCAGACAGAGTATAATCAGTGCCCAGTAATGATCTATTACAAAAGGCTATTGACCTATTGTCTAATGTTATATATACTGTTACATGTACTTGGCTAACAGAGGTGTCTCTATTGGAATAATAAAGCCAGGCCAACTGTTTTCAGATGTTGTTAATGAATGAAGCAATTATTCTCTTTCATGAGAAATATGCCACTTAATTATTAGGAAATTAATGAGTTTCTTTGTGAGATGATAGCATAACTTAATCAGTTCCTTTTGTGAGATACTGGTATACTCGATCAACAATGAAAGATTCCGTTGACCTTTTCATAATTTATATTGGATTCCCTATATTGCAAAGTACTAGTATGTCATAGCTCTTGGGAATTTATCAACACATATCAATATTTTATGTTTATAGTGCATATGAAGACAAGATATAATGATTTCTGTACATCATCTTGTTTAACATGAAAACCAATGTTAATGGTTGAAGGAAAATGATTTCCTGTAACTCAATTTGTTTTATGGAATGCTGTATTCTTATGCCTAGATGTTTGTGAAGGAATGTTATTCCTAGCATATAGAGAATTGAAATTGCTTGTTTTCAAAAATTCATAGATGACTCAAATATGCTTCAGTAAATAAAACATTTAGTATTAACCATGACAAGAATGGAAAATTGTTTGATGACTTCAATCCAGAAATATGAATAGAAATTAGAATCTGTAAAAGACTGGAAGTTTTAATTTTATTGTGCACTTCTGCTACTTTCCTAACCTTGAATCATCAATGGTTATGATTTGTCAACAAGAAAAAAAAAATTACATCAAAATTTGTTTTAAAATCTCAAAATGAGAAAGAAGTTTTATATCTTGAAATATTTCTTTTCATAGAATTCTGTGATGTAAAAAAAAATTAGACTTGAGAGTTTTATCACTTATTTCCTTACAATTCCAGGAACTTGATTTTCAAAAATAATGTATATTCTTCAGTTCTGCAGAAGTGTGGGTGTAGCATTAAACGTGTCATCACATTTACGTACTGTAAATAATCTAATCACTTTAACTTACCGTAAATAATCCAATAAATGTGTTTTGGGGGAGATGGGTTAAGAGGTAGGGCAATCTTAGACAAAGGGGGATTCTGAGCTATAATGAGAATCACAGAACGGTAAAGATAGAATGTTTTGGCTTTCAAAATAATGAAGGAGCCCCTGCTGTTACAAAATGAGGAGAAACAGTAAATAGGGAGGAAGTTGCCAAAACTAAAGGGTCCTACACAATAGGAGGATAAGCAGTTGTCTCCCTTGGGAAGGAGTAATAAGAACAAAGTCATATGTTCCTATTGTTCTGCCATATGGTGCTTACTTGTTGAAGGGCAGGTAGCGGTAAATTAGTTTTGTTTCTCTTCATTAATGTTGATAGCTGGTGATGTGTAGTGAAAAAATATGCACCACCAACCCCATTCCTCTCACCACTGTCAAGATTACTACAGGGTGTCTCCAAATGTGTCTGCAATGTCGGCTGTCATTGGTAGAAAAAAATCCTAATAGAAATATACAAACCAAGGACTCATTGAAAAACGTTCTTGATTAGATATTTAAAAGCATTTCAAATGCATGCACATATATGTAAAATGAAATTGATTTGACTTGGGAAAAAATCATGTAATTTTTTTTTATCAAAATCTGATTTTTGCTAAATTCTTCATACTTGATTATTTTGATGGAACTTTTTTAATGCAAGACAAAAACTTTATGTGTTATCAAATATTATTTTCAACATAGTTGTCAGATTTGGAAATTTTTCTATTATATGGGTTTTCTTTATCAAAGTTTTAGAAAATATACAAAAGTTCCAATTTAACAGCAGTATATCTCACTACGTCTTGCGCATGTCGAAATCGTCATTGAAATTTTGCAGTTATAACCATTTCTATCATCGTATGTTCAAACTTTCCTCAAGACACTCAGCATCAAAAGAAAGCAAAACTAACTAGAAATAGATACGATCTAATCTGGAAACCGTGACGTAATTTTTGTAGCACACTGTAGGTTTATGAGGGAACTCCCCTGGTAGGCATATGAAAAAGTAATTCCACGGTGAATTCGAGTTTTGTCCCGGTGGTGACTCTCTGTGGCCGACCGGTTACAGGTGATGCCACAGTGTACCTGTTTTAAGTCGGCATACACGGGATTCCTGGAGCTGAATCAGCCGCCCTGCTGGTCTAAAATCAACCGAAATTCTTTATCTTGTGAAACTAATTTACATCTTAATGGATAATGAGGCAAAGATCCATAGGGATATTATGTACCTTCTTTCCCGGATCAAAAACGCGCGAAGGATTTTATTGTAATGTGCACTTGTTTTAATATAATGTTATGAAATTTTATTGGTGCATACTGAAAGAGTGCGCACTTTGTTGATTAGAAACTCTGCAACTGGGGAATATATACATATTGAATCAGCATTCATAGGAACCACATACAGAGATTATCAGAATTCTGAGAACTGTGATTTCTAAAGTTTGATGGAATTTCACTTTTTGAAGTTGGAATTTATTTTGAAAATTCGAAGAGGTTTGGAAATGACATAATTGTTAAGAAAAGGTTCGCTTTTAATTTATTTGACTGTTCATTAAAAGCCAGAGCCTTCGCTGTAAATGTGGGAAAAGTGAAAAGACAAGGAAATGATTCTGTACAAAGCGGAAGATCTATCTATTTCATGTACTGATATGCCAAGATAGTTTATCTCTGTGAGTAAACGTCTACTCCTACATATGAATCTGCCAGTCTATTTCAGATGCTTGACGGAAGACACCGAATCTAATCTATTAAATCACGTAAAAAAAGGGACGAAATTAGAGTGCTCTGTGAACAGAAATACACCGGGCACCTGCATCATTCACGTCCGCTCATAATTGCTAATGAATGTCATTATCAGTGCAATACCTCCCCAACATTTGATGAGAGCTGGATTTACTTCGTTAAAAGCCTTATTTCTTGGCACTTGAAAAGAACGATGCAACCTCTCGTGCCCTGTTATGATATCATCCTTAACAAATATTGATAGCTCCTTAATAAATTAGCTTTCTCTAACTCGTTTAATTGCTGTGATGGTGATAGACCATGTGTTACGCCATGAAACCTTCTTTTTGCTCGCTAAATTGATGGTTCATGCAGCCATCGCCCTCTTTAATTACCGTTAAGAAGTTCTAAATGTTTTGCAATTTCGAAGACATTTCACTGTGGTTTGACAGAGATAAGAAATCACTTGCAAACTGCATGTTATGACGAACTATCAGCGCGTGCCACCATCAAGATTTACTCGGCAGTGATAAGGAGGTTGCAGACGACCGTTTCCATGTTGTGACGTCTGCTTGATTTATCGTCTGGTGGTTCTTTCTGTGGTTTGGCAGACGACAAGTGTCCAATATGGCGGATGTCATACTATATTTTGCTCATCTACTGTGACGACATGGTGTCTAGATGAACGTACTGAACTCGACTGGAGATGTGTGGGTGATCTTTTTCTTCTAATAAAAATGGCAGAATATGAACAGCTACAAAAAAAAAAAACATAATATGAACAAATTGAAGAAGTCCGAAAATTTACTTGCAGCTCCTGTATGATTTGAAAAAGTCTCGCCGACATGTCATTCTATAATGCAAATTTATGTCACATAATTTCATTGAGAAGAGAAATGGGCAGATAGACAGAGATTAAACTAGAGCACAAACCAGAAGTCTTTATATCAGAGACCACGATGGCAGACGACGGGTTGGTCCACGTGCTGTCCTTGGTCGTTATCTGCGTCGCCCTCGTTCTCTTGGGATTTATGGCAGCGGCTTTCGCTGTAGCCATTTGGATGCTCAAAAATGTACGTCTGTCTGGTGGTTTATTTATCCTTGAAATAAATACTATTCGTGTCAATTAAGCCAAATTACACGTAAGATATTGATTCCTCCGACATAGACTAAGATTTGATGCGTGGATTGGGAGGACAGTCTTATAATATTATGTAAAAATTTCTGATTTCTTATCTCAAAGCATTACTTAAAAAATAGAAAAAAAGATATATTTCTGTATTTTCTGTATTACATAAGAAATGATTTCCAACATATTTCTTCATGGGAAACACTCAACAAAAATACATATACGCAATTTGTGTGGCATCTTTAGGCTGAAAGCGAGTAGTAACTCGATAGGATAATGTAACATAAACAAAAAAATAGTTCAACAGACATCAGCTTATTGAAGGTGTTCATATTTGCCAAGATAAATATTTAGGATTTATTTTGAGACGAAATATCCAGAAATAATCATGATAATCGGAAAGATGTCCCGTCTCCTTAACGCTGATAATTGTTTCTGCTGAAAACAATAGTCAGACCATTTGGTAATTGGGATGACAGATTTTGTAATTGCTAAAAGTTTGCTCTATCAATTTGTTCTTATCTTGAGAGAGTGTTCGCGTAGACAATTGGCGCGATCAGCCAAGCAAATTGATCCGCGACTTGGGGAAAACAATACACCTCATCACCGTTAAGCACCATGCACGAAAATAGAGATTGGGGAATTTCTGCTCACGGATTAACGATTTACGCATCTGACTTATTAACATTTCTGTTTGGGGATCTCCGATTTCCAGAATTGCTGATGTTTGCTGACTGCTAAAAGGCTATTTTCAGAATTCTGAGTGTTTTGTTGGGCTCTGGGAGTAATTTTAGAATATGTTTACGTAGAAACACGCTAAAATGTTGCAAGCAATCCACTCACCCAACTCCACATTTATGAGTTTTTGTAACAAATTCGTTTTTCCCCATTCTGTTTGTATTTAATCACGAGACCCAAAATTTTTGCAGTGAAGGCAAACCCTACACTGTGCATCACGTGATTGTTGTAGCCTAACAGGGGAAAACTTTCAATAAATAAATCAAAATTACAATGATTTACTCATTCCGCTTTATCGTCCAATTTGTTTTGAAAATTAATTTTTATCACTTCTTTGCCACACTTTTCATTTGACGCGGACTCGTTGCCTTTTCAAACATTGCATATTCCAACTGACTTGATATGTAGAAAAGGAAAATAGGAAATTGCATTTTGTTGTTTATGTATGCATGCCATGGGGTTTGTAGATCGATCCTTCCTGTACTTTCCTCGACACACAGAGGGATCCGACACGATGGGTCGAGGATATGATTTCTTTTCAGCACATTTTGTCTCATTACGGAAGCTAAGTACATTGTACATTGTAATTCTTCAATCCCATTTTGCAGCCTTCGTATCTAGTATCAATTGATTTGACATAATCCCTCCATCAGGAAGCTATCTATCAGCGAGTTGTACTTAAGGATGTTCTGTAAAATACCATTTAGTTATGCTACTGATTTATTTTGGATATAGATGCTTGCTGTCGCCGAATCGTAATAGATCTTAATGGAGGTATACTAGATGCATCACGTACGTCCTAGTTTTACTAACCAGTATCATGTGGAATTGTGGTCCTAAGATACAACAATATATGTTTCCAAGATTGATTCTTGATTCTGAGCTATTAATCTCATAATTGTTTTGATTCTTTACATTGTCAGGCATTTGAGGAGGAGTTGGCCCGGCGTCAGACCAGATACGATGCTGTTGTACAGCAGGCCAAGGAGGTGAAGAAGGAGGGTGCTGGCCCTGCCATAGAACCCGATATGGCCTCCTTACAGAGACGCTGGGAGGACATCAGTAACCGAGTAGTCAGCTTCTCTGATGTAGGTCAAATGGAACCCAGCTCTGTTACCAGGACTATGGTTGTCACGGTAACCAGAGGATCAGAGGTCAGGGGTTCACCTGTAGAGAATGGAGGTTCACCCTCAGTGTACCTCGCAGATCTACAGAGGCTTTTAGAGGACCTGGGCACGATACAAGGACTACTACAGTCCCCAGAGATGTATGGACTGGAGTATGAAGATATGGTTAAAAGGAGAGAAATTATACAGGTCAGTAATATTGCTATAAAAGTATTTATTAACTTATCAACTGGTAATATTATTCTTACGATTTATACATATATAGGATGTCTATGCATCTGATTCAGAATTTTAACTTTCTTAAAGCAGACTTCTCTTGCAATAGTAGAGATTGGGAGTTTAAATTTCACACACACATTCACTATAAAATGTACTAGATTTTGATGCCAAGACATTTGACCTTGTGAATATGACCTTGAATTCTTACCATATAATGTTCTTTTGGTTAAGAACTTCAGTTGGTTTCTTACAGTATCTAGGAGATATTGATATTTCGTATGCAAATTTACTGTAACAAGTAGTGCATTTGATTTTAAAACTTTAAAATACATTTGATCTATTGATCTTGACCTTGTTCTCTGACTTTGTCTTAATAACTTGATTTGATTAAGCAGTTCTGACAGCAGATTTCTTACACAGTATTGAGTATAGTGCATTCTTCAGTTCATACATTTACCATATCAAGTACATGTACTACATTTCGATTGCCCTGGGTATAATTCATCCCACAATGATATTGGTAAACATATTTATTTTGTTGGGATTATTAAATGGTTGCAGTTGCATAACTTATAAACAATTGATCATAATTATGGTCGAGACATGACTTACATAAACTGCATTGTAAAGTCTTTCAGTAATCAACTAAATAACATCATTCCCTCAGCATGCACTACAGCTCTCAGCATCCTTGTGCCTACACCAGTACATGTATATACCTACCTCGTGCATTTGTTTACATTTGTACATACATGCATCAGTCAAGTCTACATGATGTAGCACGGCTGTATGTATCCCCAGACATAAGTAAAAAACAAAGTATTCTGATTTTACAGAGTGTCAAGGAGAAGATGGACGATGCTCAGCCGAGAGTTGAGTCGTTAGAGAGACAGCGACAAGATGTCTTCCCTCAGTGTAGCGGGTCTGAGATAGGGCGGGTCAGGGTGATGTTAGAACAACTCAGGGCAGACTGGAGACAGATAAATGAGGAGTATGTTACTGTAAACAGGTATGAAAAATTAAATTTTGTTTAAAAAGGAAAAGAATTAAGAATTGCTCATATTTTCTCAGACTTCTTGTACATGTAGGGAGGCCCCATGTTTTGCCAGTCAGCACAACATGTATTTGCTCATGCTGCAACTCTTTGTTTTATTACGCTATTCAAGCATTCTGTTTTCAATTAATGTTATCTCAAGTGAAAGTGATATTGAGTGATGGGTTTCACCACACGTTTATCTATTTGCTTGTTGTGAAATGAAGTTTTTATTGGAAAGTTCTCGAATGAATCTCCATTATCTGATCTCGATATAGAGTCCATGTATATGTAAATACAAAGAATGATTTGGAATATGAACTGATTTTATCCCACTTCTTCATCAGAGGTTTTATGTCAGCTTCAAAGTATATGTTTCTAATTCCTCAAAAGAAGAATTTTCTGCTAATATCCAATTTCAATGCCCCTTGCTAAAAAAAGGAGGTAGGGATGGAAATTATACTGGTCTCACCATATGGGATGTTATTATCATGTATTGCTGTGCATGCATATTATCTACATTTAATATCTAAAGAAAAATTCTTACATGATGGTTTATGTTCAATTAAGGTGTTTGAATCATGCCACAGACCAGTGGGAGCAGCTCTAGAGGGATCTGTCCGAGATATCAGTCTGGCTGGACAGGACAAAATCATTGGTTAAAGACGACCAATCAGAAGCTACATATCTTTATTGTTATTTACATTTTAGGCGTTTGAATCATGCTACTGACCAGTGGGAGCAGCTCCAGAGAGATCTGTCTGAGATGTCAGTTTGGCTGGACAGGACAGAATCATTGGTTAAAGACGACCAATCAGAGGCAACTTACAAAGTATATCACTATTTAAAGACTTATCTGCTTCTTCAAGTGGAAATTTATTCCTGAATGTTATATTTGTAGAACTTGCATAATTTTCCTCTTGAATAATCAATATTAAATATTTTTCTTTTAAACAAGTTGATTTCAAGTTGTTCTATACTGTTTGTGAACTCAATTAAGCACTACCAAATTTTTAATCAGAAAAAAGGAGAAAAGGGACAAATTGGCATAAAAGCCTTATTCGCTATTTTCGAAAACCAGAGTTACTTCCCATTTGAGACGGTATCTGACTTATACTGATTATGACGTCATAAAATTCTATGGAAACAGTCCTAGAAGTCTGGGAAATGGCAGTATAAAAGCGATGTTACCATTTCATGACGTCACAATGGTTTTACGTCAGATACTGTCTCTAAGGGGAAAAAACTCTGTATTCTGCAAAGACTCAAAAAGGAATAAGTGCAGATGTCCTGTTTCTCTAAATCTTTATATTGTATGTATTATTACAATGTCAGGAATTGGCACTATCTACATGGATATCTATTATTTTTTGTACATAGTACTATGTATAGGACTGATTTTCTCATATACAGTAGACTAAGTAAGTTAATCATTTTTGCATGAAAGGAATTGGAATCCAAGATAAAGATACAGCAGGGTATGGTTAACAGTGTAAATGCCGCGGGTAACGAGATCGTACACGAGTCAGCTGACAAAGAGGCCACGGAACTCAGAGAGAGGCTGGATGCCCTGAACACTCGGTGGAAATCACTTTGTGTGGCTGTAGCCGACGGCAGAGACCAGTATGTATATTTTCTGCAGTGTCGTTTTGTAAACCATTTTTCAACTGTTACCGTTTCTAGTTTCCTGATTTATAGATACAATTCATACCATATCCTACAAATTCAGAACCAAACAAATAAGTTTGTGTGACGAAATAAGAATTTAGCAAATTTCAATAACATAACATTTCTTTTGATCAAAGGTTCGTAGAACATAATATTGGATGTCTTTATACATGCATGAATAGTGCATTTATTACATGTATAGCTCACATTAGTTTAATTATATTTTATTTCAAATAGCAGAAAAAGGATTGGGCAAAAGTTTTCACAACATTACAAATGCCCTCTCCTAAGCTCACATATTTTCAAAATGCTTGTTTCAATGTGATACTTGGCTTCACATTGAATGAAAATGTGTAATATATTTCCTGTCATAAACTTCTTTATAGATCAGATGCCACAAGTGTTCAAACCTCCTCAGAGTTTACTGAGGACATGGACGACCTGTTTTTCTGGATAGATGAAACAGAGAATATTCTCTCCAGCTTTGTCACCATGGAAGAGGAAGCTCTAGATGATATATTGGATAAGATGAAGGTATATGTTACGTCAAACTAATCTATAGATATGGCACATACATGTACAAATTGAAATCTTGACATGAACTAAATTGAAGGTGAAGGAAATTACCATTTACATGTATTTCTTGTACATGTATATGGATATGTCTCTGCTGTCAGATAAAAATAACTAACTTGAAATTTATTAAAAAGCTACTTGTACAATTAAGAATTCATGGCAGCATTTCAAAAACTTTTGATATACATGTAGATCTGTAGGGAATCATGTTTTTGTGGAATCAGTATTCATAACAGTGCATTAATTAACTACTATGCCACATGTAACATACATGTGTATTTCAAATAGATTTTGATAGAAAAGTGTTGAATGACTCATATGCCTATTCATGATTGTGTTATATTTTGTCTATTTCCAATAAATTTGGTCATGCTAGAATACATGTAAGTACAAATGTTGTAACTTACTGTAACCAATGTTCATTTAGGACAGAGAAGAAGAGATTTCATCAAAGAAGTTAGTCCTGGCCACGTTAAACAGGAATGGAGATAAGTTACAGACAGATACAGGGCTGTCATCACAAGATAAAGATAATATAAAGAAGGATTTAGAGAACCTCAATGACAGATTTTCGAAGGTATGTAAGATTTCTTTTCTATGTCCTGTGGTTATAATTGATTTGTCGTGAACAAGTATGTCTGTGCAAAACTGTGACATTGCTTATGTTTTTTGAACGTTTATTGATAGGACTTTCATATAATACATTTACCTTGTGACGAGCCCTTTCTTTTCATATGAAACTTGAGTTGCAGTTTGACTTGGCCTAAGTGCAATGTACAAAAGATAGCTTTGAATGTTGTTTCACAAATTAATCCTTGAAATTTTATTTTCTAAAGATAATTTTGTAAGACCAAAAGTAACAGTTTTGATTAAATGCAGTTTTGATTAAATGGAGAATCTTTTGTTGGCAAATCGTATTATCTCTTTAAGTTGAGTGCTGAGGTACCAGTTCAGATACGTTCTCTCACCGAGCGTCTCCATCGGTTACGTTCATTCCAACTGGAAGTAGATGAGGTACAGTCGTGGTTATCGGCAACTCGTACAGTGTTAGAGAGTCAGCATCTCACTCAGGAGGCGTGGAACGTAAGTTAAGAATAGTTTACTCACTCAATTTGTTTATAATATCTCTAAAATGATTATTTTGTGGAGTTTATCTAAGAAATTCAGTATGAACCATGTCAAAAAAAAAGAAAATAAAAGAACAGATTGATAGAAGCTATGATAAAGAATAGCTCATAACGATCAGTTTGTCTGTATGTCCAACAGTTTGTCATACTGGCCATCCATCTGTTTGGGATCTTTCCTTTAAGACAATATTGTGAATCTTTTACAAAGTATAGATCTCATATTATCAAATCTATTCAACTTGACAATAGTAATCAGTTACTAAGAAAATATTACATGTTATCAAGTAAGCTTTACCTTTATAGTTTGAAAATGTCCAACTTTCTTTAAACAGGCTGCCAAAGAGGAGGCAAAGAAAAAACAGAGCAGCATCGATAGTGTAAATGCTGGTTATAGTCAACTGATGGAAGACTGCGCGGAACAGGAAGTAGTCGTTCCAGACTCTATTCAGCAGCAAATACAAACCCTGAATTCTGATTGGCTGTTGGTGAAGAGGCTCCTTGAGCAATCCCCATCCTTCCCAGATAAACCTGTGGAGGAGGTAGTAACACAAGGTGAGAGAAGCATTGTAGTGCAAAAAAGGGGACACATTTTTCAAAAAGCACATTCAAGAGAGGAAACAATTCATTATCATTATGTACATGTACATGTATTAAGCAATGTTGGGGGACAATATAACCATAATGATGAGAATTTCTATCTTTCATCTTTCAGTAACTGTCACTACTGTATCAGTAGAGAATAAAGCTGATGATCAGAGCATTGTCCAGGATCTTGACCGGTGTGTTGCTGGGCTCACTGATTGGCTGACCTTACTTGACCGGATGCTGAGGTCACAAAGGGTCACTGTGGGTGACCTTCAAGACATAGAGCAAATGAAGAATAAACAACAGGTAGTGTTAACAGACTGAAATTATAGTCAAGCATAATTTATATTCATGTACATGCATGTTTGTCAG
This sequence comes from Pinctada fucata, assembly GCA_028142955.1. Taxonomy (NCBI): domain Eukaryota; kingdom Metazoa; phylum Mollusca; class Bivalvia; order Pterioida; family Pteriidae; genus Pinctada; species Pinctada fucata. Next base: position 1,049,897 of record AP027104.1, read on the forward strand.
GAAGTTAAAGCTAAGATGATTTGCTGCTGGAAATCTTGCTGTCTATCTGTGCAAGTAACTCAATATTTACATGAAGGAGTGACTGAGTTGAAAATTAATGTCAGAATCAACAGAAAACACACATTTATCAGAAAAATATTCATACAATGTACATGTATTTACAATGTACATGTATATACATATTAAATGTATGTATAATTCAAGTTAAATCTGTCCTTCCTAGAACATGCTGCAAGAAATGGATGGAAAGAGAGTTCAGCTTGATAGAGTACTTGCTACAGTAGAACGGCCGCAGTTTCATGATTCACACAATACATTAAGGGACAGGGGTAAGAAGACAAATTAATTTAAGGAAAATTTGTCTTAGAATAATGTATAAAGTTAAGTGAAAGTTCACTAGTAATTTGAAAATTTGGTTGTTTATGTTGAATTCTTTGATCTTGCAATAAAAAAAAGTGCTTCAAGTTAATCAAATTCATTTTAGCTGAGAAGTTGCGTACACAATGGGAAGATGCAGTTCGCCATGTGACAGATCGTAAAAACGAGTTAGATGACATGCTTCTGGAATGTCGTCAATTAGAGGAGATGTATGCGGAGTTTGAGCGTTGGCTTGGACAGATTGAGGAAGATGTAGCTCTACATCCAGTGAAACCAACGGCAGCTAATATTGATCAACAGATAGCCAAGCAGAAGGTGTGGTATTCATAACACTCCTCCCCCTCTTATTCTGTTGTCATTGAGCTTCCTCTGAGTACTAATATATTGTGATATACATGTACAATTGTAAATAACAAACCATTCAAAATTTTGTTTTGCAGAAAATTCAGTCTGAGGTGGATGACAGACAGAAGATGATGGACAAAATCAAGCAGTTAGCTCACAAGCTGATAGAGGACTACAGCCAAGATGACACTAGCTACATAAAGCTACAAGTGGAGAAAACCATGAATAGATGGTCAGCTCTATTACACAGGTATGGTATAACTGATACAGGATAAATCTAGCTATATAGAGCTACAAACAGCTAGCTCACAAGCTGATAGGACTACAGCCAAGATGACACTAGCTACATAAAGCTACAAGTGGAGAAAACCATGAATAGGTGGTCAGCTCTATTACACAGGTATGGTATAACCAATACAGGATAAATCTAGTTATATAGAGCTACAAACAGCTAGCTCACAAGCTGATAGAGGACTACAGCCAAGCTGACACTAGCTACATAAAGCTGCAAGTGGAGAAAACCATGAATAGGTGGTCAGCTCTATTACACAGGTATGGTATAACTAATACAGGATAAATCTAGTTATATAGAGCTACAAACAGCTAGCTCACAAGCTGATAGAGGACTACAGCCAAGCTGACACTAGCTACATAAAGCTGCAAGTGGAGAAAACCATGAATAGGTGGTCAGCTCTATTACACAGGTATGGTATAACTAATACAGGATAAATCTAGTTATATAGAGCTACAAACAGCTAGCTCACAAGCTGATAGAGGACTACAGCCAAGCTGACACTAGCTACATAAAGCTGCAAGTGGAGAAAACCATGAATAGGTGGTCAGCTCTATTACACAGGTATGGTATAACTAATACAGGATAAATCTAGTTATATAGAGCTACAAACAGCTAGCTCACAAGCTGATAGAGGACTACAGCCAAGATGACACTAGCTAAATAAAGCTGCAAGTGGAGAAAACCATGAATAGGTGTTCAGCTCTATTACACAGGTATGGTATAACTAATACAGGATAAATCTAGCTATATAGAGCTACAATTACAGATTGATATCAAGGCAACTCTAGATACATGTACTTAAAGCTGCAGATAGGAAAACGATGCATTACCATATAATATTAGATGCTAAAAATCTTGTTTTAGAAATAGAGAGAGTAGAATCTCCTCTGTTGATGCTACATGTAGTTAAAATACCTACATTATATAGTAATGATGGTCATAATGACAACTTCAAATATTGTCATTATTGACACCCGCATAATTTTCTGAGAAGAAATCATATCATACTTTATTTGTATCTTTAAGGTTGGCCTTCAACATTAAGTCGTTACAAAGTAACCGTAATTCCATCGAGCACATAGACTCCACACTGGACGGCTTTATACACTGGATGAAGGAGATGGAGAAAAGCTTTACACGTCTTATTGACGAGACGTCCAAGGAGGAGGTACGGCATAACGAGGACCTCTGTAACGAGTATCTCACTCAATTTAAGGTAAGGAGACAGCGTAATGTGGGCAATTTGTATGTACTATTAGGGAATCTATGGTTTTGGCTTTAGACTATAGAAAATAAATAGTTATGGATTTACGTTGATAGATCATTCCAAGAGTGCGTAAAGATACTAAAATTAACATCAAGAAGGCTACTTTGCTTTATTTTAAGTGGTCTGGTGATCTATCAACTTTTAAAAATACCAAGTTTTGATGTTTTTAGAGACGTTAGGGAAATGATGATGCATTATGAAGTTATCTGTCAGTTTTATTTCCCTTTTGCAATAGCCAATGTAATATGACAACTTTCTATAATGACCCATGTTATATAAATGTATTTCTTTTTTCAGGACCTACAGACAGAGGTTGACTCGAACAAGACCACCTATGACTCACTGAGTAGCTCAGGAGCTCAGTTAGCTCATACCATGGTGAACAGTAACTCAGAGATGCTCAAAAATAGACTTGAGGAGATGAATCTGGGCTGGACTCGACTCATCTCAAAATCCATGGAAATAAGGTCAGCTATATTGATTAAATGTTTTATGTTTTCATCATGACAGAGGTGGGATTTCAGGAAAAATTAGTATATAAAATACATGTACAGAAAGATCTTTTGGTGAACTCTTTTGTGCCCTGGTTTGTTACTTTCTTTGAGTCACTTTTATATGCAGATTTCATAGTTTGTTGGATGATGAAAGTAGAGAGAGCATTTTATGTTTCCCTGCACTCAAAGATGACTTGAAGGCATACCTGTCAACTTCTTAAATCTTAAAAAGAGGGAGATCTCCCTCCTTGGCACTTGAAAAAGAAGGAGATTGTACGTGAACCCATTTTACTACATTTTTAATGAATCACAACATTCTGCAAAAAAAAACCGATTTTCAAATCATTTCATTGTGCTGACATTTAAATGCAAAAACATTTATAAACATGTATCAATAGTTTATTGTATTCTATACATCTTTTCTTGCATTTTGTCATGCTATTTCTCATGAAATGCTCTGAAAGTTACTTTCTTTGGTAAATATGCCTTTGATAAAAGGGAGAAAGAGTGTGATTGTGCCCAAAAGGGGAGATTTTGGTCTCCCTCGAGGGAGAAATGCCAAGGAGGGAGATGAGGTCAAAAAGAGGGAGTCTCCCTCCAAAAGAGGGAGAGTTGACAGGTATGTTGTAGGGGTCACTCTGTCAGGCATCTATCTGTCCGTCTATCTTGGTGTCACACTTTCTTATAAATGACTATGACTTACTAGATATACAGTGTACATGTACTTCTTCCAAACTTACTGTCTTCCTCACCTTCTACCAAACTTACTGTCTTCCTCACCTTCTACCAAACTTACTGTCTTCCTTACTGAATTGAAATGTTGTATCTGTCTGTAGCAAGATGATTTCATGTAGAACTGTATCACAGTATTCCGGAAATAATTATGCACCTGAAAGTTGGAAGGGAAATAGTTCATACCATGGTCCAAGTCCTACACCTGACCTTGACATCTTCCTTGATCTTCGTAGTACATGTCACATAGTTAAAGTATAAATGCTGGAAACTGAAAGATTGATGTTCGATGGAGAATGGTTGAAATGCAATAAAATTGATCTAAGGATGCTCACTACAGTGCATGGTATGGATGCTGCATCTGACCCACATTTTACGCTTGAGTGAGCAGGTTAGGTAAAATGGGACAGGTTCATTCCCACCTTAATACGAAAAGTCCTACATCAACCAAACTTGCATGGATAATGCATCTTAGGATGCTTACTGCAGTGCACGGTATGGATGCTGCATCTGACTCACATTTTACGCTTGAGTGAGCAGGTTAGCTAAAATGGGACAGGTCCATTCCCGCCTTACTCCTACATCAACCAAACTTGCATGGATGATGCATCTGAGGATGCTTACTGCAATGCATGGCATGGATGCTGCATCTGACCCATATTTCATGCTTGAACGACAAGGTTAAGTAAAATGGGACAGGTCCATTTCCACCTTACTATAAGTCCTAGGTCATCCAAAGTTGTGTGGGTGATGCATCTGAGGATGCTTACTGCAATGCATGGGGCATCTGACCATATTTCATTCTTGAGTGACCAGGTTAAGTGAAGTGGGACAGGTCCATTCCTGCCTATCTATAAGTCCTACATCTATCAAACTTGTATGGATGATGCATCTGAAGATGTTTGATGCAATGCATGGTACAGATGCTATATCAAGCAGTCAGGTGAAGTAAATTGGGACAGTACCATTTCCAGCCTATTTTAAGTCCTAGATGTGTGGGTGATGCATCTGAGAATGTTTACTGCAATGCACTGTACAGGTGCTGCGTCAAAATTAGAATTAATAAGTTTGTACAAGGTGATGTCATTTAATGTTCAAACTACAAAACTACACTTGCACAACCTTAAAAGTGGTGTTTGGGGACTGGAGGGCAATGTTGGCGTTTTAATGAGCTAGTTTTATAGATTTAACGCTTTATCAAACGTTTATAGAAGTATCCAGACCCTATTTATAGGCGTGGACCACATAATGTGTCGTCTAGACGCTGGGCTAGTCTCAGATGGCACGTTTATGTAATAATTATCAGCGTGCTGTTAAGAATTACTGCCATATCACTCCATTATTATTATTATGACTTTATTTAATCTGTACATTGCATGAGTGAAACTATAATATAAAGATACTGAATCTGAATAGAGCGGGCTAAAATAATAATTGTATCATGTAAGAGATTATAGTATTCCGCAGAATTCTCAAAATTGGTATTCATTATTTCTCGACTTTACCTTTGGAACCGGTAAAATAACTAAATATATATTACATAAATGTTGTTATACAAATGGATATAAGAATAAGAACCCCCGCCTTAAAACTGTAGAACGTCCTCCCCCGACGAGACCCCCCTCCCTCCCAAGGAAAAAAGTTTAAGATTTAGAATGCCATTTAAATCAACTTTATTAAATTTGCTATTTTATGTAATTTTATACGCCTGGTAAATTAACAGGTGTGCGCAATTTTAAAATCATAATAAATACGTTAAATTGAGCGGATGGGGAACACAGAATTATGAGTTGGGTGCACTCGGGAAAATTATTTGGGTAATAGCTTGAATACATGTAAAACTTAAAGAATAAAAAATAATATGAAATATTCTTCTTTGAAACAAGGGGAAAAAGAGATGAGAGGCTGCTGATTTTAAAATGTGCGGAAAATTGAAAAACGACGGAATAAAAAAGAACAGTTGAAATACAACTATTGTACATTTGCTAGACTCAGTTTAGATTTTTAGAAATGTCCATTTTTGTTGATTTCATCCTAACTAAGAAGATTTAAGATCGTAAATCTCACAAAGAAAGCTTAATAGGTAAGAATGCCGTAATGGTTTGCTATAAAACAATTCAAAGCATGTCAATTTATCCGGCAAATTTTACACGTGGGTGTATTTTGTTTGTGAAAGGCATTTTCCGTAGACAGCGATTATTACCTGTAAAATTTGACGAAGGAGAGAGAAACTTGTATTTATTTGTATTGATTTTTCTCTGAGTCATGGTTTAAAATCTCCTCATTTTCCCCACATTAATTTCGGGTCATACATAAAGACATCATACGGGAAATAGCTTTTAATTTCATTATTCATTCATATCGGAAAAGTACACGAATAAAGTTATTAGATTTGATAGATAAATCTACTTTTGGAATGAAATGATTGTATTTAGTGATAAAAAAGGGACCATGTTACAATCTTTTAACTTTCCCAATCGAAATCGATGTGTATCGACAATGCAGTGTTCAAAAGAAGGGGATTTATTGCAACGCTTTTCTTATCACCCGGTGTGCATACATAATTAATAGACTTTTATGTATTCGGGGACGACCTGATAATGTGACTAATTTTGACTATGCCAAGATCAAACGTTCAAAGCTTATCTCTGGGTGTACGTACGCGTGCTAGAATTAAGATTCTGGACGTTACCTATTCGTGTATGTATACATGTATATTATTGTGGAGCTTGGTGAAAGCCGTGTGGATGTAATTTTCATGTCGTGTGATGTAAAGTTGTCAAGATACGACCATAGAAAGGAGAATGTTGATTTCTGTGGCGAAATTACACAGTGTAAACGTGACCAGGAACTAATTTTTTTCTACCAAATAAAACGTCAATGGAAATGCTACTTTAAATGAAATAGACTTCAGAAGTATAGCTTAAAGAAATATAGCTTAGCTCTGGATTTTAGCTTTGAAAATGCGGTATATTGCAGTAGTGGGACATCGTAGAACGGACGGAAGTGAAAGTCCTTATTCCGCCAGGATTTTCTCCTTGGTGGGACAGCGCACTCAGAATGGACCAAAAGTAACTAAAAGAAAACGCGTTCATTGGTAAATGTTCATTTTGACTTGTATTTTTTTTGCAAAAGGTGCTGTATTTATACTAAACGGCAATCTTATGTCAGATCAAAGAAACGTTAAAATCTGTTCGTCGTAAATAGATCGAATGACTAAGTGTGCTAAACATAAATGGACATTCGAATTTAATGATTTGACAGGTTTGTTCGCCTACATTACGATTTCATATCTGTCTGTCTTGAAGTCACACACTCGCGTAAATGGTTATTACGTAACGTAACACACATTATTAGCTCTACTGGTCAAAGACTAGTCGAGCTTATGCGATCGCCATGTGTCTGGCGTCCGTCTGTCTGTCTGACTGTCCGTTTAACTTTTCTTGTGAACGCGAATCCTGTGAATAGCTTTTTGCATTATAATGGGCCTGTGATCTAGTTGTGCACCTGGTATTTTGTTTGAGCCCTGACCCCCAGGGTCTTGGACAAGGGGTGGGGTCATTTTCTCCTATATAACTCCATGCAATTCTCAGAAAGTATAATTGATAGAAGGATAATTCTTTTAGCATTATTCTTAGTCTGTGGTCTAGTTGTGCACCTGATATTTTGTTTGAACCCCTGGTCCCTAGGGTCTTGGGAAAATGGGTGTGGTCATTTTCTACCATATAACTCGATGCAATCTTGTGAGCACCAATTCTCACATAGTATGATTTATATAAAGATAATTATTTTAGCATTATTCTCATGTAGTCTAGTTGTGCACCTGATATTTTGCTTGAGCCCCTGGCCTCAAGGGTCTTGGAAAATGGGTAGATGTGGTCATATTCTCTTATATAACTATGTAATCTTGTGAACACTAATTCTCATAAAATATAATTGATAGAACGATAATTCTTTTAGCATTATTCTCAAGTCTGTGGTCTAGATGTCCACCTTGTATTTTGTTTGAACCCCTGACCCCACGGGTCTTGGAAAATGGGTGTGGTCATTTTCTCCTGTATAACTTCAATGTAATCTTATGAACACCAATTCTCTGAAAGTATTATTGTTAGAGAGTTTATTCTTTTTGCACTATATTTATCATTCTTTGGTCTTGTATTTTACTTTAGACCCTGATCCCAAGGGTCTTGGAAAATGGGTGTGTCACTTAGATTAATTTAAGCAAACAACCAGGAGAGCTTCTGTTTCATCAGAGACTTAGAGATCTGGTTTTTTTAACTTACTGGAAGAGCAAACATGATCAGGCACAACACTGAATAAGGGGCCAAGGTCATCTTCATATTAATGGTCAATCTTCGACACCGAGGCAAAGAACCTGTTCTTGAAAAGACAAATATTTGCTATGAATTTTCATGTTATATCGTCTGGGAAACAACATGAGCTAAGCAGGGAAGGGCACATTTTGTATGAACATGTACAGTATGTCTGTTTGTCTGTCTGCATGTTCGTTCAAACATAAAAAAATCACATTTTCACATTGCTGTTGCTAGTTTATTTTGTGAATTCATTTGAGATAGGCTAGGGAATTCGTATTTCATCGAAGAAAAACAATTGCAAAAGTTTGAAATTAAATCGGTATAGTCCAAGTAGTTAGTTCAATGTCTTGTTGAGAGATGTATATATAGTCATGTACCTTTAAACGGTGATCTTTATGTGTCTCAACACAAGGTCATTTCTTAAAGATCACTTTTAAAAATGAGAACGCTGCTTCTCATTGAATCAGTCACTAATAGAAGACTTGATATACACATATAGAGGGATAATTACTGTGTGGCGGTTCCAAAAGGAAAGATGTAGGGTTTATTGCAGTGTAAGATATATTTTATAATATTTCTGAAAAAAAATCTTTGACATTGCAGATGAAAGTACATGTACATACAGACTCCCTTCATCAACTTAACGCTCATCATTTTGTCTTATAGGGGTCGTTTGGAGACTAATACTGACCAGGGCTTACATTTAGTATCCACTCTACAGGAGCTGATTGGATGGATGGTTGCCAAGCAACAAGAACTAGTCAAACAGCGACCTCTAGGAGGGGATCTGGAAAAACTCAAAAGCCAAAGTGCCCAAAGCCAAGTATGTAATTGATACTGTTAAAATGTTAAAATCGTTAAAAGACCTGTTTTGCCAAATGGTTGTTTTGATAATACATATGATATGATATATAAACATACTTAAAAAGTTTTCACAGAAATATTACTAAAATCTTCATCTTCAAGCTAGTATGAACATACAAAAAACTAGACAAAGTACTTAGTTTACTACAGTCTTTATGGGAACTAACTAGACAAAGTACTTAGTTTACTAACAGTCTTTATGGAAACTAACTAGACAAAGTACTTAGTTTACTGACAGTCTTTATGGAAACTATCTAGACAAAGTACTTAGTTTACTACAGTCTTTATGGGAACTAACTAGACAGAGTACTTAGTTTACTACAGTCTTTATGGGAACTAACTAGACAAAGTACTTAGTTTACTGACAGTCTTTATGGAAACTAACTAGACAAAGTACTTAGTTTACTGACAGTCTTTATGGAAACTATCTAGACAAAGTACTTAGTTTACTACAGTCTTTATGGGAACTAACTAGACAAAGTACTTAGTTTACTACAGTCTTTATGGGAACTAACTAGACAAAGTACTTAGTTTACTGACAGTCTTTATGGAAACTAACTAGACAAAGTACTTAGTTTACTGACAGTCTTTATGGGAACTTATGAGACAAAGTACTTAGTTTACTACAGTCTTTATGGGAACTAACTAGACAAAGTACTTAGTTTACTACAGTCTTTATGGGAACTTATGAGACAAAGTACTTAGTTTACTAACAGTCTTTATGGAAACTATCTAGACAAAGTACTTAGTTTACTGACAAAAAAAGTAGACAAAGTACTTAGTTTACTAACAGTCTTTATGGGAACTAACTAGACAAAGTACTTTGTTTACTAACAGTCTTCATGGGAACTGACTAGAAAAAGTACTTAGTTTACTAACAGTCCTTATGGGAACTAATTTCACGTCACCTATTTGATTTTAGGCTATATGGAGCAGTTTGGAGAGTAAGCGCCCCCTGGTGGAGCAGAGCCTCCAATACGGCAGTTCTTACTTGGGGGAGGAGGCAAACGAGGAAAAGAGGAAGAGCACTGGTAGCAATGAGGGAAGTGATCTAGGTATGTTTATTGGTACAGAATTAAGTGAAGGAGGTTACAATGTGCTATTTAGCTTGGGCATCTTTCATTGGAAATCATTCATGGAAAAGCAATTCCGGCCTATAGATTGACGATGTCCGTCCGTCCGTCTGTCCGTCTGCCGTCAACATTTTGGTTAAAGTTTCTGGTTGAGGCAAAATCTAAGGAACTATATGCAGTAGAAACTTTATATTATACATGAAGCTTGTCCATGACAAGACCTTTCAATTTATGCTGTAACATTTGATCTAGTGACCTTGACCTTGGACTTTGACCTAGTTAAAGAATTTGGTTAAAGTTTCTGGTTGAGGCAAAATCTAAGTAACTATATGCAGTAGAAACTTTATATTATACATGAAGCTTGCCCATCACAAGACCTTTCAGTTTATGCAGTAACATTTGATCTAGTGACCTTGACCTTGGACTTTGACCTACTTAAAGATTTTGGTTAAAGTTCCTGGTTTAAGCAAAATCTATGGAACTGTATGCAGTAGAAACTTTATATTATACATGAAGCTTGCCCATGACAAGACCTTTCAATTTATGCAGTAACATTTGACCTAGCGACCTTGACCTTGGACTTTGACCTAGTTAAGGATTTTGGTTAAAGTTCCTGGTTTAAGCAAAATCTATGGAACTGCATGCAGTAGAAACTTTATTTTATACAATGTCATGTAGGTTGCCTCTGACAAAACCTTTCAATTTATGCTGTATTATTTGACCTATTGACCTTGACCCAAAACTTATACTTACAAGTGACAAAAACTTACTTTGCAATCCGGCCATACCGTCTTTAGCAGTGTTTTTCCTCTTTCTTTTAGGGAGGTATTTCCATTTATGCAAACAATGATGAAGTTTAATGCATTTAAAATGTGTATATATGATTGGGATAAGGTTAAGATCAACCATTTTCTGTGTTTACCCCTGAGATATCAACAAGATAGATGCAACCTAGGATGTATATACTGTATATATATATACGTCCCTGGCACAACATTGGTGATATAATTCTCTGAATAACTCAATACAATACCATCACATTTCAATAATACTTGTTACTGTACTCTAGATGACTCCTTTACGCTGTCTGAGTCTCCTCCCGATGTAAAGCACGTAAAGACGAAGTTAAAACGGCAGCTACGACTGATTAAGAGGAAGTGGGGTGACCTATGTCAAGGTTCCCAGGAATGGCAGAGTAGGATCGATCAAGCCATTGAGGTATGTTAATATAGAAAATTGGTATTTTTCCAATATAAATTAAGTTAACTTGTTCATACATTAACTTACCTTTGTACATGTTATTCTTCTTAATTTGAATCTCAGAGTGAAAGTTCTGCTTGTATGAATTTTGCACCCTTGATGTGTTATTAATCCAACTTCCTTGGTAATGACCTTGACCTACATTTTCTACATAAATGACCTGTTTACATGTATTTTCAATGAATATTGAGCTGTTGAAGAGATTGCTTGTCTTAAAGTGATTTATCAATGTTACAGAAAATGAATTCCTTACATAGAGGCCTTGAGGATCTGGAATCAAGGCTGAAGGACGCTGAAAAGGTCCGTAACCAATGGCAACCTGTACCAGAGATTGTAATTGACAATCTACAGAGAAATATTGATGATTTGAAGGTACAACTACTTGCTTAATCACTATATGTCAAAGAGACTTTGCATGCCCAGATCTAAAAACAAAAATATTCAAAGGGGGTAGGGGGGAGATTGTTCATAATTTTCAGGGGAGACCCTAATCCTTCCTCCTCTACATCTGTGCATGCCTTCTGTTGCGAAAAAAAGTCATCCAAATAGGCCAGGCCATTACTTTCGAAAAAAATAAAGCTTTGTGGTGCAGTAGTTTAATTGGCAGCCCTTTTTGGGGCATGTTACCTCTTGAAAATGACTGCAACAGTGTATTTGATAATTTTGTATAACTTTTGAGCTACATGTAAGTGTTCCTTTTCTCTTTTAGACTTTCCAGAATGAAGTACTGCCAATCCAGGGTTACGTTGACATTGTCAATGACTATGCAGAACAATTGAAGAACTTCCATGTAGCTATTTCTACTGCTAACATACACCGCATTAATGAAGATGTTACCAGGTAAAGATAAGTAGACTATACCGCATTAACGAAGATGTTTCCAGGTAAAGAAAAGTAGTCTATACCGCATTAACGAAGATGTTACCAGGTAAAGATAAGTAAACTATACCGCATAAAGGAAGATGTTACCAGGTAAAGATAAGTAGACAAATACTGACAGGGAGTTAAGAAAACAGAAATTTTGATTTTACGCGAAAAGAAATAATACTAAAGTACTAACAGGGAGTTAAGAAAACAGAAATTTTGATTTTACGCGAAAATGCTTTTTACATGTGAATATGGAGGGAAATGTTCAACTATGAGAGCACTATTTGGAAATTTTTTCAGGTATCATTTTTGCGTTTTCCCTCTGCACATATGAAACAACACGGAAAATAATTTTTTTCATGCACAAAGTATATAAAACATACTGTGGTCAACTTTGAATGATTCAATTGCCATAATCTTGATGCAACACATAGATTTATGCTTGAATGATCAGCGAATATCTACCTGTATTAAAAGGAATCGCTGTTATATACATGTATAACATACTCAACCCTTGTTGATAAAAATGATTTGGTCAATTTTTAAGTGTAAAATATTGCTATTTTCCAATGAGTACACAAAAAAATGATGTCTCGTAAGATTTGAAAAGCCAAGTTTTTGGGTAGTGCTATTCCTTTTGTATTACCATTTCAATTTTCCAATGATTCTATTTTACCATTCGTAAATAGAGGGGAAATTTTCGTTTTCTTAACTCGCTGTTAGTACTTTAAATATATTTAGAAGTTGCGATTTCTAAATTTAAATTTATTGAAGTTGTTTTAGATTTCTTAGAATTGATGAATTTTAAAAAGCAATTATGATGAATGTTATTATTTAAAATATGTTTTCTAACTTGCATGTCATTCTTATAGGTGGAATGAGCTACAAATCTCGATAGATGATCGCCTTAAAGCTTTACAGGAAGCTTTGAGGGACTTTGGTCCTGACTCACAACACTACCTCTCAGGTAAGCAGTCTCGATAGATAACCGACCTAAAGTTTTACAGGAAGCTCTGAGGGACTTTGGTCCTGACTCTCTACCTCTCAGGTATACAAACATTTATCGGCTTTTCCCATTTATTGGAACATTGTAAAAGATTTATCAAATTGTCATTTATTATATTTCATACCTAGAAAATTTAACATGATTCGAGGTCACTTTTTACCACATTCACTATGATAGATTTATAATATGATAGATAACGTCAGAATTTACCCTCCAAAAAAATCATTTTCATGATGATCCAAAGTTATCTACAATATTGTGATGTCATGATAGATTTTGAGCTTGACATATAACAAACATTATATGACATGTATCATATGACAAACATTATATGGCATGTATCATATGACAAACATTATATGACATGTATCATATGACAAACATATGGCATGTTTCATATGAACAAAGATCTCTGGGCTGTTGAATATTTTTCTATTGAGATATCTGTTATGAGTATATCTGTTTTTACAGCATCTATAGATCATCCTTGGGAAAGAGCTGTATCAGGAAACAAAGTGCCTTATTACATTAAGTAATTATGAATTTTTTCTTCACATTTTTCCATTTCTATATAATTTGTGTAAATTTGCAATTAAAAGTTACATGTAGATTTCATAATATCCTTTGTAAAGTTACACTTAATTGTATCAACAATAGTTATGTTTTACCAAAGCATTAAAATTTATTGGAAATGCAAGTAAATGTGCATAGATGTTTTGACTTTCATTTTCATTGTGAATTCAATTACAAGATGAAAGTGTCCTTTGCATTTGTTTTAAAGACTTCATCAGTAGTAAATTTGTATTTATTATTTCTTCAATTATTTTAGCCACTCAACCACAACTACTCACTGGGACCACCCTGTCATGACAGCTTTAATGGAAAATCTCAGTAAGTCAATAAGGAGCTGATAAGATAAGACGTAAAATCTGCCCTAAAAAGTGGAATTTTGAAAATGGATATTTTAAGAAAAATTGCTCGTTAAATTAATACATATACGGTATCCCATCAAAACTTAAAGATATTTTAGATCTATTATGCATAACATTGGTAATATTTGGGTCAAAACTTGTCCTTTTCCCATAGAAATCAATAGAAAACGGAAAAGTTTTTTTGAACATTGTTCCCCCCGGAGATACAGAAAGCCACTTATACTGGAGGTGTATTTCCATGATACAAAAATTCTGGAGAAGTGGGGTTCTGTATCTCCGGGGGGAACACTACCCCAGAGACGAAAAACCGAAAAAGGAAGGGGGTGCATTTGTTAAAGGATCGATCTTTAAGATAATTAAATATGGAAAATTTGACTATTTTTCCTCCTTAATCCATCAAAATATATGTTCTAAATACGATCGAATGAAATGTACAACAATTAGAAACGAAATAAGCAGGAGCGATGTAGATTTCTCCGCTAATGTGTATTTCGCGCTAAAAAGCTTCTATTGTAGCCATTACATACAAAATAAGACCGTATTTTTAGTTCCGGATTTCATTCTTTACCGATTACAGGAGATAGAACTTTCGAAATGTATTTCTGATTTACAATGTAGATACATTTGATATCTTTTAGTTAATATTTATCCATTTTAGGCAAAATGTTCCTAAATTTCTAGGTTTTTGTTCTATATTATCAGTTTTATTACCCAAATACCCCCTACCTCTTTGGACCTTCATTAAAGGATCTTCGGAGTATTTAATCGAAAAGTAAAACATACAAAAAGTCTTCAAATACATTATGTTTCAATTATGATTATCTTTTGTCTGCATATGTACCGTCATGCAGAAGAAATACGGCATGAGATTTAGGGCTAAAAACGGCCCTTATCTTATCAGCTCCTTTAAAAACTAAGTTGATATTATTAGCATGTATTTCTAGTGCATGTGACATATTTTCCAGAAGAGTGCTCTGATCACAGAGTCAGGACACATTATTTTTGTTAAAAGTTATTTTATTGTACAAAGATCACCAGAGCAAATGTGGATGCAGAACATAAAATTAATTTCTAATACTTTAAAAATTGTTGAAATATAGATTTCCTGTCATATCCTGAATCCCCCACCCAAAATAAATATAATAATGTAATAAATACTCATTTTAAAGATCAAAGTGTGATGATGTTTATATTTAACGTTTACAGCTGACTTCAATAACGTGAGATTTGCCGCATATAGAACTGCTATGAAACTTAGAATGTTACAGAAGAAACTCAGATGTAAGTTTTTCTTAAATCTCCTGAATTATCTCTTAATTTGCAAACAAGTCCTGCATGATATTTTACAAACTGTAAGGTAAAATATAAGTACATGTGTTGATTCAAAGATAAAAGGATTAAAAATAGTTTCCAAGACAAATTGAATTTCGCCCAGAGTTGTGAGTATAATTTAGAATTATGCTTCCCTAAACTCAGACAAAGCTTCTGACAAATGATCTTTTTGATTGTTTGCCAAGTGAATTCACAAAAAGACTTTTACTGCATATCAGGTTTAATGAGTGAAATGACATCCTTTATGTGAGTTTTGTGGCAGATTTAATTCTGTGTCAAGCAGTGATTGGACTCTTGCTTAAGAAATCAATTTTACCTGTCTTTGATGGTGGTACACACCTTGTAATCAAATTTTAAGTCTATCAAAAGTGGAAACAAAATGACATAAGATTTTTCTCATTTCTATTTTCAGTGGATCTTCTGCCCATGAAGGTAGCTATCGAGGCTTTTGATCGTCATGAGCTGAGAGGACGTAATGATAACGTTATGGGTGTTATAGAAATCATTAACTGTGTCGCTACTATGTACGAACACATTTCAGATAACCATCCGGATCTTGTAAATGTTCCACTCTGTGTTGACTTGGTGCTAAATTGGATTTTAAATGTTTATGACATGTAAGTATAGTTTCTAATTATATGTGTTTATACAGCAAAATCCTCATATTCTATAGTGGGATGTTAGATTTAAAAATACAATTATTAACAGCAAAAAGTGCGGAAATTTTTAATACATACATGTAGTTCATTTCACATTTTAACCAGGATAGAATTTTATAAAAGAAGGGCTTTTGCTTTAAGCTTGAAAATTGTTCACATCTTTGAAAGCATGAGACATTTTTGTGTTTACTCTGGATAAATACTAGTTGAACTTATATCTGTTTCTAACTATTTTGTCCTCGGCTTTAGGATGAAAAACTTTAATTTGTGGATACATTTAAATTTTTTTATTAGTTTAAATATTGAAAGGTCAGATGGAAATAGGAGTTGTCTTTCTTTGTCTCCAAGATAATTTTTTAAGACATTAATTTGGTTAATTTGGTAATTTTAAAATGCTTTGGAATTGAGAGTAATCCTTGTAAAACCGTATACTCCTAATTTTGTCATACCATATAAGAGTATGATTTAGAATTTATTCTCATAATTTCGTCTAGACTATTTTCTTCTCCACAGAGCACGGAGTGGAAAAGTAAGGGTGCTGTCTTTCAAAGTGTGCTTAATACTGCTGTGTAATGGTCATTTAGATGACAAATATAAATGTAAGTATTATTTCTTTTCCAAATGAGTTAGTTCTATCGCTTAGTACATGTAATTAAATGTTTTTATCTTAAGCTCTAGGTTTTTGGTTTGAAGACTGTTTCTTGAGTAGAATATTTTACTTGAAGTTTTAATGTTATTGTGTAATGTAAGTAAGAATTTTTTACTTAAAGCACTTTAAAGTCTTTTAAAGCTCATAACAAAACGAAATTTGGAAAAGTTGAAGACAAATTTAATAAGATGACATAACACTGGTCTGAAGTCTATTTCAAGTTTATGTTCAATTTTATATTCAAGTTTATTTATTTTCCTTTCCAGTTTTGTTCCGCCTAATTGCTGATACAGATGGATTTTCTGATCAGAGGAAATTAGGTCTGTTGTTACATGATTGCATGCAGATCCCGCGGCAGCTAGGGGAGATTGCGTCTTTCGGAGGAAGCAATGTTGAACCCAGTGTCAGAAGCTGTTTCGAAAAGGTATGCTAATTGAAATATCATACAAAGTCATGACTAAGAACAGAAAAGAATCGACACCAATTTAATTTTGCTCTTTATTTAAGCTTTCTTTCCAGACAGCAAATTAGTATTTTGGAAATTATGAATTTACTAAAGGCAAATTTGTATGTTTTTGAAGGTACATGTATATACAAATGTATTTAATTTAAATGTGTAAGCCCTACGGGTAAAATACGTAATTTTGTAAGACTTTATTGCTCTATTTTATTTCATTTAATACCCCTTTGAAATGTTTTTTATTTAAACTTTGTAATTAGATTATTATTTCCTTAGAATAAGTACTGCTTAATGAATGTTTTATAATCAAACAATACTTTGGATATTATTGAAATTAGAACTTTTTTCTTCTAACTTTTATAGAAATTGGAATTTGTAAGAATTATTTTGGATAATACTAAAAAATGTTACAGGAGGAAAAGCTCATGTTTGATGATTTACTTTTAGGCCCATGGTAGACCAGAAATCCAAGTGAACCACTTTTTGGAGTGGTTAAAATTGGAGCCCCAGTCGTTAGTGTGGCTACCTGTATTACATAGACTCGCTGCCGCAGAGACGGCTAAACATCAGGCCAAATGTAATATATGCAAAGAATTCCCAATTGTAGGATTTAGGTATGGAAACTTGATCAAAGTCTAGTGGCTAGTTTAAAAGTTACAAATGGAAACTTGATCATAGTCAAGTGGCTAGTTTAACAGTTAAAAATGGAAACTCGATCAAAGTTTAGTGGTTAGTTTAAAAGTTACAGTTTCCCTACCAGCAGAGCCTATGAAAACTATTGTCATGCAAAGAATATTAGTATGCAAAGAATTCTCTATGAAAACATGTTCAAGAAATATTAAAGATGCTCACAAATTATTGGATTATCCATTTCTTTTATAATAAGTAAAAATATATTTCTTCTTTCAACAGATATCGGTGCTTGAAGTGCTTTAATTTTGATATTTGCCAAAACTGTTTCTTCTCTGGAAGAAAAACGAAGACTCATAAACTTACTCATCCAATGCAAGAATACTGTACAGCTGTAAGTTGGTTCTTTCTTCATCTTCATGGTAATTCTTACTATTCTGCAAGCATTGATTTTACAATCTTTCATACTTGATAAATCCTTACTCATTTTATCTTCTTTATTTTGTAGACAACCTCAGGGGAAGATGTTAGAGATTTTACCAAAGTTTTAAAGAATAAATTTAAATCAAAAAGTTACTTCAAGAAGCATCCTAGATTAGGATTTTTACCTGTTCAATCTGTCCTGGAGGGAGATTTTGTACCTGACAGGTGAGTTCTATTTACTCTTAATTAGAAAGACTATCACATTGATGAAGTAAGGTAGAATCTAATGCATTTTGGAGCTTTTTACCTACTAATGCTTGTTTGTGTGGGTACTATGCTCTCATAGTTTTGCTTTTGGAAGAAATGAGAATTGAGTGTTAGCAATCTCTATCTACTGTTATCTGTATCTTGTCTGTGTAAAAAAAATGAATAAGAACATATTCATTTTAAAATTCCTTCTCACAGGAAGGGAAATTCTACTGACTGATTGTATAGTTTGTTAAACAATATCTACTAGCCTTTAATATTTATTATTTCATTAGACAATATCTAATAGGGCTTTGATATTTCACATGTAAATTCCTCATGACCAGAGCTTTAATTTGATACCATTAATTACTTTTGACCTAGTTACCTTGACATTGAACTTTTACCTACTTGTTGGCCATATCTTTTGAATTAAATGGGTAAGTAGGGCTTAGATATTTCACATGTAGATTCTGCATGACCAGAACTTTTATTTGATTCCATAATTTATGACCTGTTGACCTTGACCCCAGAGTTTGACCTACTGTCAAAAACTTCAAACAGTGCCCAGTTTCACAAAAGTACTTTAAAAAAATTCAGGAATTTTCGTAACTTTCGTCGTTTAATAAAATGTTCAAAAGATTTTCCATTTAGATTGTACTGTGTTTTCTAATATCATTTCTACATACTTCATCTAAATTCAGAAACAAACTTCCAATATTTTTATTTTAAAAGAAGAACTTAAGGGATCAAAACATGCAAAAGTTACAAAATTTCCTGAAATTGTTCACAAGTATTTTTAGCTCGCCGGGACGAAAAAGTCCGGAGAGCCAATGCCATACCATCGGGGTTGTTGTCGTCGTCGTCCGTAGACAAAACTTTAACCTGGGCTTTATCTCTTGAACTATAAGGGGTAGGGCTTTGATATTTCACATGTAGATACCTTGTGACGAGACCTTTCATTTGAGACCTTGACCTTTGACCTAGTGACCTTGACCTTGGGCTTTGACCTACTTTTCAAAAACTTTAACCTGGTTTCTGACAAAAACCTGTATAGGCGAGCTATGTAATCTTTGATTACCCTATGTTTATGAAACTGGCCACTGGGCCATATATTTTTAGCTAGCCGGGACGAATGTCCGGAGAGCTATTGTCATACCCCCGTTGTCGGCGTCTGCGTTGGCGTCTGCATGCGCGTGCACAAAAACTTTAACCTTGCTTATAACTTTTAAACCAATACAGATTAGGCTTTCATATTTCACATGTGCATTCCTTGTGACAAGACCTTTCCATGGATACCAAAATTTTTGACCTTGTGACCTTGACCTTGGAGATTGACCTACTTTTGAAAAACTTTAACCTTGGCCATATTTTTTGAATGGTAAGTGATAGGGCTTTGATATTTCACATGTGTATTCCTTGTGACAAGACGTTTCCATGGATACCAAAATTTTTGACCTTGTGACCTTGACCTTGGAGATTGACCTATTTTCAAAAACTTAAATCTTGCCATATATTACTATTTTATATTTAATTTTCATGATTTTAAAACCATCAAAACCTGCATGGCAAGCAATGCCGTCTTCTAACAAATATTATCTCGGACATCAGTATTTCACAATCACTTCTATTGATTCAAATTGATGTAACTGGAAAAATTAACAAGTATTTGAGTTTCAAATCTGTTGGAGTTAAGTTTTGCTCTCTTGAATACACTACTAGCTGATTTTTATTCAAAATACCCTCTAGTTGTGTTGTCTGCAAAGCATAGCGATACTTCTTTCTTCTAGTCCTAAGCGAGCATTTGCACCCTATTGGACCTCTCATAACACCAATATGTTTCTGTGCATTCAGACTTAAATTAAATGATATGTTTACAGCATGCAGGATGGTAAAAGATAGATTTCCTCTGTCGATTTAGATTCTAATTTCCGGAAAGTCTACTCTTTCATTGTCAATTTAAGGTATAGAATTGCACTCTTAGCGCGTGTAATTGTCACAGAATGATGTTCAATGGATGCAGAGTAGACTTTTCTTCATGTTGTTAACCGTCTTTGGAGACAGATATTCTAGACAGCTATATATCTAGAATATAGATACATCAAAATTAGCACAGGATGGTCTATATTCAGTGATTACTTTGAAGATATCTTCACAGCATGGTTATTATGGCAAAGTTATCAGGTTATAGCGTCGTTATATATGGATGGTCCATACGGGGAAATAAAGCTTTGCTTAAAGAGGACTATATTTTATGTAAGGCGATGTGATGAATTGGCTACCGTGTCATAAGTCTGTCAAGAGATGATTGCTATTTTGTAAGTGAAGAGAAACTTGATCAAAGTTGATAAATGACATATTGAGACACGAATAATTATTCTTTGGAGGAACATCAATTTTGTTTCAGATAAGACTTTTGTCTGTCTTTTTGTTGTTCTGTCTGTCTG
Organism: Pinctada fucata; assembly: GCA_028142955.1. Classification (NCBI taxonomy): domain Eukaryota; kingdom Metazoa; phylum Mollusca; class Bivalvia; order Pterioida; family Pteriidae; genus Pinctada; species Pinctada fucata. Next base: position 1,070,572 of record AP027104.1, read on the forward strand.
TTTGTCTTGGTAGTGGAATGGAAAATACTGTATGATGATTCTGGCTTGTCCGTCCATCCGTCAGTTTCTCTAATATGCTTTGAGAAGTTGATTGGGAAATTAATATTCAAATTATCATTAAGTAAAAAGTATTTTTAAAGGTAGAAACTCCAAAACCAATTTTTGGATGAGTGATAAGTCAGTAGAAGAATGAGAGATTCAGATTCGTATTAATTTACTTAGTCGAAAGCCCTTAAGAAAAGAGAAGGGGATTTTGGTGTGACATTCCTGCTAATTCAGACGTTTCATGGTACCACTGACCTTTTACGTGAAAAGACACACTCTTAAAGGGAATTTTTATAGTCCTATTGCATGATCTAGCAATACCGATGTGCTGATGTAACAATACTGGAGCGTTGCATTGTAACGACGATGCATGTATACAAACCATTTGATCAATTCTGTTATAGACATGTATACACGGTAAATCGGTGCATCAGTTTCACTTAACAGACCAATTCAAAAAATAAGAAAAAAAAATCCCATTTGTGCCATTCTCCAGTGAAGTCTGCACTTTTATTAAAACGTCTTCAGTATTACAGCGTATCGCTTCCAGGAAAAAGAAAATCGGATAAGAGGTTTTGAAATTGAGTTTTGACGAGCACGGCGGTCGTTTGCCTTGCAGAGTAAGGGTATCTTATTGCATGTAAACCTGTAATTCTGATAGCGGTATATTGATTTTTGTAGACTTTCATTATTGGTTCGTGACTCTTTCCCAGTTATGCTATCAAAATTGACAAGACAGATCGTTTCTAATTAAGGGATCTTTTGTCAGCTTCTTTACGTTGACACCGTGAAGTATCCATGCTGAGTTGCTATGGAATATGGGCTTTGGGATAAAAAAACATACTGTTTGTAAATAAATGCTTCAGACTCTATCAGAAGAGCTTCATTTGTGGATATGTTCTTCAGTTTCTTTCGTTATGTTGCTTGTACCTTTTAGATTAAAATACAAAATCCCCGAAAAATATGTAAACCTAAAACAAAGAACTCGCGTATACTAGAAACATCATGCTGAACTCCATATATATTCGAATTCACTTCTTGTCAACATTAGTGATCTTTTCATCAGCTGATCCTTTGGAATGCCACTCTTTTGATTAAATTCAATCAGAAAAATATAGTATAGTAACGATACTATTGGTCGTTGAGGCAGGATTCCGAGGCGATACGGAATCAATACTATTGTCGGATCAATTTTGTTCTTAGGGTGACTCATCAACGATCGTCAAGTACAATGTCTGGTAGAAGACCTCCCGGAGACCCGTCTAGATTTGTCGCCCCTGGATTTATAGGGTCTAGCTAGCGGTATTGCAAACATTGGAGAACATGGCATCTTCTGTCTCTTTACAAAGATTCTGTTAATTATGACAGAAAATTTGATTAAAGGGATCTGAATGCGCTAACGAAGGATCCATGGGACATAGAGAGAGTTTTGTTTTTGGAGGAACTGATCCAATATCTGCGCATTACGTAATATTCCTTCCCTGTGAGACATTAATCTGAAATAGGGGCGTGACTTGGTCCTGTGATCCTGCATATTTACGGAATATTAAAAGAAATTTGAGAGAGTCACTGCATGGTGATGAAAATGTGATAAAACTGTGGCTCTTGACAGATGATAAGCTTCTTAACAATAAATGTGGATATCGGATAATTTACCATAGCTGTTGACAGACGAAGTTAAAATGGGGATTAATGAGGCGTTTAGACGAAGTGACTCATCATGGTGAGCAAGGACCTGTAGACTTCGAGATTTATGCTAATTCATCTTTGGGTTTTTCCGTGTCAAAGAAATCACTGATTTACAGTCTTGGTTAGGGGGATCAATAATATTTTACTTTTTAAAGGCTCGGTCTGCTTTTCTGTTTTTAGTTTCGCCATGCGCATTTGTTTGAAGGGCTGTCGTCTGACATGCAGACGTTCCAGCGTACCTTGACTCAGCATGAGAAATACCAAGTTTGTGTTAAAGTTTTGATAGTTTCTGTCGCGTCATGATCATTTATTTCAAATTTGGTCGTGCTTTTGGATAGGACTAAAACATTATACTCCAAAATCGTCCAAATTATATCACTTATCGTCTGCAATTTTGATGCATGTTTGCATGTTGGTTAGTCAAAACTCATTCGAACATAGTTTGGTTGATAAGAATTTTTCGGAGAGAAGTTTTATGAAGTAAATATTTTGACGATTTGGTCTAAGGAATAGCTGATGGTGAGAAACAGAGGACTGGTCCAAAATACGGTGTATCCGGAGTGACAGATTCTAGATTTTCTCCCCAAATACTAGTATATGAAATTTGGGATGAAATGGTGTCATGAAACGAACCAGTCGTCTTGCTTTGGAAAATGCTTTGGAAGCTAGATATTGTGCAATTAAATTTTCATTTTAATATTTCAGAAGCATTAATTATAGCTAAATGAAATGATGAATTTTCATTACAGCTCCTCACCTTCGCCACAGAACAGTGTGTCCTCTCAAGATATGCATTCCCGTATGGAACTTTATGCAAATAGGTAAGTTTATCATGCTAAATTTTGCTTATTCGGTTTTTAAAGATTCTCTGTGACGTCATGTTTCAATGATGTAATGTAATTGTTGGCGCTGTCTCAGTCTGTTTGTTTCCCTGTCCTCACCTCATATGTGTGTGTCCCGCTGTGATCACTGCTTCTATTAGTTAAAGGGTTGGTTCCTGTCATACTTCCTACTCAAAGTAGGTGTGTAAATTTGTAGGGGGGTAAGGCCGAAGGCAGAAATTTTGAGAATTTAGTGATCTACCTCGGCGTCAAGGTAGGACACCACGTGACCGTAATACTGCGACGTCATCGGCTTAAATCAGTACGAGGTGTGATAAATTCATGTTGAGGTACTCATTCATGCCTTTGTTCTACATGCTACTCTTTAATTATACCTTCCCCAAACGAAGTGTAGGAGGTATATAGCAATCACCTGTCCGTCCGTCTGTCTGTCTTCGTCTGTGGGTCCGCTCAAGTAGTTTTGAAAGCAGATTTCTTTCATACTATCAAATTCACCATAAGGAGTACCATATTTTTGGCATGACTTTTGACCTCTTGATCTGATTACCTTGACCCTATATAGTGTTTTAGCTTAAGAAGTTTTGAAAAGAGATTCCTTTCATACTGTAAATGATGGGCCTTTCATATTTCATACTGGGTCCCACATTCACCACAAAGAGTACTACAATTTATTACTAGTATCATAACTTTTGACCTTGTGACCTTTGACATGACTTTTGGCCTATTTTGCTTTTTTTGGCTAAGAAGTTTTGAAAGCAGATTTCTTTCATACTTACTATCAATGGTAGGCCTTTCATATTTTTGTCCCCCGCTTTCGCGAAAGCGCGGGGACATTAAAACCGGTTCGTCCGTCTGTCCGTCCGTCCGTCCGTCTGTCCGTCAGTCACAAGAACTTTAACCTTGTGCATAACTTTTGAATGGTAAGTGATAGGGCTTTGATATTTCACATGTGTATTCCTTGTGACAAGACCTTTCCATGGATACCAAAATTTTTGACCTTGTGACCTTGACCTTGGACTTTGACCTACTTATTAAAAACTTAAACCTTGACCATAACTTTTGAATGGAAAGTGATAGGGCTTTGATATTTCACATGTGTATTCCTTGTGACAAGACCTTTCCATGGATACCAAAATTTTTGACCTTGTGACCTTGACCTTGGACTTTGACCTACTTATTAAAAACTTAAACCTTGACCATAACTTTTGAATGGAAAGTGATACGGCTTTGATATTTTACATGTGTATTCCTTGTGACAAGACCTTTCCATGGATACCAAAATGTTTGACCTTGTGACCTTGACCTTGGACTTTGACCTACTTTTCAAAAAACTATAACCTTGACCATAACTTTTGAATGGAAAGTGATAGGGCTTTGATATTTCACATGTGTATTCCTTGTGACAAGACCTTTCCATGGATACCAAAATTTTTGACCTTATGACCTTGACCTTGGACTTTGACCTACTTATTAAAAACTTTAACCTTGACCATAACTTTTGAATGGAAAGTGATAGGGCTTTGATATTTCACATGTGTATTCCTTGTGACAAGACCTTTCCATGGATACCAAAATTTTTGACCTTGTGACCTTGACCTTGGACTTTGACCTACTTTTCAAAAAACTATAACCTTGACCATAACTTTTGAATGGAAAGTGATAGGGCTTTAATATTTCACATGTGTATTCCTTGTGACAAGACCTTTCCATGGATACCAAAATTTTTGACCTTGTGACCTTGACCTTGGACTTTGACCTACTTATTAAAAACTTTAACCTTGACCATAACTTTTGAATGGAAAGTGATAGGGCTTTGATATTTTACATGTGTATTCCTTGTGACAAGACCTTTCCATGGATACCAAAATTTTTTACCTTGTGACCTTGACCTTTGAGTTCGACCTACTTTTCAAAAAACTATAACCTTGTCCATAACTTTTTAATGGAAAATGATAGGGCTTTCACATTTCACATGTGTATTCCTTGTGATGAGACCTTTCTGTTGGTAACAACAACCTGACCTTGTGACCTTGTCCATGGAGGTCCACATTTAAAAACTTCAACCTCGACCATAAGTTTTTGATTTTAATTTAAATCATAGGTCTTAAATATTTCACATGTGCATACCTTTTTATAAGCCCTGTCCCTTGGAAACAAAACAAAAGTTTGTACCTTTTGACCTTTTCTTGGAGTTAATCTTTCATATTTAGAATGTTGATAATATATGAGATATATTATTTAAACTTAAGAATGGGGGGATGTCTGTAAGCATTTCTTTAAAGACAAACACCCAAAAGCGGGGGACCACAATTCCTTGAATTTGATTTTATACATACATTCACCGTAAGGGGTACTACATTTTGCTACCATGACTTTAGACCTCTTGACCTTCTGACCTTCACCCTTTATATCATTTAAGATTAAAAAGTTTTGAAAGCAGATGCCTTTCATACGTTCAATGGTAGGCCTTTCATATTTCATACATACATTTACCACAAAGGGTACTACATTTTGATACCAAAGTATTTGACAAAGTACATGTAGCCTTAACCTTGAACTTTGACCTAAAAAGAGTTACTTGGTTCTGAAAGCAGATTCCTCAATAAGTAAGTGATAGGGCTTTCATATTTCATATGCAGATTCAACATTTTAGTGTAGAATTTTTTGACATAGTGACCTAGACCTTGAACTCTGACATTATAATAGTATTTTGGTTATGAAGTTCAGAAAGCAGCATACTAATTTAGTACAATTTTCATACCAAAGCAATTAATACGGTCTTTTCAAAATACAGAGTTACTTCCCATTTGTGGAGGTATCTGACGTCAATGCATTGTGACATCATCAAATTCTATGGAAACCAGAATTAAATCGAACGTAGGACCGTAAAATCGAAAAGATGGAATCATGAATAAGAGTTTCTGTTTGAACAATTGAATGTTTCATCATAAGTGGATCCATTTAGAAAAATGTCCCGCTTGGGGAATAATTCGTCACTTTAAAGCCGTTCTAGTTGTAATTGTGATGTAGGTAAATTAGAGTGTTACAATTCTGTTATTTCTGTATCAGGTTAGCTGAAGTAGAACAACGTCAAGCAACATCCACTCCTGATTCGTAAGTAATCCTACGTACTTATATTTCAAAATATTATGAACAATGTGTCATATAGGGAACACAGAGTCGTTTTATCAAAAAGTCATAAGATTCAGATGTCTCAGGAATTCATTTTTTGCCATATATTGCAATCTTTAATAATTATTTAAAATTGTTGTCTTTTTAAGATAAGTTTCTGTGTACATGTATGATTTCATGTCAAATGTTGATGGGTTGTATTTGAAAACAAAACAACACAAATTATAGATAAAGTTTGCATTGCATTTGTATATTTGGTTATTGTTTACCACTGTAATTACGCCTTGTATTTAATGTTGTAGAGAAGACGAGCATAACCTTATAGCCCAGTACTGTCAGAGTTTGAATGGTGATACTTCCACACAAGCTGTAAGTAAATAAAACTTTGAAGGCTTTATTTCAAGTAAATCCCAAGGGAAATTATATTAAGGGAAATCATATTTGGAAGGAATATTGTCAAGAAGCCATGTCACCTGGTAATAATTGATCTGTTTGTCTGACAAGGTTATGTCAGATTTGACTTGTGGAATTATATGTGTAGAAAAATGGTGGCCAAGCTTGTATGAACTATCTGAAATTTTTTTTAAATCAAATTTTCTTTTATTTTCTTATTCAAAATTTTGAATATTATTTTAAGATTATTATAGTAAATTATCATATTTATCGTAGTTGAAGAGTCCTATGCAAATGTCATATTTATCACAAATTCAAAAATATCATAAATTATCATAAATATCATAAATTATCATAAATATCATAAATTATTATATTTATCATAGTTGAAGAGTCCTATGCAAATAATGATGGCAGTGGATTCTGAACAGAAAGCTGAGTTAGAGTCTATGATCAAGGACTTAGAGGAACAAAACAGGTAAAAATGACTTAACTAATCCATTAACAATATAGAGAACTCGATTGGATATTTTGATTCCTTTGAAACTTGTGAGGTTCTTTTGAACTTAAAAAAATGTTGTATTTTATCAAGGGTATTACCCTTGTGCTCAGTGGACTGTTATCTATGATAAGAAAACGTTAAAAGAATTGAAAACAACTTTCATGAAAGTGCATGAAAAGGTTCATATAATGATTTCATATGTACATGTTTTGACCTTTTCAGGAGTTTACAGGCAGAATATAACAGGTTGTACGAGTCCAAGCAGGCCAGGGTGAATGGTCACGACGATACGTCAATAGAGGAAACAGATGAAGAAGTTATAGCCGAGGCCAAACTTTTACGGCAGCATAAAGGGCGACTCGAGTCGCGCATGAAAATATTAGAGGAGCACAACAAACAATTAGAAGCTCAGCTATACAGATTAAGGAGATTATTAAATCAAGGAGATGAGGTAAACCTTACAAATATTACTGACATTTTCCTTGAAATATTTATTCTTTATGTAAAATGTTCCTGTTTGCTTTTATCAGCTGGAGTTCCAAATGAATTTAATAGCTGGAATAGCAAAGAAAAAAGATTCATAGATTATTATAATGTTCTGATCTTCAATTTTAAAATCCTACTTTAACGCTCTATCATATAAACCTTATTTGTGTCTCAATATTGCTCATGAATTCAAAACCTGATGAATTATAGATTTACTGAAAAAATATATTTTTGATTTTCCATTTAAAGTTTCTATGCAGCTATTAATTGCTTCTCAGTAATAGAATATACATTGTGTGGTTTTCTTATAATCAATTTCTTTATTGTTTCAGTCACTGTCAAGGGAGGTAAATCACCAGTCTGTTCCTGTATCACCATCATCACCTAAATCCACCACACATCAACCACAGTCAAAGTTCACACCAAAAACAGAGGCATTACATAATGGAAGAACAGGTAATTTACGCAATGTCACATCTGCTTAAAGTTTTGATCCAGACTACTTTATCACTTCTCAGTAGTAAAATAGACAAGTATGCGTGATATTCTATATCCATTTGGAAGGATTGACAAGTCAAGTTTTATATTATTAATCTGTATGTATGACAAAGAAGTCTTAAAGTTGTTATGGTTGATAGTTTACAATTTCAAAGTGTGAAAGTTGTGATGTCCAGAGTTGGGTGATGAATTATTCAAAGAAGAACTTGCATGTATGAATGTTTTTGAAAATTCTTAAGTAATTTAGTTTCTAATTAGCATCAAAATCTTGGTATGGAATCCAGAGGTTATTTTCTACAAAGTGTATTCAAATTAGCACTTGTATCATGATGTCACAAAGAAACAAGTTCAACTTAAGGTCGTGGCTCAAGGTCACTTACAAAATCTGATAAAGCTTACTTCATTTTGTCAATTATTATGCTGTGCAAGTCAATGTTTCACTGTAACTTGATATACGTTTAGATTTTGTGACATTTCTTTTTGACATACCTTTAGGTAGTGGAAGCAACGTAGGTGATTTATTCCAAATGGCCGGCCAGGTTGGGGATGCTGTGGGTAATCTAGTTACAGTGATGACAGATGATGATGATTTAGATGAGAAAGAAGATGATAAAACGAAACACTGACAAAGGATCATCTCTGTGAAACCGAATTCTTGACTTATCAATGTAACTGGTTTATGTGTATAAGGCCTCCATAAAGCCCACACATTAACTTCATGTTAGCCCTGGACTTGCCCAGACATACTGCCATAAATTCCCTCTGGGCGAGATTTGGGCCCATCTATCCAAAAGTGTAGCTGTGATGTAAAGGACGGAAGCTTTAAATGGAAGTTCTGAATAGACCTTTATAATTTGGAGAAAATGAAATACCGATTATAATTCTGCTATTTATGAATTTATTATGATGCCATATAATGAAGTTTTACTGGTTATTTTATTTACAAATACACAAATATATGTGGAAAAATGATGTGTTGTTCTTTGTATAAAGACCTTTTGAGTGTAAGGCTTAAAGGTCATTCATTGCCTTCAATCAAAATTTTGAAAAAATGACAATATTTCAACTTTTTAGCTCGTCGAGACGAAAAAGTCCGGAGAGCTAATGCCATACCCTCGGCGTTGTCGTCGTTCATAGACTAAACTTTAACCTTGGCTATATCTCTTGAACTATAAGGGGTAGGGCTTTGATATTTCACATGAAGATACCTTGTGACGAGACCTTTCATTTGAAACCATGACCTTTGACCTTGTGACCTTGGACTTTGACCTACTTTTTCAAAAACTTTAACCTGGTTTCTGACAAAAACCTGTATAGGCGAGCTATGTAATCTTTCTCAAGGTCTTCCAAGATTTTATTTGACATACATGTATGCAGTAAACCCAATGCTTATATAACATTTTAAAATCCCAAACAAAGCTGCATGGGAAAAGTTTGTTCTGAGATCCAGAGTGCAGACCACAGATTGTTACTGTTGGGGTTCAGGTCAGGTACCCTGGTGACATTTCACTGTACGGAAAAGTTTTAAATCACCAAAATAGGTTAGCTTCAATTACTCACCATATGCCATTCTGAAAATAACAGCAGTATGGTTTAACACTAAGCAGGCATTTATTGCAGTTGGGTATGGTTGTTTCATAATCAAATTAAATAGGAGTACTGCACGAAAGAATTCTGCATTGGACTACTAATTTTTTTTCACAACAACACATTACAATTTTTTTTTATCATTTTATTTACTTTTGAAAAAACTTTTAAGATAATTAATATGAACCTGAATAAACACAAATAGAATAAACATGATAAAAGTGATGCAACTTCTTTGCTAGCTAACAAGGTACAATATTCTTTATAAAAGAAGTAACAGATTAACTAAAAAGACAGTGCAGAAGAAAAAATCATTTTTATACAAAAAAGATATACCTGTATCATAGGGATAAAATAGTCTGAGCCCAAGTACAATATACATATACCCTATAAATTTGGTGAGTGTTGCCTATTCCAAGGAGGGAATAGAGTCCCAAATAGTAGCCATTTTCAACTACTATCTAACCTTAAAAAAGATTGAAACAAACCCTTCTTGTAATGAAAATCAACAGAAAGGCTGGTCTACCGTATTATTTATACATGTATGCATTGTTAACATGTAAAATAAAACCCATAACAGTTGAAGTAGTTATCCATCTAAATTGAACTGATGACAATTACAAAGCTGTAATATTGCAACATAAAGAGGCATAGCTAAACCTAACATATCATAAAATGATAATGAGTATATTATATACATGTATATTGAATACAAATTTCAAACGAAATGCATCGGAGTCCAATTGTAAGAGTAGCTAAGAGACAAACCGTCAAAACGGGACTTCATGAGAGGCCCTGTCCAAACCACATTAGCCGATACAGAGCCATGGCCTCTCTGCTAAAGGTATGGGCTATTCCGTGTTCATTTATATTAAATCGAGATTAGATTTGATACAACAACAGATTTTTAATACAAAATGTGTAAATTGATGGTTATTTTATACAGCATTCATAGTAACACTCTCACTCATACAACTCAAGTAATAAAAAAAATATTGTATGCTAATAATAAATATATCAAATCTAGAAATTTCAAAGACAATTTCGATTTCTTCATACAATTTCTTGAATATTTACATCACGCTTCTTCTCACAACGAAATTAATGATTGACTGTCATTAAATGGTGTTTTGAAGGACAGGGGAAACTATTTGTAAATCTGAATCAAAGAGTTTCATTTCCACAACAGACTACAAATCATGGACATGAAGTGACAATTACAATGCCTTGTTCTTCCTTTTGGACAACATTTACATTTTGTATTAATGGACATTAGAGATTGTAGGGATCCTCATAGGTTCTTTAATATTGTGCCTCTTGTTGCAGATTTAATTTTACACATTTATGAAAAATAATGTATCCAAAACCTTCAAAGCAAATAAAATGTGATGCTTTGAAATCATATGTTCTAAGGATACTTCAAGGTACCTTGATTATATTCTACATGGTGACAATCCTGTTTTTGAAAAATATGGGAATGAGGCACATCTTTTGTATCTCGTGTGATTACATACATGAGCTTGGTACAGCCGGCAGAGCACGGACTGTGTGTGGTCATCTAACCGTGAGGTTGTTTTACACAACAATTGTACGTTCTCCGAGACCTCTGGGTAATCGGAAAATTGGGAGGGCTGTGAGCACGTAATCCAGGATAACCACACCGTCTGCTACTGACGTGGCAGATGGCCGTCGTAAGTCGTCGCCGATTGCCCATTGGTCTCGTTGGTTTATGTGTATTCATTTATGTTTGATGTTTCTATGTGATTTTGCGACTCATTCTGTGTGTGTTTACTTTGTGTTTTTGCATTTGGTGTGTTGCTGTTGGCGCTGTAACTGAGTGTTGTTGGAGATCCTCTCCTTCCTCGATATCATAAACTCTAAACGAAATTCATACCAGTGTGTCCATGTATGATTAAACAGATGATTTTTGATTCAACATAGTAAATTTCAGTCGGAGCCAACTTAGGACGAGCGTCTACCTCGTTCATAGTAAATGGAGTGGTTATATGGATTGAATGTATACAGCCCTCCCACTTGTCCGGTTACCCAGTGGTCTCGAAGAACGCAAAATTGTTGAGTACAATAGCCTTCTCATTATGTCAAATTGATGAAGTGCCAAAACAAAGCTTTTTATAGGCGACAGAGCTGGAAAGAAGTGATACACAGAAAAAAGTAATTAAGAAACAGAAAGTACACGACTAGAGAGTAAACAAAGGAGACTACGTGCACACAACGGTTACCAAATGAAAGAAAGGAGGGGATCACCAACAACATTCGGTTGCAGCATCAACAGCAAATTTCAAAAACACAAAAATGCAAAAACACAGAGCAGGCACCCACTAAAAAAGATGCAAAAGGGACAAGGAACACAAACTCGCACCAAAGAAACATGAAACACAAAAGACCACACATAAACCAACGAGACTAACTCACACCATAGAAACATGAAACACAAAAGACCACACATAAACCAACGAGACCAATGGACAACCGGTGTCGACTTTGGGCGGCCATCTGCCACGCAATGAACGAACGGTTGTTATACAATAGTCCCCTCACTGTATGATGACCACACAAGCAAGACGGCAAATCGCGGATACCCAAGTTACATACAGATGAGTATTTAAATGGACATAAAACATGGAGCCTACGAAAAAGAGTCCGCACTCTGCCGGCTCAAGCAAGCTCATGCATGCAATCATAAAGGAGAACGACATTCAGAGAGGATAGGCGGTCGGGCCGTGTCTTCTCTAAAATGCACCTCTCTTGCGATATCATGGAAATGATCTATAATTACACAATCTTTTAGATCATAGTTTCATTGAATGAAAAACATGCCGGAAAACCGTAGGCTGTTTCGGACGTGAAATTGAATCCATATATTATGACCCCAAGTGTCACTTGTTGGTTCTCATGGAACACCTGATATTGTCCGGGAAGTATAGTGAAATAAAGAACACTGTACGATACTCCCTCAACGCTTACCACTTCTCGTTTAGTTGAATTTATGCTTGTTTCGTCATCAATGATATGGAAATGTACTGCTTCTTCATATATAGTTTGTATGAGAACGACCGCATGGTGTGTAAAGTTGTTTTGATAAGGTGTAAGAAAGCGACAGTAAGATGCATATGACGACACTGGAGGAATAGTAACAGAGAAACCATGACCAATGTAATGACAACTGGTGTTGAAATCAACCTTGATGTAGCTAGATGTAGATTGAACAAGGATATAAAGGTAATTTGTATGAGAGTAAACACTTCTATCAGAGTATGCACTTCGCGTTCCGGGTGTGTTACAGAATACCACCGACCGAATGTTGTTGTAAAGGTATGGGATAATGAATAAACTGCCATCATTGTAAAAGACTGTATCTGTGTAACTTGTTTTATACTTGGAAAACCCTTGATCTCCATGAGAGCCGTGTAGAAGCATGAAAGGTTTCATGCTCAACACATACCCCATCGTCCAGGATTCACCTTTGATTTGTAATACCTGACCAGCATCAAGGCGGACGGTAGAACCGCTCAAGCCTAAGCTGTTTAACGTTATGTTCGTACCTGCAGTTGATACTATACTTATATCAGACCCATTATGAAATGAAACTATTGACAACAAATTGACAAAATTAGCAGAAAAGAAATACTTTTTCTGCAAGTTGTTGATAGGAATGGCCATGTACCCGTCTCCTGTACCAGATGAACCAAGTATTACACAGAACACTGCTATGTCAGTGGTTGATTGCAACAGAACAGTATTATAATCAATGTAGGAACCAGTCTTCATGAGTGACGCTGGAATGTTTAGTGAAAGTCCTCTTGCTGGTGATATTTCAATCTCTTGGTCTACACCAGCTTCGTCTGAGGCGACATTGATTGAACCAATTGCCATAGAAACAATCAAAATTTGAATTTCTGTCACAGATGTGTACACTTCTGGAAAGGCTAAAATGAAATGTCTACCAAACTGACCTAGAATAGAAAACATTACAAATATCAACAAAAAGTAAGACTGAATGCTGATTCATTAAATAAAATGTCAATAAGTACTTACTCTGAATGAGATTGAGGGGAATACATATTTTACTTTGCTGTAAATCTATGTTGAAAAACTGATATTCTTTTTGTAGGGTTTTTCATGAAGAAGTATTTCAAAGAAGACGTTTTGATAAAACATATTCTACCGTACTGAAACTCACTTGTTTAATACGAAATCCTATTGAGCTCAAGTGGTAGCTGAGAAAAATATTTTTTTTCGTTTTATCGCGAAACTTGCCGTTATATCGCGAAACGTATTGTGCAAAAGTTTCAACGTTATAACGCGAAAAAATAATTTTCTCAGCTACCACTTGAGCTCAATTACTAAGTGAGGCTTTCATAGTTTAACGATTCTACCGTATTTACAATCCTATAATCATTTTCTATTTCCGTGGTCGCATCTCAGAATACTTTACAAGAAGTACCGTTAAGTCTCGCACGTAAATTTTTCCAATCAGATTTGTGAAACAGCAAAGACACTACTCGGTCTTTTCGTTGATGTATTTTCGAATGTCGACATCTCGTCGCCGAATTCGCTGCTCTTAATTCGTGAAGCTTTCCTGAAGTCAAGAGCTGAATGTCTCTTCTACCAAGTTTGTGTTCTTCAGCCCTTGCTATTAATCGAAATTTCGCGATATAGACCAGCCCTAGTTTTGAATTTCTTATTTGTGCGGTTTGACCTCTTTAGTACAAAGGACATTTCTATATACTGTTTTCGTCATTTATACTTCATGTAATCATATTCCTTCCACTGTAATTCATTCTTGGGGCAATTTGTAAATATCTACCTTGTGGAGCATGATGACAGTGGATATGTATTGTACTCCATGGTTCTTCTGGAACACAATTTGTAAACACCTACCTTGTTGAGCATGTTGACAGTGGATATCTATTGTACACTATGGTTCTCCTGGAACACAATTTGTAAATACCTACCTTTTGGAGCACGTTGACAGCGGATATTTATTGTACTCCATGGTTCTCCTGGAACACAATTTGTAAATATCTACCTTTTGGAGCATGTTGACAGCGGATATCTATTGAACTCCATGGTTCTCCTGGAACACAGCTCGTTGATGATCTTGTTCCAACCATAAGTTTGCCAAGTTCACACGTAAATATCAAATAAGGCGGATCATATGACCTCTCCAATGTTGATGAAGACACTTCAGGAGGCGTACTTGAACACTCTTTGAAAGACAATCAAATTAAATATGAATTATCCAAGCCCATATAAGTACTTAATATTCATCATGTCAGCGAAGCACGAATAATAAATATGTATAGATATCTTTTGCATTAGTGTGTCTGAAACGAAGGAGGGGGATCTCCAACAACACCAAGTTGCAGCACCCACAGCAAAACCCCAAAACACCCAATGCAAAAACACAGAGCAGATAAGCACAGAAACAGACGCAAAAGAGACAAGGAATGTCAACGCAAAACACAGAAATATCAAACACAAAGGACTACACATAAACCAACGAGACCAATGGGCAACCGGTGCCGACTTAGGACGGCCATTTGCCACGGAAATAGCAGAAGGTGTGGTTATCCTGGATTACGTGCGCACAACCCTCCCACTTTTCCGATTACCCAGAGGTCTCGAAGAACGTACAATTGTGGTGTAAAACAACCCCCTCACTGTCAGATGACCACACACAAACAAGACCGCAAAACACAGGGACCCAAGCAACACAGATGAATATGTAAATGGATATAAAAAGAGGGCGTACGTAATACAATCCGTGCTCTGCCGCCGCGAGCTCATGTATGTTATCAACTGAGGAGTCCGACTGACATTCAGAGAGGACAGGTGGTCGGGGCCCTGTCTTCTCTACGAGGTTTTTTTTAAGAATGCGCTGGTACAAGACTGTAGATTGGTCAAGTACCAAGCCTAGTGTCCGTCTGGTGAAATTAACTTTTTAGCCGAGTTGCAAAACTCGGTTCTTAATTTGATGTGAGACGGGCGGATCGGCGGGCGTCTTGGCGATCGCCAACAATTGGTTTCCGGACTACAAGTCAAGTATGAATAATGCTAGTGCAATGAAACTTCACACACTTACTCGCCATGAGTCAAGGATGACCCTTATTGATTTTGGGGTCAAAAGACCAAAGGTCAAGGTAACAGGACTCTGATTATTGAAAATGCTTTCCGGACCATATAAGAGTCTGTATTGCACAAGTCTATGATCATGAAACTTGCCAGAAAGTTTCCCATGAATTATGGATAACCCCTGTTTATTTGAGGTCAAAATGTCAAAGGCCAAGGTCATAGGACCCAGTTAATTGAAAATGGTTTCCGGATCATATTAGAGCCTGTATTGCACGTACGATCGTGAAACTTGCCAGAAATATTTCCCATGTATCATGGATGTCCCCTAGTGATTTTGAGGTCAAAATGTCAAATCAGTAAAAGAAGATCCTGACGACAATCCAAACAGCACTCACAATAGAGCACCAATTTGAGCATCGACCGACCCCTAGCAAGCTAGAGGTGGGACCAGGTGCCAGGGAGGAGTAAGCATCCCCTGTTGGCTAGCCGCACCCGCTGTCGATGTTCATGTACGAAAATGAAAACAATATATAAAATACATGCCCTGTCTGAAGTTAAGTCTGTATAGAAAGTGCTATGGAGACCATGTCAGGGGAAAATATTCAAAACACTTACTGTCAAACTCCTCGCGGAGAACTAGTTTACGAGCTCCACAGGGCAAAGGGCAAGTGTGACACAAATGAACTGATCAACGACAATCCCAACAACACTCACAATAGAGCACCAATTTGAGCATCGCCGGACTCCTAGCAAGGTAGAGGTGAGACCAGGTCAAGGTCATCGGACTCAGAATACCTTATATTCATATGTCCCCTGCGAAGCACGAATAATAAATTTGGATCGCTATCTTTTGCATAAAACAGTGAACAACAAAGACTATACATACACCAACGAGACCAATGGACCATCGTTGCCTACGTATAGGATGGCCATCTGTCAACAAACAGACCGAAACAAAGAAAATTACATACAAGGTAATAATACGGTAGTGTTCCAACTCTTTACCTACTCGAAGAACATTTAGAGCCAATTCTAATACATCAGATACGTGTTTCGGACAGTGAATCTTCAACAGTTGTACTGGCGTGGCAGATGGCCGTCCTAAGTCAGCACCGATTGCCCAATGGTCTCGATGGTTATAAATGTGTAGCCATTTGTGTTTGATGTTTCTATGTGAATTGGTGTTCCTTGTGCCTTTTGCTCTTGTCTCTTTCTGTGCGTGTCTGCTCTGTGTTTTTGCTTTGGTGATTTTTTTGGGGGAGGGTGTTGAGGATGCTGCAATCGAGTGTTATTGGAGATCCCCTCTTTTTTTATTACATGCCGAAGTGATTTTCTTACAGCGAAATGTACTGCACCCTCTGGTTATATTTCTAGAATTTGAATTTGTGCATTAGTGCGCGGCTCAAAACTTTGTAAAGGGTCGATTCAGTAGCATATTTTTATGTAATATATGACCAAAATAGCATTGGATGGATTGTGCTCAGATGTTTTAATAGACTCCTTTAAAACTTCATCGAAACATATAAGACATCACATGAAAAGGAGGTAAGCAATGAATACATATATTGCAAAGACTGATAACAAAATGCATTGTAGCCGGTGCTATCAAAACAAAACCAATATAAACTTTGTAAAGGTTTAAGTAAACAGACAGTCAGACGGCATAAAATAGACTCACAAACTTTATTTTCTATCGTAGACATACAACTGTGCTTCTCTATAGCATGTATATGAGGAACAAATGATAACGTTTTCATTATTTATTTACGTTTGGGCACCCGGTTAAAATGATTTTCCAAATGTACAATAACAGACAAGATTAGTAAACTCTGAATTCTTGTAATAAAAGGAATTTAAGCTCAGCAGCAAACAATCTAACAATCACATAGACATTCAACAATCTCAGTGAAAAATTCATACAGTGAGGTCATTTTACACTACAATTGTGCGTTCTTCGATACCTCCTGGTAAAAATGGTGGGAGGGTTGTGCGCATGTAAAACGGTTAACCAAACCGTCTGCTACTTGCGTAACAGATGGCCATCCTAAGTCGGCACCTATTGCTTATCGGTGTGGTCTTTTGTGTTTCATATTTCTATCGGGTGAGTTGGTGTTCTTTGTCCTTTTTGCGCCTCTTTCTGTGGGTGTCTGCTCTGTGTTTTTTAGTATTGGGTGTTTTGCTGTGGGTGATGCAACCGAGTGTTGTCGGAGATCCCCTCCTTTCTTTTACAGACAGCAAAATCACATCGTCAAAATCTTTACGATTTTTTCTGATGCTTTTCTAATTACTTGAGTTTGTCTGATTTTCTTTGTCATGTATTCATTATCTTATCATAAAAAGTACCTGTCTTGATACAGATGTCGTTTCCATTTTTCAAATTTATACAGGTCTCAAAATGTCGGCACTTCTTATTGCAAGGCAAGTCACTCTGAAAAAAAAATTATAATGATAATAGATATTTTATCTATAAAATGCTAAATCAATGATAATAACCAGGACGATCGGTACATAATTTATCCACAAGAACTGACACTTAACATGGCAAACGTTACTAACAAAGAAACACCTGTTTGGACCTAAATGTCAAAACTGTAAACAAGTGTATATGACAAAAGACAAAGTAGTAAATTTCCCTGGCTCGACGGTACCGCCAGACGGCATTTCCGTATCACAGCTCATCCGGTACGCTAGAGCATGTACTGATATTATGGATATTCTGGATTTTCACAGTAGAAATTTACAAATTACAAAGAAACTTTAAGGTCAAGGTTTCCACTTAAATTAAGACATTCTGGAAATTAAAAAAAAAAAAAAAACAGTCAGCTTCTTTTAAAGTTCGTTGTAGGATATCCTTCCATTCTTCTATATTTATAATTTACTTCTGCAACTGTCGATGTAAAGTGCCGTCCTAAGTCGGCACCGGTTGTCCATAGGTCTCGTTAGTATATGTGTTTTCTTTTATGTTAAATAATGTTTTTATTTTATGAGTTTGTGTTCATTGTCCCTTTTGCGTCTCTTTCTTTGCATATCTGCTCTATATTTTTGCATTGGGTATTTTTTGGGTTTTGCTGTGGATGCTGCAACCTAGTGTTGTTGAAGATCCCCTTTCTATTTTACATATAAATGTGTCACTATTTGCTGCTCTATCGACTGGAGCAACGGCAAATATTTTTGAGAAAGGAATGTTCTCTGATTACATCAGATTCTGGACAAACAGACTGAGAGAGGGTCGTATATTGTTGACATTAGATCTCAGCAGCACTCTATTTGATTTTATCCACTCGCAAAGCATATTAACTGGGTTTTCGTTTTTTGTTTGCCAATCTTCCTACATGAACATTCCTCGCATGAATTCATCAATATCTCGAAATTTTGTCGCCATGTAAATTATTTGTGTCCCCTGTATTTTGGTCCTTCTTGCAAATGCTCTCGTAGATATTGATGGCTTACATTATTAAGGCCAATGGTAACAGAATGGCCCAATTATCATCATTATTACATCTAGTTGATTGTTTAAATACATTTTCAAAAGAAAATCGACGTGTTTAAAAAATGATGATATGCAATAAAGAATGAAATAAAAGTAAGGATTAGTCTTAAATTTGTAAGAAAATCGTTATACTTACCGGTACTTTGTTAACATAAATATAGGTCATGTTGTTCTTCTCCTCTAGTGATGTGTTGAGATGGGACGTTGATATTAAATAGCACTGCAGATGAAATAAGTCAAAATTGACAGACAAACATCCTCCAAGCTTCATACACTCTCTGATACACATTTTTAATGAAAGCATGGGAAAATTTTTCTCTTCCACGACATTGATATATTTGTTATAGAATATTTCATATTTCAAGGTATACGTGATTGATAAAAACGTTCCGAAGCAAAATAGTAGTCTTAACATATTGTCAAATATCTAGTTTTCAATAAGAGCTTCAAGTATACAAAAATGAAATTTCTGAAGTTTCTAGACTTTATGCCTTCACTAATTTTGAATGTTCGTCATGGTATGTTCCCAGGCATTAATGATTAATTTCTTAAAGCGCGAAAAAAGGAAAGACCTGAGGGGCTGCAATTGCAAAGCACATAAGTCCGCCAATGTACAAAGTATCAATTACACCATTATCATGATTAATGCAGCATGCTTACAGAATGCTTAACAGAATCGAATCCATACGTTATGTTTGCTACGAAATAAAATAGAGTACCTTTCAAAAGTTTATTTTCCACATGGGATGTCAAATGCAAACTCTAGACAAAGTTATAAAATGAAAAATGAACTAATTGCAAATTTGCAACATTAGACATTGACAAAGCCATAAAAAGAAAATTATCCTTCTTTACAATAATAAATTAGCATAAACCCCATAATTTACACGAAGTTCATAATGTCTCATTAAATATCATTTGTGTTTCTATTTATATAAATAATCAAAAAGCTTAAGTGTAAGTTCGAATACCAGTATGTCTTCCTAAAGTTGTTATTTGTTGGACAGTTTGTAGGAGGATATTTCTATTTTGAAACCTAAAAGTACACAAATCACAAAAATACACTAAAAGTTACTTTCTCAGGCAATATGTCAAATTTTCATGTCATTCATCTATAATAAATTCCTTCATATCATTTAGTTAAAGACAAAATTTCATATCATTAAGTTAAAGATAAATTTTATCATTATATAAAAAATCTTCAAAAAAAAAAAGAAGAATTAAAACATGAAAAATAAAACCCAGACAACGCAAAGCGTTTATTTTCACTCATTTGGCAATACGTCAAACCAACGAGGAGGCAACTACAATAGGACTGGCAGCCATATTAATGTAGGGGTATAGGTTATGGCCAAGGGAGAGACAACCAACAGTTCTATTCCTCACAGCCCAGGTATCTATAAGACTATAGAGAATTTCAGCAACCAGCACAGACTGATGATGGAGAGCCAATGTGTTGGCAACCAAGTCGTTTAGCCCGTGGCTGTAGAGTTATTTTAGACCACTATAGGCGAGGTTTAAACTGGAACAGACCGTCGTCGTGGGGCAGCTGATAGGTTTTGTAAATAGCCACCCATCAAGAAAGACAAGGAATATAGAAACGGCATTTTTAGTAGCGCATACGCATACCCAGACGATCTTTCCGCCTATGTTTACAATGTATCCACTTACAGAGATCCTTCAAATTAAATGTGAAGATGGACAACACCTACCTTATTATTGATCTGTTGAGGCTTCAATCACCAGTGAAGGAATTCCAGTTGATGATAAAACTTAATTTCCATTCTTAGTGGTACCAAACAGAAACTACAACAGTCAAGTACCTGTACTACTGGGGACAAATGTTCCCCAACATCTTATGGATACAGTGAAATCACAGCATGGAAATCGCTTTCTACAAGATGCTTAGTTATACACACCATGGTTTCTAGCATTGAGAGGAATGACTGTCATGGAAAAAGAACTTACCCGTTTAAATTAGGAATCCTCAAGTCAGCTGAAAGCCAGTGTATCACAATTCCACCCAAAACAACGTTACATTTTCAGGATACATTGACAAAGCCTTACCTAATCACAGCACGATATGATACTTATGATACTTACCAACAGGAATTCCGTCATACCATCTGACTCAGACATTATGCCATCTGTTATGTACGTCTGTTACGATTATTTTGTATGATGTTCTAGTGAATATTGTTGTGTCTTTTTGCGATTAGTAGTTTGTATGATGACATTTATGTGTCATTTTCTTGTGGGGTGGGTGAGTGCAGGATGGTAAGCTGGAGATCATTTCCTTTCCTTTACATACGAATATCCATCCAGAGATTTAGTTGACATCACCACAGAGAATGTAACCACCCGCACCGTGAAAGTCCAACCAAATGCCATTATATGTGAGCTACAGCCAGTGACGATAGAAGATAAGACCTTGATCCATGAAGTCACAGATGAACTACGAGAACCATTGAACAAAGTGAAGATTGGTGACGAACTTAATAGAGAAGAGACGAAGAGGAGCTTTACACCTGTTAGAGAAATACAGAGATATATTTTCAACATCAGAAACTGACATTTGAAATTTTCTGTTACTAAATTTATAGAAATTTCTAAAACGTGGGTCCTGTAGCATCATTTCCCATCCATCCTGCTGTATACGTCTTTCGGTACGCTTTTTCGACATAGTAATTGTCATACTTTTTTGGCATACATCATTGTTTATATTTGAGGATCACTGACGAGGGTTAAGTACCCGAAACGTGCACGTCTGGTCCATGCTGCCACTTTATCTGTTATTAAATGATGATATTCAATTTGAAGACGTTTAACATTTATACTGCTCGGTGAATGTCACTGCTGGTGGACCAGGAGTCCTCGAGTGCACATGTAGCCAAGTTCGATCAATTTCGGTTGATCGTTTCTTCAACGCATTCTTAAATTTCTGTTTTCAAATTTTCTTGAAATTTCTAAAACGTGGGTCCTGTAGCATCATATCCCACCCATCCTGCTACGACTTACGCTTTTTCGACATAGTAACCGTCATAATTTTTTGGCATATTACATCGTTTAGATTTGTGGATCACTGACGAGGGTTAAGTACCCGAAACGTGCACGTCTGGTCCAAGCTGCCAATTTATCTGTTCTTAAATGATGCTATTCAATTTGAAGACGTTTAACATAAGATAGAGGTATATGATGAGATATCTTTTAAGCAAAGACCACGACGGATACCTCCTGCCATGTTTGCTGAAGTCAAACAGCATCTCAAAGACCTACTAGATGGTGGAATTTTTCGGAAGTCCAAGTCACCATGGGCCAACAACATCGTACTTTGCCGAAAGAAAAATGGAGAACTTAGAATGTGTGTCGACTTTCGCCAACTTAATCTACAAACCAAGAAAGATATCTATGCCTTATCGTAAATAGAAGAGATCTTAGACTCATTATCAGGGAACTAATACTTCACCATATTAGACATGAAGTCAGGCTACCACCAGATAGAACTCCATGAAGAACATAAAGAGAGAACAGCCTTCACTGTAGGGCCACTTGGTTTTTATGAGTACCATCGCATGCCGTTCGGATTAGTAAACGCACCGGGGACGTATCAACGTTTGATAGAGCAATGCATCGATGGACTGCATCTTGAGATAGGCTATATACTAGTTTATCTAGACGACTTAATCATATTAAGCTCTACATTTGAAGAACATTTAGACAGATTCGAGTTAAAGAAGCTCAACAGAACTCACAATAGAGCAGCAAACTGAACATCGACGGATCCCTAGCAAGCTAGAGGTGGAATCAGGTGCCCGGGAGGAATAAACATCCCCTGTTTGGCTAGCCGCACCTGCCGTCGATGTTCACGCACGAAACTGAAAACAATATTCACAAAACATGCACTTGCTGAGGTTATGTCTATATAGAAAGTGCTATGGTGATCATGTCAGGAAAAGTAAACCTTAAGCTTTCAACGAAGAAATGTGAGTTCCTAAAGCGAAAAGTTTAATGTCGGCAACATCGTTTCTGAAGATGGTATAGAACCAGACCCTGATAAGATCAACAAAGTGCTCGAGTGGCCAGTACCATCATCACCTGAGGATGTGAAATGCTTCCTATGATTTGTAGGATACTACAGACGATTTATTGAAGGATTTTCAGCCATAGCTCAGCCACTAAACAACTTACTACCTGACACCAACAAGGGGACTCGTAAAGGATCGAAACCTAAACCAACATCACATGAATGGATATGCGGCCAAGACCAACAACAGGCATTTGACACATTGAAACAGAAACTTACGTCATATCCGATATTAGGCTTTCCTGATTGCACCATATCATTCGAACTCCTGTAATCATGGTAATGTTAATAAGTTTATATATGCTTATATGTATGTATATTATCTACAGCGGGTTGTGACCATCGCTTAAAGCAGGCGACTCACTATTTTCTTACATTTGTGGTTAAAGTTTGATATGCCTTTAATCCTTCTGATTTTGTTTATTAAGTCACCGTAAAATGAAGGTAATGAAATTCCCAATGATACATACTCTGATGCTGGACTTGTCCCAAATAATGTTTCATAGCTATTTGTATACATTCAGGTCAGCGTAAGCGCGAAAAATGTACATGAAGTAAACAACGTGTATATGTTTGCTTTTTAAATTCTCACAACAGAAAACAACTGGCCCAAGGGGGCCACATCGCTCACCTGAGTTGCAAACAAAAGAATGATAGTGGACAATTCGATGTAAGCCCTGTAAGCCAATTGACAAAAAAGAATTTGTAGAGGATTATGAGTACTTGCTTCCTGTAAGCTTTTGCAAAACACTGTGCAGCAACTGCAGAGGAGAAGTCGAAAATGTGCCAGCCAATCAGAGCCCTAGGCGAGCATATTTGTGGACCGATAGACACAAAATACACATACTTGGTAGAGGACCTTTAGAACTTGCTTCCTGTAAAGTTTAATGAAATTCTGTGCAGCGGTTGCAGAGGAGAAGTCGAAAATGTGTCAGCCAATCAGAGCCCTCGGCGGCCATATTTGATGATCAATCGGCCCGAAAAACACAAACTTGTTAAAGGACCTTGAGTACTTG
Organism: Pinctada fucata; assembly: GCA_028142955.1. NCBI lineage: Eukaryota > Metazoa > Mollusca > Bivalvia > Pterioida > Pteriidae > Pinctada > Pinctada fucata. The sequence continues at coordinate 1,094,432 of AP027104.1, forward strand.
CTTCCTGTGAAGTTTCGTGAAATTCTGTGCAGCGGTTGCAGAGGAAAAGTCGAAAATGCGTTAGCCAATCAGAACCCTTGGTGACCATATTTGTTGACCGATCGACACGAAAAGTTTAAACTTGGTAGAGGACCTTGAGTACTTGCTTCATGTAAGGTTCTGCGAAAATTTTGTGTAGTGGTAGCAGAGGAGATGTCGAAAATGTAAAAAGTTTACACCGGACGACGCGCTATGACAAGTCAAGTTAGCTAAAAATACAACTTAATTACTTGAGGTTGTTTTCATATTTTATTTAGTTGTTTATAAAAGTTGGATCTCATCTTTAGATATTACATGTATGTTGCGCTAAAATAATCAGATTTAACGTGGTAATCGAACACTTCCAAATGACTAACAGCGTGTGTGACGCTTTAATGGAAGACATATTTGTCACATATGTGTCAAAATCCTGAATGAGGATTTCCCTGATAGGATTTTCACTATTTCTTGCATAATTGATACAGACTGCGATTAATAAAATTTGAATATGTTAATATAATTACATATCAAACTTATATCCATATATAGTATATGAAAATGTAGATATAACTACGAAGTACCTTTGTAGTTCAGTGATGTTTCGTCCTACCTCATTTTCAAGGACGCGTTATATTGATAGTTTTCGTAATTAGATATTGCATACATGTAAGTCGCGATGTGATGTGCTAAACGAAATGTGAAAAGAACACAACCCTTAAAGGCCGGTTTTTTTACTGTGTGGTAATTAATATGCACACCTGAGTGATCTTTAGCTTGATAGGCGTGACAAACGCGACGTCTACTGACCAGTGATATTCCTAGAGACGCACGCGGTTTGTGACATCAAAGACATACCGAAAGGTATACTTGATCATGCTAATTCACCATCCCACAATTCCCGCTATTTTATTGTTCTTGCTCCAAAAAAGCGCTAACTCTGAGTACCTCACCATTGTTACATGATAAGTAAACAATGAAATAACTCAGCTTGACGGAGTATTTGACGGAGTTTCGTGGAAGGGTGAATTAGATATACCACAATTTTACCTACTTGAAGCTGTCAATCAAAAGGTGAGAGAGTTTTACATAAAGGATACATAGGACTAATCAGATTGCGATTAGAGATGTTAACCCTACAGCGATCAAAGAGGAAATTACAGGAAATTTACCTGCCTTCTTTTATAGTCCCCATCCGGCCTTTAACGGGTGTACTCTAGACCCTGACGACGAAGGAGAAGGGAGTTGGTTTTAATCAGACTGAAAAAATCATTCCAAGGAATGCATGTCTCGCCTGCGAAACATAGCGACACTCAGGAATCACTTTTATAGGGTGTGACAGACAGAAGGACAGACAGACAGCTAGACAGACAAAGTGATCCCCTTAGTGTCGCTATTCTTCGCAGGCGACACAATAAAACCAAACCCCAAATACAATTTGCTGACAGCCCGCCACAGAAAGTGGACGCCAGCTTTTATTTTTACGAAAACTTGCATATAAATATATGATATCGTTGTTATCTCATGACATCATACAAATTAAAGAAATCTCTCATCTCTTATCAGATTTTTGTAGCATTCATCACGATATATTTATCATAGTGTTTAAATTTTAAATCAGTGCATTTTAGACCATAATTTGGTAGAAAATATCGAATATCTGTAATACATTGAAGCAAGAAATCCTGATTTAAAGTAATATCTACATAAATTATCAAACCCAGCAGAAAACAAAGATAAAAAAAACCTCATGGGTAAAAACAGTATGAGACTGAGCGAGATAATTTAAATTTACTACATATAATTTAGTATATGTATGAAATTTAATGTGTTCATTTAGCGTGGCAGCTAGAGAATGCTCACTTTGGCAACTTTCTCGTCAACTACACCTATCCTATGAAATGATTGGACAATTCCTTCAATTGTGACTAACAAGACTAGAACTAATTCATACGGATCCGTTTATGTTATGCAATACTTCTCCGCTTTACTGCCAAATCGCAGAAAAAATTGTTAATGCAATATTTTTCTGCTAATTTACAACCGAATTGTGGAAAAAATAAGTATTCACTACACCTTCTTCATCACTAATTTCTTAATAAAACCAAACAGTAAATACAAATTGCTGACATCCCGCCAAAGTAACTAGAAAATGTTCAAAGGTAAGAGATACAATAAGAGAAATGAACAAGATTTTAACGAAAAATGGCAAAAAAATCGAAATATAGTTTTTTATTTATCATAGAAAATTTTAAATTCATATATGAGTTGAATTTTATTACCATGAAGTAATAATGATTGTTCCATCATGCATCAGAGCAATTCATCTCTACAGACCCAAACTTTTGGAAACTGACAGTAGCTCAACTTAGTCTTCGACATAACTGTCCTTACTTGAATCGCTCTTCCAGACGTTTCCAACATCTATCGTTTGGAAAAACAGACAAATTTGCAATCTGAGTTAGACCCCCTGCACGAATAGAATCAAAACATAGGTCTAAATCTTTTCCTACTAGCTTTAATCTAGATAAGATGCATGACTTTGCTGAACTATAGCTCAGTTTTCTGTTTTTGAAAATCAAACCACATTTGTCTTTTGATCTATAAACAGCTTTGAATAAAAAATGATCAGAAGCCAAATCGATGTTTGCAATATTTAGATATTTTCTTAGCATTTTGACGGGACATGCAATTGTAGTACCGCAAGAAATAACTACCTCATTCCCCTTCCTATACTGTTCTGTTTTACTTTTTCTAATAATCAACGAAACATTATCTTCAAATAATGTGATATCATTGCATGCTAAAGAGCTCAATTCGTCATATCCAAAGAAACCAAAAAATGAAAGTAATATCATGCATAAATCACGGATAACAAGAAGGTCATTGTCATATTGAAACATTTCACACAACTGAATAAGCATCTCTGAAGTAACAAGATCTCTAAGATGTTTACGTGGATGGAATCGTCGTCTGGCCGTAACTTTTAGATTTTTTACACATGCATTGCATGTAGGATCAGCAAGCCCGTTAAGATCATGAGCCCACTTGATCGAATACACAGCATGATCAATAACATAACATGAAGAACCTGAATCCATAAGATGTGTTATATACAAAGAAACATGGGCTGGGTCTGCAGGCAACGCCGAAAAACCTCGACCTTCTATGAACTTTTCCCATCGTCTAAAACCACTTAAATACTGTTTGCTAGTATTGTCATTTCGCGAATTCACCAAATAATGGAGATATGTTCCTTTGGCTATGCCGATGGATTCCAAATGATCGTCAACATGCTTCTTTAAGTGGCTACCTGTAAATGATCAATTGATTAGAACACAATTCTTCTTGCTATAAATTAAAATCTTAAAGAATGTCTCCCCAAGTATTCAATTCCTTCCTTTTACCTTGTGCATAATGTTCTAACCATAAAAATATCTATGATCTACTATAAATACAGGGTGACCATGCTGGAGATCGTTCTATGATCTACTATGAGTACAGGGTGACCATGCTGGAGATCCTTCTATGATCTACTATGAGTACAGGGTAGTCATGCTGGAGATCCTTCTATGATCTACTATGAGTACAGGGTGACCATGCTGGAGATCCTTATATGATCTACTATGAGTACAGGGTAGTCATGCTGGAGATCCTTCTATGATCTACTATGAGTACAGGGTAGTCATGCCGGAGATCCTTCTATGATCTACTATGAGTACAGGGTGACCATGCTGGAGATCCTTCTATGATCTACTATGAGTACAGGGTGACCATGCTGGAGATCCTTCTATGATCTACTATGAGTACAGGGTGACCATGCTGGAGATCGTTCTATGATCTACTATGAGTACAGGGTGACCATGCTGGAGATCCTTCTATGATCTACTATGAGTACAGGGTGACCATGCTGGAGATCGTTCTATGATCTACTATGAGTACAGGGTGACCATGCTGGAGATCCTTCTATGATCTACTATAAATACAGGGTAGTCATGCTGGAGATCGTTCTATGATCTACTATGAGTACAGGGTGACCATGCTGGAGATCCTTCTATGATCTACTATGAGTACAGGGTGACCATGCTGGAGATCCTTATATGATCTACTATGAGTACAGGGTAGTCATGCCGGAGATCCTTCTATGATCTACTATGAGTACAGGGTGACCATGCTGGAGATCCTTCTATGATCTACTATGAGTACAGGGTGACCATGCTGGAGATCCTTCTATGATCTACTATGAGTACAGGGTGACCATGCTGGAGATCGTTCTATGATCTACTATGAGTACAGGGTGACCATGCTGGAGATCCTTCTATGATCTACTATGAGTACAGGGTGACCATGCTGGAGATCGTTCTATGATCTACTATGAGTACAGGGTGAACATGCTGGAGATCCTTCTATGATCTACTATGAGTACAGGGTGACCATGCTGGAGATCGTTCTATGATCTACTATGAGTACAGGGTGACCATGCTGGAGATCCTTCTATGATCTACTATAAATACAGGGTAGTCATGCTGGAGATCGTTCTATGATCTACTATGAGTACAGGGTGACCATGCTGGAGATCCTTCTATGATCTACTATGAGTACAGGGTGACCATGCTGGAGATCGTTCTATGATCTACTATGAGTACAGGGTGACCATGCTGGAGATCCTTCTATGATCTACTATGAGTACAGGGTAGTCATGCTGGAGATCCTTCTATGATCTACTATGAGTACAGGGTAGTCATGCTGGAGATCCTTCTATATTCTACTATGAATACAGGGTGGTCATGCTGGAGATCCTTCTATGATCTACTATGAGTACAGGGTGACCATGCTGGAGATCCTTCTATGATCTACTATGAGTACTGGGTGGTCATGATGGAGATCCTTCTATGATCTACTATGAGCACAGGGTAGTCATGCTGGAGATCCTTCTATGATTTACTATGAGTATAGGGTAGGGTAGTCATGCTGGAGATCCTTCTATGACCTACTATGAATACAGTGTAGTCATGCTGGAAATCCTTCTATGATCTACTATGAGTACAGGGTAGTCATGCTGGAAATCCTTCTATGATCTACTATGAGTACAGGGTAGTCATGCTGGAGATCCTTCTATGACCTACTATGAATACAGTGTAGTCATGCTGGAAATCCTTCTATGATCTACTATGAGTACAGGGTAGTCATGCTGGAGATCCTTCTATGACCTACTATGAATACAGTGTAGTCATGCTGGAGATCCTTCTATGATCTACTATGAGTACAGGGTAGTCATGCTGGAGATCGTTCTATGATCTACTATGAGTACAGGGTAGTCATGCTGGAGATCCTTCTATGATCTACTATGAGTACAGGGTAGTCATGCTGGAGATCCTTCTTAATCTACTATGAGTACAGGGTAGTCATGCTGGAGATCCTTCTATGATCTACTATGAATACAGGGTGGTCATGCTGGAGATCGTTCTATGATCTACTATGAGTACAGGGTGGTCATGCTGGAGATCCTTCTTAATCTACTATGAGTACAGGGTAGTCATGCTGGAGATCCTTCTATGATCTACTATGAATACAGGGCAGTCATGCTGGAGATCGTTCTATGATCTACTATGAGTACAGGGTAGTCATGCTGGAGATCGTTCTATGATCTAGTATGAGTACAGGGTAGTCATGCTGGAGATCCTTCTATGATCTAGTATGAGTACAGGGTGGTCATGCTGGAGATCCTTCTATGATCTACTATGAGTACAGGGTAGTCATGCTGGAGATCCTTCTATGATCTACTATGAGCACAGGGTAGTCATGCTGGAGATCCTTCTTAATCTACTATGAGTACAGGGTAGTCATGCTGGAGATCCTTCTATGATCTACTATGAGTACAGGGTAGTCATGCTGGAGATCCTTCTTAATCTACTATGAGTACAGGGTAGTCATGCTGGAGATCCTTCTATGATCTACTATGAATACAGGGCAGTCATGCTGGAGATCGTTCTATGACCTACTATGAGTACAGGGTAGTCATGCTGGAGATCCTTCTATGATCTACTATGAGTACAGGGTAGTCATGCTGGAGATCCTTCTATGATCTACTATGAGTACAGGGTGGTCATGCTGGAGATCCTTCTATGATCTACTATGAATACAGGGTGGTCATGCTGGAGATCCTTCTATGATCTACTATGAATACAGGGTGGTCATGCTGGAGATCCTTCTATGACCTACTATGAATACAGTGTAGTCATGCTGGAGATCCTTCTATGATCTACTATGAGTACAGGGTAGTCATGCTGGAGATCCTTCTATGATCTAGTATGAGTACAGGGTAGTCATGCTGGAGATCGTTCTATGATCTACTATGAGTACAGGGTAGTCATGCTGGAGATCCTTCTATGATCTACTATGAGTACAGGGTAGTCATGCTGGAGATCGTTCTATGATCTACTATGAGCATAGGGTAGTCATGCTGGAGATTGTTCTATGATCTACTATGAGCACAGGGTAATGATGCCGGAGATCGTTCTATGATCTACTATGAGGACAGGGTGGTCATGCTGGAGATCCTTCTATGATCTACTATGAGTACAGGGCAGTCATGCTGGAGATCCTTCTATGATTTACTATGAGTACAGGGCAGTCATGCTGGAGATCGTTCTATGATCTACTATGAGTACAGGGTAGTCATGCTGGAGATCCTTCTATGATCTACTATGAGTACAGGGTAGTCATGCTGGAGATCCTTCTATGATCTACTATGAGTACAGGGTAGTCATGCTGGAGATCCTTCTATGATCTAGTATGAGTACAGGGCAGTCATGCTGGAGATCCTTCTATGATTTACTATGAGTACAGGGCAGTCATGCTGGAGATCGTTCTATGATCTACTATGAGTACAGGGTAGTCATGCTGGAGATCCTTCTATGATCTACTATGAGTACAGGGTAGTCATGCTGGAGATCCTTCTATGATCTACTATGAGCACAGGGCAGTCATGCTTGAGATTGTTCTATGATATACTATGAGCACAGGGTAGTCATGCTGGAGATCGTTCTATGATCTACTATGAGTACAGGGTGGTCATGCTGGAGATCCTTGTATGATCTACTATGAGTACAGGGTAGTCATGCTGGAGATCCTTCTATGATCTACTATGAGTACAGGGCAGTCATGCTGGAGATCCTTCTATGATCTACTATGAGTACAGGGTAGTCATGGTGGAGATCCTTCTATGATCTACTATGAGTACAGGGCAGTCATGCTGGAGATCCTTCTATGATCTACTATGAGTACAGGGTAGTCATGCTGGAGATCCTTCTATGATCTACTATGAGTACAGGGTAGTCATGCTGGAGATTGTTCTATGATCTACTATGAGTACAGGGCAGTCATGCTGGAGATCGTTCTATGATCTACTATGAGTACAGGGTAGTCATGCTGGAGATCCTTCTATGATCTACTATGAGTACAGGGTAGTCATGCTGGAGATCCTTCTATGATCTACTATGATTACAGAGCAGTCATGCTGGAGATCCTTCTATGGTCTACTATGAGTACAGAGCAGTCATGCTGGAGATCGTTCTATGATCTAGTATGAGTACAGGGTAGTCATGCTGGAGATCGTTCTATGATCTACTATGAGTACAGGGTAGTCATGCTGGAGATCGTTCTATGATCTACTATGAGTACAGGGTGGTCATGCTGGAGATCGTTCTATGATCTACTATGAGTACAGGGTAGTCATGCTGGAGATCCTTCTATGATCTACTATGAGTACAGGGCAGTCATGCTGGAGATCGTTCTATGATCTACTATGAGTACAGGGTAGTCATGCTGGAGATCCTTCTATGATCTACTATGAGTACAGGGTAGTCATGCTGGAGATCCTTCTATGATCTACTATGAGTACAGGGTAGTCATGCTGGAGATCCTTCTATGACCTAATATGAGTACAGGGTGGTCATGCTGGAGATCCTTCTATGACCTACTGTATACAGGGTAGTCATGTTGGAGATCCTTCTATGATCTACTATGAGTACAGGGTAGTCATGCTGGAGATCCTTCTTAATCTACTATGAGTACAGGGTAGTCATGCTGGAGATCCTTCTATGATCTACTATGAGTACAGGTAATCATGCTGGAGATCCTTCTATGATCTACTATGAGCACAGGGTAGTCATGCTGGAGATTGTTCTATGATATACTATGAGCACAGGGTAGTCATGCTGGAGATCGTTCTATGATCTACTATGAGTACAGGGTGGTCATGCTGGAGATCCTTCTATGATCTACTATGAGTACAGGGCAGTCATGCTGGAGATCGTTCTATGATCTACTATGAGTACAGGGCAGTCATGCTGGAGATCGTTCTATGATCTACTATGAGTACAGGGTGGCCATGCTGGAGATCGTTCTATGATCTACTATGAGTACAGGGTAGTCATGCTGGAGATCCTTCTATGATCTACTATGAGCACAGGGTGGTCATGCTGGAGATTGTTCTATGATCTACTATGAGTACAGGGTGGTCATGCTTGAGATCGTTCTATGATCTACTATGAGTACAAGGTAGTCATGCTGGAGATCCTTCTATGATCTACTATGAGTACAGGGTGGTCATGCTGGAGATCCTTCTATGATCTACTATGAGTACAGGGTAGTCATGCTGGAGATCCTTCTATGAGCACAGGGTAGTCATGCTTGAGATTGTTCTATGATATACTATGAGCACAGGGTAGTCATGCTGGAGATCCTTCTATGATCTACTATGAGAACAGGGTGGTCATGCTGGAGATCCTTCTATGATCTACTATGAGTACAGGGTGGTCATGCTGGAGATCCTGCTATGATCTACTATGAGCACAGGGTGGTCATGCTGGAGATCCTTCTATGATCTAGTATGAGTACAGGGCAGTCATGCTGGAGATCGTTCTATGATCTACTATGAGTACAGGGTAGTCATGCTGGAGATCCTTCTATGAGCACAGGGTAGTCATGCTTGAGATTGTTCTATGATATACTATGAGCACAGGGTAGTCATGCTGGAGATCCTTCTATGATCTACTATGAGAACAGGGTGGTCATGCTGGAGATCCTTCTATGATCTACTATGAGTACAGGGTGGTCATGCTGGAGATCCTGCTATGATCTACTATGAGCACAGGGTGGTCATGCTGGAGATCCTTCTATGATCTAGTATGAGTACAGGGCAGTCATGCTGGAGATCGTTCTATGATCTACTATGAGTACAGGGTAGTCATGCTGGAGATCCTTCTATGATCTAATATGAGTACAGGATGGTCATGCTGGAGATCCTTTTATGATCTACTATAAGTACAAGAAGGTCATGCTGGAGATCCTTCTATGACCTACTATGAAAAAAGGTGGTCATGCTGATGATCCTTCTATGACCTACTATGAGTACAGGGTGGTCATGCTGGAGATCATTCTATGATCTACTATGAGTACAGGGTGGTCATGCTGGAGATCCTTCTATGATCTACTATGAGCACAGGGTAGTCATGCTGGAGATCCTTCTATGATCTACTATGAGTACAGGGTAGTCATGCTGGAGATCCTTCTATGATCTACTATGAGTACAGGGTGGTCATGCTGGAGATCCTTCTATGATCTACTATGAGCACAGGGTAGTCATGCTGGAGATCCTTCTATGATCTACTATGAGTACAGTGTAGTCATGCTGGAGATCCTTCTATGATCTACTATGAGTACAGTGTAGTCATGCTGGAGATCCTTCTATGATCTACTATGAGCACAGGGTAGTCATGCTGGAGATCCTTCTATGATCTACTATGAGCACAGGGTAGTCATGCTGGAGATCGTTCTATGATCTACAATGAGTACAGGGTAGTAATGCTGGAGATCCTTCTATGATCTACTATGAGTACAGGGTGGTCATGCTGGAGATCCTTCTATGATCTACTATGAGTACAGGGTGGTCATGCTGGAGATCCTGCTATGATCTACTATGAGCACAGGGTGGTCATGCTGGAGATCCTTCTATGATCTAGTATGAGTACAGGGCAGTCATGCTGGAGATCGTTCTATGATCTACTATGAGTACAGGGTAGTCATGCTGGAGATCCTTCTATGATCTACTATGAGTACAGGGTGGTCATGCTGGAGATCCTTCTATGATCTACTATAAGTACAAGAAGGTCATGCTGGAGATCCTTCTATGACCTAATATGAGTACAGGGTGGTCATGCTGATGATCCTTCTATGACCTACTATGAGTACAGGGTGGTCATGCTGGAGATCATTCTATGATCTACTATGAGTACAGGGCAGTCATGCTGGAGATCGTTCTATGATCTACTATGAATACAGGGCAGTCATGCTGGAGATCGTTCTATGATCTACTATGAGTACAGGGTAGTCATGCTGGAGATCCTTCTATGATCTACTATGAGTACAGGGTGGTCATGCTGGAGATCCTTCTATGATCTACTATAAGTACAAGAAGGTCATGCTGGAGATCCTTCTATGACCTAATATGAGTACAGGGTGGTCATGCTGATGATCCTTCTATGACCTACTATGAGTACAGGGTGGTCATGCTGGAGATCATTCTATGATCTACTATGAGTACAGGGTAGTCATGCTGGAGATCCTTCTATGATCTACTATGAGCACAGGGTAGTCATGCTGGAGATCCTTCTATGATCTACTATGAGTACAGGGTGGTCATGCTGGAGATCCTTCTATGATCTACTATGAGTACAGGGTAGTCATGCTGGAGATCCTTCTATGACCTACTATGAGTACAGGTGGTCATGCTGGAGATCCTTCTATGATCTACTATGAGTACAGGGTAGTCATGTTGGAGATTGTTCTATGATCTACTATGAGCACAGGGTGGTTATGCTAGAGATCCTTCTATGATCTACTATGAGTACAGGGTAGTCTACTGGAGATCCTTCTATGATCTACTATGAGCACAGGGTAGTCATGCTGGAGATCCTTCTATGATCTACTATGAGCACAGGGTAGTCATGCTGGAGATTGTTCTATGATCTACTATGAGCACAGGGTAGTCATGCTGGAGATCCTTCTATGATCTACTATGAGTACAGGGTAGTCATGCTGGAGATCGTTCTATGATCTACTATGAGTACAGGGTAGTCATGCTGGAGATCCTTCTATGATCTACTATGAGTACAGGGTAGTCATGCTGGAGATCCTTCTATGATCTACTATGAGTACAGGGTGGTCATGCTGGAGATCCTTCTATGATCTACTATGAGTACAGGGTAGTCAAGCTGGAGATCCTTCTATGATCTACTATGAGCACAGGGTAGTCATGCTGGAGATCCTTCTATGATCTACTATAAATACAGGGTGACCATGCTGGAGATCGTTCTATGATCTACTATGAGTACAGGGTGACCATGCTGGAGATCCTTCTATGACCTACTTTGAGTACAGGGTGGTCATGCTGGAGATCGTTCTATGACCTACTATGAGTACAGGGCAGTCATGCTTGAGATTCTTCTATGACCTACTTTGAGTACAGGGTGGTCATGCTGGAGATCGTTCTATGACCTACTATGAGTACAGGGTAGTCATGCCGGAGATCCTTCTATGATCTACTATGAGTACAGGGTGGTCATGCTGGAGATCCTTCTATGATTTACTATGAGTACAGGGTAGGGTAGTCATGCTGGAGATCCTTCTATGATCTACTATGAGTACAGGGTGGTCATGCTGGAGATCTTTCTCTTTTCTATATGAATGATTTGAATTGTTGAATAAATCATGATCATATATCGTTGACCAGAAAGATGCTGATTTCCATACAGGTATAAACAATGTATATGTGACTTCTTCTTTTATTTTCTTTTAAATAACATATTATTAATGATGGAGGTGGCACTAATCAATTGTTTTTGTCCGTCCATCTTTGTTTGAATGCATCGCCTGAATGTGCCTCTTTACACCTATACTTTGTGCTTTTGTCACAATTTCTGTTCTACACGGAGGCAAATCTATCATAAGTATGAGGACCCCATTGAAAAAACCAACCACTGTATACCCCAATCATCACAGTCAAAACATCTGCTTTGTCTGTCTGTCTGTCTCTATATTGCTGGTCCTCGGTATTCAATGATAGATAATCCAATGATAGATAACCCGAATCATTTGTGTCACATGTATACAAAATTTCTTAGCCTATTTTGTTCAGACAATTGGTTTTACTTCCTACCTGTAGTATATATTTCACATTTCTGTTGTCTGTGACTTTCATATTTTTGTTGTCAATGACTTTCACATTTTTGTTTGATGTGACTTTAACATTTTTGTTGTCTGTGACTTTCACATTTTTGTTGTCTATGACTTTCAAATTTTTGTTGGATGCGACTTTCACGTTTTTGTTGTCTGTTACTTTCACATTTTTGTTGTCTGTGACTTTCACATTTTTGATGTCTATGACTTTCACATTTTTGTTGGATGCGACTTTCAGTTTTTGTTGTCTGTTACTTTCACATTTTTGTTGTCTGTGACTTTCACATTTTTGTTGTCTGTGACTTTCACATTTTTGTTGTCTGTGACTACAGAGACTTAGAGATTATGGAGAGATTCATACAAGTGTGTATGACCAAAAAGATGATTTTGGATTCAACTAAGTAATTTTTCCCTGGCTTTATGGTGATGTTCCTAGATATATAAATTTCACAGCTCATCCGGTATGCTAGAGCATAATATACATTGTACTGATGGTTTGGATTTTCATAGCAGAAATTTACAAATTGCGAAGAAGCTTTTAGGTAAAGGTTTTGCTTTCACAAACTACTGTTAAGACTTCTTGGACATTTTACAAAAAGGTTTTTCAACTTCTTTTGAAATTCGGATTCATACAAGCAACAGAGTATATCATGTATATATTACTTTGGGTATTTCACAACATGAATTTTATGGTGACATAATTAACAAAATACAAAGGATCAAAGGTAGACAGAATTACCATCGAAATTCTTTTAGAATCATCTAATGCCTTTTTGTCACCAGACAGAATCTACAGCCTTGTACCAGTGCATTTCATAAGAATTGCAATCTTGGCGAACAAAATTCCCTGAATTTTCCCTTACTGTTCGCTGACAAATTTATTTTTCTCTGACCAAAACCACAAAACATTGAAACGGCCTCCTGATCTCCCCATCTTTTTTCTGAGTGTTTAATGTTTATTTTTCAATATTCTAATAAATCAACATAAAAGTATTCTTATCATCCTCGGTTCCCCTGGCTTTTTGCACTTTGGCTGAATACCCTTGGTCCCATCACACTATTTCGGGGATTTAAAAAGAAATAGCCTTTCTTCGTGAAGTTAAAAAAAAATGACGGTAATGGCTGCGCACAGACCAGTGAGGACAGTATGTGAATTGTACACAAGAGAGATTTTTTTGCCGGTTACTCTAATATTTGTATCGAAAACATCTTATTAACAATTCGATTATTGTCTCAGTGCATCAAGAAGTATCTTACGTGGTCGAACATGCACTATATTTCGTCGCTCTCCAGAAGAAGTTTGAAAACGTTTTTGCGATTGGTTTGTGAGGGAGCCAATCAGCAACATTTGCATATACATTGTTTGTAAATGGAAATGACGTCTTTTAGAGAGCGACGAAAAATAGTACACAAGAGAAATTTTACAATTTACGATGTGACCCAGGGTATTCAGTCAAAGCGCAAATAGCCTGGGGAACCGAGGATGTATTCTTATGAGACTTTTAATAACTTTCATTTTTCGTTTAATACTTGAAGACTGACAAAGCCATAGGGGGGGGGGGGGGGGGGGGCGGGGGCGGCTAATAATCTGTTTATTTGTTGAATGAAGACAATTCACTGGTATGCTTGCTCAAAGACCTCGACAGCCATGTTTCTAATGATCGGCACAAAAAAAAAAAAAAACACAAACTTGGTAGAGGACATTGAGTACTTGTTTCCTCTAGGGTTTCGTGAAATTCTGTTCAGCGGTTGCAGAGTAGAAGTAAAAAATGTGTCAGCCAATCAGAACTCATGACAGACATATTTGTTGAACAATCAGCATGAAAAAAGACAAACTTGGTAGAGGACCTTGAGTACTTGCTTCCTGTAAGGTTTCGTGAAATTTTGTTGCAGAGCAGAAGTCGAAAATGTGAAAAGTTTATGCCGGACGGAGAGACAAAGTGATCCCTAAGTGTCGCTATGCTTTGCAGGGGACACAAAAATGACCGTTTCAGTTATTTTACCTTTGTGATTGTCACCATCTAGAGCTGATGCTAAAGTCTTTTTTCTCTCCAGCTTTCTCGAGTTTTCAGGTGCACTTTTATTTCTATACTCTCCCACTTGGATAAGTCTATGGTGATCCAACAACTCTGTGCTTGTGAATAAATTCTTACAAGTGCGGCATCGGTAAACATTGGGTAAAACATCAACATGTATTTTCGTTTCGTTTGACAACGCATTGAAACCCTCACAATCCAAACATCTCCCTGTCTGCTTATCTGCTGTCAAATCCAAAGTTTTGGCAACAATATCCTCTGAAATAAATTAATTAAGATGAAATTTCAACATTGTCAAAGGTTTTCATAATTATTTAACACACACAGTTTCAGGACCAAATTATTATTATCTTTGACACATGTAATAGGGGAATAACAATAAATAAGTAAAATTTATCTCTACTGCAAAAGTATCTTACCGAAACTTTGAAATGATAACCAGAAGTCTCTAATGAGACTGAAGCTCTTCTGGTTGTTTGTTTGCTTAAATCAATCTGAGTGCTACACTCATTTTCCAAGACCTTGAGATCAGGGGCTCAAACGAAATACAAGACCAGAAAATGATTAATATAATGAAAACAGAATTAACTCTCTATCAACTATAGAGTTATATACATGCATGAAGAAAATTACCACACACATTTTCCATGAACCTGGGGGTCAGGGGTTAAAAATTACAAGGTGCACATATAAACCAAAGACTGAGAATAATGCAAAAACAATAATCTTTCTATCAATTATACTTTCTGAGAATTGGTGCTCACAAGACTGAATAGAGGTATAAAGGAGAAAATGGCAACGCCCATTTCCAAGATCCTGAGGGTCAGGGCTCAAACAAAATATCAGGTGCACCATGGTGCACATCTAGACCAAAGACTGAGAATAATACTAACAGGATTATCTTTTTATCAATTAAACTTTTTTTAGAATTGGTGCTAAAAGAGTACATAGTTTATATGTAGGGAAAAAGACCAAGTCCATTTTCCAAGATCCTGGGGGGTCAGGGGCTCAAACAAAATATCAGGGGCACATCTAGACCACAGACTGAGAATAAAGCAAACGGCAATAATCTTTCTATCAATTATACTAACTGAGAAGTGGTGATCACAAGATTACGTAGAGCTATAAAGGAGAAAATGACCACACCCATTTTCCAAGATCCCGAGGATAAGGGGCTCAAACAAAATATCAGGTGCACATCTAGACCACAGACTGAATAATGCAAAAACAATTATCTTTCAATCAATTATAATTTCTGAGAATTGGTGATACATACACTAGGAAAATTGTGTTTTCGGTTACACTGATCAGTGGTTCCTTTGTAAATGACATAAAATAACAATAATCATAATAATTACGACTGTTCAATTTTCCAATTTAAATCTTGACAATGACAATGACAATAGTTTATTCTCATAAACAACGGATAAACAAAACTTCAACAAATGTTTTCTAATCAATTAGCAGAAGCGTATCCGAGCCAATGCTCTATGCAAACAAGCAAACAAAGGTATAAAGGTGTGAAAACAATCTTACTTGTATTGATTTTAATAGACCTCTCAGGCGAGTATGTCGGGACAAATTATGTTTCAAATTATCATTTGATAAGGGCAAAAATATTAGAATGTGGAGACAAGAGGGTAAATTCAAGACAGGGCGAATCAATATGAGATCCTCTGAGGGCGAAGAAAAAGACTGGACGAATCTAAAGCTGTATACAGTATATAGGATAAAATGACCACACCCATTTTTCAAGACCCTAGGGTCAAGGGCTCAAACAAAATATCAAGTGCACATCTAGACCACAGAATGAGAATAAAGCAAAAACAATTATCTTTCTATCAATCATAATTTCTGAAAATTGGTGCTCACAACATTACACAGAGTTATATAGGAGAAAATGACCACACCCATTTTCCAAGACCCTAAGGGTCAGGGGCTCAAACAAAATATCAGGTGCACATCTAGACCACAGACTGTGAGTAACGCAAAAACAATTATCTTTCTATCAATTATGATTTCTGAGAATTGGTGATCACAAGATTGCATAGAGTTATATCGGAGGAAATGACCACACCCATTTTCCAAGACCCTAGGGGTCAGGGGATCAAATAAAATTTCAGGTGCACATCTAGACCATAGACTGAGAATAATGCAAAAAACAAATATCTTTCTATGAATTATACTTTCTGAGAATTGGTGCTCACAACATTGCATAGAGTAATAAAGGAGAAAATGTCCACACCCATTTTCCATGAACCTGGGAGTCAGGGGATCAAACAAAATATCAGGTGCACATCTAGACCATAGACTGAGAATAATGCAAAAAACAAATATCTTTCTACCAATTATACTTTCTGAGAATTGGTGCTCATAACATTACATAGAGTAAGAAAGGAGAAAATGACCACACCCATTTTCCAAGAACCTGGGAGTCATTGGATCAAACAAAATTTCAGGTGCACATCTAGACCATAGACTAGGAATAATGCAAAAAATCAAATATCTTTCTATCAATTATACTTTCTGAGAATTGGTGCTCACAACATTACATAGAGTAATAAAGGTGAAAATGACCACACCCCTTTTCCATGAACCTGGGGGTCAGGGGCTCAAACAAAATATCAGGTGCACATCTACCGGTAGACAACAGACTAAAAATAAAGCAAAATCCAGAAGTCTCTGATGAGACTGAATCTCTCCTGGTTGTTTGCTTAAATCAATCTAAGTGACATACCCATTTTCAAAGATCCTGGGGATAAGGGACTAATA
Organism: Pinctada fucata; assembly: GCA_028142955.1. Taxonomy (NCBI): domain Eukaryota; kingdom Metazoa; phylum Mollusca; class Bivalvia; order Pterioida; family Pteriidae; genus Pinctada; species Pinctada fucata. Next base: position 1,111,495 of record AP027104.1, read on the forward strand.
CTAGTTTTTAATTTAAAGACGTTTAACACTAGACCAAAGAATGTTAAATATAATGGAAAAATAATCAACCATCTATCAATTATATAATTTATAGAATTGGTGTTCACAATATTACATGATAGAGTTATACCTGTATAAGAGAAAAAGACCACACCCATTTCCCAAGACCCTGAGGGTTCAAACAAAATATCAGGTGCAAATCTCGACCAAGGACTGAGAATAACATTAAAAGAATAATCGTTCTATCAATTATACTTTCTGAGAATTGGTGCTCACAAGAATACATAGGAAAACATAGGTAATCACAGATTACGAAACTCACCTCGTGCCAGCAAAATTCAATTCAAAAATATTTCTAAGTACATGTAAATTGGCTTTTAAAGGCAAAATCATTCAAGTGGAAAAAGTAGGTCAAGGTCATTTTATGAAAGTTTGATCAACGATACATCCAATATTCAAGTTTGGTACATGCAGCACTTATACATTGCTCAATATTGGCTTTTAAAGGCAAAATCACAAAAGCGGAAAAAGTAGGTCAAGGTCATTTTTTGAAAGTTTGATCAAAGATACATCCAATATGCAAGTTTGGAACATGTAGCAAGCAGAAAATGTAGGTCAGATGCTGCATACGATGCATGGGTCCATCTCGGCATCCAAAGATGAATCACTTGTGCAAGTTTGGTTACTGTAGCATCAGTTCTTTGTCAGATACTGAGCTACCCCAAACCTCTTAACCAAGCCACTCTGAGCTATCCCAAACTTCTTAACCAAGTCACTCAAGCGGAAAATGTAGGTCAGATGCAGCAGCCGATGCATGGGTTCACCTCAGCATCCAAAGATGAATCACTTGTGCAAGTTTGGTTACTGTAGCATCAGTACTTTGTCAAATACTGAGCTACCCCAAACTTCTTAACCGGACGCGGACGCGCGGGGGTATAGCATAAGCTCACTAAACTTCGTCGAGGTGAGTTAACAAGAATAAAGAATATTGAAATTTTCATTAAGTCAATTCTTAGTTCATGGTCCCGGACTTTGATGCATGGGTTCACCTCAGCATCCAAAGATGAATCACTTGTGCAAGTTTGGTTACTGTAGCATCAGTACTTTGCCAAATACTGAGCTACCCCAAACTTCTTAACCGGAAGCGGACGCGGAAGCGGACGCGTGGGGTATAACATAAGCTCACTCAACTTCGTCGAGGTGAGCTAAAAATGACCACACCCATTTTCCAAGACCCTGTGGGTTAGGGGCTTAATCAAAATATCAGGTGCACAACCAGATCACAGGAAAATTATAATGCAAAAAGAATTTATTTTGTACATAGAAGATGTGTTGTCCATCAATAATCCAAAATTCGCGAATTACCTGAGCAGTATCTATCCATCGGATCTTGAAGTCAAAGAAACTACAGAGACAAATAATTCAGCTTCCTATTTGGACATAATGTTATCCTACGACACTGATGGTCACATGAACACCTCACTCTATGACAAACGTGACGACTTCAATTTCAGCATTACAAACTTTCCTTTTCTGAGTAGCAACATCCCCTCATCGCCTGCTTATGGCGTGTTCATATCTCAGTTGATACGCTATGCCAGAGCAAAAACCAAATATACGGATTTTGTTCCGAGAGCTAGGTGTCTTTCAGATAAGCTTCTCAGTCAGGGATATGTTTGTGACCGACTAACATCGTCACTGAGGAAGTTCTACGGTCGATATGGGGAACTCGTCATACACTATGATGTCCCACTCTCCAGAATGGTGGATGATATTCTGTCATAGACCATTTGAACCATCCAACCAAAGATTGTACTCTATGTCTTCTAAAATGGAAGTAACCGGATGTGACAGTTCTACCGAATTGAAGCGACGGGTGTTGCATGCAAGCAGGAGATGCTTACTCTTCATGGGCACCTGGTCTCACTCCCATATCGGGAGTTCACTTCTTTTCATATGGTTGAGGTTTTTGTTTGTTTGCTTTGGTTCCTGTTTTATCCTGATTTTGTATGCCTTCGGTTTCTGATTTTCTGAATTATCGATGCTGTGCTGTAAACAGGGATATGTTCATTATCCATATTTGTCATTCACAGATTCTGAGGATTCGCGCTCACAAGAAAAGTTTAACGGATGGCTGGACAGACAGACAGACAGACGGCCGGACGACGGACACAGGGTGATCGCAAAGGCTCGACTGGTCTTTGACCAGTAGAGCTAAAAAAGACAGTTTCAGTTATTTTACCTTTGTGAGTGCCTTCATCTGGCACTGATGTTGTAGTCTCTTTTGTCGAGATTTTCGGTACAGGTAGTTGTACACCCTTTCTTTTTCTGTTATCAGTCCCTTGAATGAGTTGATGATACTTTAAAAATTCTGTGCTTGTGAAAATATTCTTGCAAGTGCGGCATCGATAAACATTTGGTAAAATGTGTGTTTTACTATTTGCTCTTGACAATGCAGTGAAATGCCAACAATCCGAACACTCTCCTTCTGAAATTCATTTAGATATCACATCAACACATATCAAATTGACCGAGATTGCTCAAAAATTTAAACCATGTAAATTTAAGATCATGACTTATATACATTTTTTGTGTAACTGACAGTAGCAAAATTTCGAAAATACTATAAGGCCATAGTAATTTAATATTTTGTTTTACATCCACGGGCAGGTACATCTTAGGATAGGAGAGTTCCTCAGAAAAAAAACCACACAAACAAACATACATTTTGGCAAAAACTACACCCGGATTAGGGCTGGTGTCGAAACCAAATTTTCAATACAATATAATACAATAAGAACCGATACCCAATATATTTATTTTGTAAAACATAGAAATTAACAATTTTATTTACAAATAACTACCCCCGCCCCAAGAGAGTCAAACGGGTTCCTGGTAGTTAAGTCTAACTTGTAGCTCTTGCTCAATTTCTTTACATTTTACTTACGATTATGTTCCCTGATCTATCAATTATCTATTAATAGTAATTAATTATATTGATAATGTAGTTTAAGCATTTTAATTGTTTCAGTCACATGCATTTTTTTGATATTTTCAAATATGAACTTGCCATTACAGAAGAAAACTATGGAGAGCGAAGCGAGCCAAATTTGTTTTATAGAAAGTAAAAACTTCAGCGAGCGAAGCGAGCCGAAAATTTTTCAGGATTTTTAAGCGAATTTTATGGTTATTCTTCAAATTCAGATTACTTGTAAGAGCAAGATTATTTTTTTTCTGTCACACCAAAAGCAAATTAATTTTTTTCATCGAAATTCAGAGCAAAATTATTTTTTTTGAAAAAAACCCAAAGCCCCCCTGTTATGGGCCAGAATACCCCAAAACGCCAGCAAAAATCCGACAAAGACAGAATATAAATTTACAAGTTTAATTATGTACAAAATATATATATTTCAAATGATTACAACTTACAATTACAATGTCCGGATCAAAGTGTCCGTTACGGTCCACAAAGTCTATCGAATGTTTGGTTTCCGGTAATCACAAACGTTCTCGAAAGATCGGTGTCCAAACGTTGTTAAATGGATTAAAGTCTCAACAAAAAAAAGTATCCCAGTATATCAGAATAGATGAATGAATCGTGTCTACGAATGTTCCTCAACACAGTTCCTCAAAGGTATATATACTTAATACCAATTAATTTACCAGAAGCTTCTAGAACAATGACTCATTACAAATGATTAACAACAGAGTAAATTCTAGAAATCACAGTCATGTGATGATAATGATGTAACAAAGAACATACTGGAATATTCTCTAATGAGATAAACATGACATAGTAAAATCTAGAAAGAATTATTATGAAATCATTAAATAACATGACTAAGTACATGTGTACCTACACATAAAGAAAAACTAAAATAATACATGACCCACAACACCTCCCCCCTTAAAAAAAGTTTGAATGTCAATGAAAACTTAGGTGGTAAATTCTGCAAAAAACACTCATGAAACTCTTGATAGTGCATCTGCAATCACATTGTCTTTGCCCTTGATATGGTTAATAATGATATTGTACTCTTGCAACAATAAACTCCACCTTGTAAGTCTTTGATTCTTGTTTGACATTTTGTGCAAAAATGTGAGAGGGTTGTGGTCAGTATATATCATAGAGGAATTTTGGACTTTTATCATAATTTGTATTTTTCTATATTCGGACATTTATTTTTATATTCGGACATTCATTTTATCAAATTTACGACATTCGATTTTAATGTGTTTGTTTACAGAGAAATTTCTTGTTAATCTTTATTTCTTTAGATCATTTATTCTTTAGGATTAATTCAATTTTCGTTTATTTGTAAAACTGCCCTACGGTCATTATAGTTAAATCAACTTCTATCGCTCAAACCTTCACATTGCGTAATTAATCCTTCTTTAGAATTTGTATATTCTTTACATCAAAAGGGACAGAGTGTCATGTCCACTTACGTTACCAACTGATTTGTTTGTTTTGGTTACTAAATTAATTTACTTGTTCTAACTCTCAATTATATTGACTCAACATGCCATTTCATGTAAATTAATCTTATAACTTGATTTTCGAATAGAAATCTTCAGTTCGGAGGTCAGACGTTGAACTGACAACATCCGTCTCGTCTTTGTTCAAGTTTTATTTTGTTTATTAATTGTTATCGCATCTTGGACTTTTCAATATCCATCGTTGAAGTGTATAATAAATCATCGAAACTCGGATTCATATCACTGACTTATCCTTTACGCCTTCGGAGCGCTTCGGGAATACGGCCAGCGACGCGCCAACATTCCAGGCTCCTGTCGCCGACAGACGACGTCGGGCGAACTTTCTGTTGTCAAGCAGACGACAACACATCGTTTCTTCATATTCTCTTCGTTATATATACACAAGAATGGGATGTAAAGTAACATTCAAATAAACATCAAAATGTTGTAAAGCTAACAATAATGCAAGACACTCTTTTTCAATAGTAGAGTAATTCTTTTGACATTTTGTTAATTTCTTTGAAAAATAACAAACAACTCTATCTACACCATCATCATTTTCTTGAAACAAAGCAGCCCCGATTCCTACGTCACTGGCATCAACAGTAAGCTTAAATTGCTTATCAAAATTTGGAGCTGACAGGACAGGACTATTCATAAGAACACATTTGATTTTCTTAAAAGATTCGTCACAGTCATTGGTCCATGCAAAATTCACTCTCTTTTGTAACAGATTGGTAAGTGGACCAACAACTGACGAGAAATTTGGACAAAATTTTCTGTAAAATCCTGCCATTCCCAAAAATCTCATTATCTCTTTCTTATTGGTAGGAATCGGGAACTTTGAAATAGCTTCCACCTTGGCCATGATAGGAGTAACAAAACCTTGACCTACTTTGTGACCCAAATATTCTACATTCGCATGACAAAATTCACTTTTCGCAAGGTTCACTGTGAGGTTTGCTTTCGCCAGTATGTCGAAGAAAGTACGCATGATTCGGAGATGATCATCCCAGGTGTCACTGTAGATGATGACGTCATCGATGTACGCCTCGCACCCTTCGAGATGATTTAGGAGCGAATGAATCATTCTCTGGAATGTGGCTGGTGCGTTTTTCATACCAAAGGGCATTACTTTATATTGGTATAGCCCATCTGGAGTTGCAAATGCCGATATTTCTCTGGCTCTCTCGGTAAGCGGGACCTGCCAATAGCCTTTAAGCAAGTCAAATTTACTTACAAATTTTGCACTGCCAATTTTATCGATACAGTCATCGATTCGTGGGATCGGATAAGAGTCAGTTTTGGTGACTGAATTGACTTTTCTAAAGTCCGTACACAATCGGTAAGTTCCGTCTGGCTTCGGAACAAGAATACATGGGGAACTCCAATCACTATTGCTGGGTTCAATAATGTCATTTTCAAGCATGTATTGAATTTCTTTCCGCATGTATTGAAGTTTTATCGGGTTTAACCGATAGGGATGCTGTATGATAGGTGACGCATCACCTACAATGACGTCATGATGAGATGCATTCGTCTTTTTTGGAACGTCCGGAAAGATGGTTGTATATTCCCGCATTAATTGTTGCACTTCCTCTTTTTGATGCACGGTCAAATGTCCGAGTTTCACTTCCGGATTTGTTAGAATTTCAGAATTTTTCAAACGGACACTTTGAGCAAAGTCTTTTTCGACAGTCTCTTCATTACATTCAGGTTCAACACAATTTTCTAATGTATTTAAATTGGCCAAAGTGGAAACTGGTTTTACAGAATTTCGGTCACTTCTATCAAAATACTCTTTCAACATGTTAACATGACACACTCTTTTTTCTTTTCGCCGACCTGGTGTCTTAACCACATAGTTAACATCACTAATTTTACTCTCAATCTCATAAGGACCGAAATATCTAGCTTGCAAAGGATGACCAGGGATAGGCAAAAATACAAGAACTTTATCGCCTATTTTAAAAACTCTGTTTCTAGCATCTTTGTCATACCATGTTTTCATTTTCATTTGTGATGTTTTGAGATTTTCTTGTGCCAATTTGCAAGCATTATGTAACTTCTCTTTGAAATTAGACACGTAGTCTAAGAGATTCAAATCGCTAGTCTCAGTCAACCATTTTTCCTTCAATAACTTCAATGGCCCCCTGACCGTATGCCCAAAAACTAGCTCAAAGGGACTGAACCCCAGGGACTCCTGAACCGCTTCTCGTGCCGCAAACAACACGAGGTGAACCCCTTCATCCCAGTCTTTTCAATACTGGTGACAATATGTTTTCATCATAGTTTTAAGGGTTTGATGAAAGCGTTCAAGTGCCCCCTGGGACTCAGGATGGTACGCAGAAGACTTATACTGCCTGATACCTAGCTCATGCATAACCTGCTGAAACAATCCTGACATAAAATTCGAACCCTGATCTGACTGAATAGCCTTGGGAGCACCTACGAAACTGAAAAACTTTGTAAGGGCCTTAACTATGGTCTTTGCCTTAATATTCCTAAGAGGTATGGCCTCAGGAAACCTAGTCGAAGTACACATAATCGTCAGTAAGTACTGATTCCCTGACCTAGTCCTAGGCAAAGGACCTACACAATCAACTAACACCCTACTAAAAGGATCCTCAAAGGCTGGAATGGGTTGGAGGGGAGCAGGTGGTATAACTTGATTGGGTTTACCTACCATCTGACAACTATGACAAGACTTACAAAACTCAGACACATCTTTTCTCAACTTAGGCCAGTAAAAGTGACTTAAAATCCTATTATAAGTCTTATTGACACCTAAATGACCTGCCATGGGTGTGTCGTGAGCTAAACTCATGATGTCCCCGCGATACGCTACTGGAACCACTATCTGGTGAACGACCCGCCACACTTCATTAGGGGGTATATCGGGTGGTCTCCATTTCCGCATAAGGATGCCATCTTGTATGTAGAAACACTCACCGACTTTGTCCGCTTCTTCTCGGGGAAGGGCCCTCTTGCTTAGTCGGATGATCTCCGGATCTTTAGTTTGCTCGGAGAGGAGCTGCTCACGGCTTAAGGCATCTGTATCTCTGTCTAATGGCGGATGGGAATCATCACCAGGTACTGTCGGAGACTTGTCGACATGAAGTGGTACTGACGTCTCAGGTACGCTGTCATCAATGGTAGACATGAATGTGTCAGAAAGGTCTATACTTTTGGAGGGATGGTCCTCGTTAAGTGCAGAAGTACTCTCAGCCTCTTTTTGTCTGTTCCTGGCCATCGCCCTGGTAACTGCGCAGGCTGGGTACAAGTCGTCGTCTTCATCATCGGACACGACATCGGACGTGATTTTCTCACAAACAATCGGATCGGCTACAACTTTGCCGCCAGCTAAATCGTTGCCAAGCAACAAGGAAACGCCTTGAACGGGAAGAGTAGGTCGAACACCTACGATAACAGGTCCAGTAATTTAAAAGTCCGACTTCAAATAAATTTTATGAAGGGGAACATCAATGACGCCTAGCTCCACACCCTGTAATAAGACTGACCTATCAGTAAAAGTGTGCTCAGACAAAGGCAATGAACCCTCTAATAATAAAGTCTGGGCAGCACCAGTATCTCTCAAAATCTGAACAGGCAACGCTTCGCTAGAATCACTGAGTGAAACAAATCCCTGTGACAAAAAGGGCTTATAATGATCCTCCACAAAATCATCAGAACTGGACTTAGAACCCTGAATCTCAGGAGTGTCAGAACAAATCGAATCTAAGGCTTTCCTATCATTTCTAACAGACGCACAGGCCTGTGACTTAAGTTCTTTTTTCTTCTTAAGCTTCAAACACTCACCAATAACATGACCTTTTTTCTTACAATAATTGCATGTAGGAAGCGACCCCACCCCTGGGGATGCCTCAGGACGCTCGGACCTAGGTCCGGACGTAGAACCACCTTGAGATGGTGACTGGGAACTAATGGACGACTGAGACTCTTGTAAATTTTTCTTTGGAAAATCTGACGTTTTAGCACTATCGCTAGATTGAGTTTTTGACACAAATTTTTCTTATGAGTGAGAGCATACGTATCAGACAAAACAGCGGCTTCTTCAACAGTTTTAACATTTTTGTCTTCCAAATGAGTTCTTAAATCTTGATGTACACACTCTTTGAACTCTTCTATCAGAATGAGTTGACGCAAATTGTCAAATGAATTGGGAATTTTCTTGGATCGAAACCACTGATCAAATAAATCTTCTTTTTCTCGAGCAAATTCAACATATGTTTGATTTTCAAAGTTTTTGTACTTTCTAAACTTTTGTCTGTACGCCTCAGGTACTAACTGATATGCTCTCAAAATCGTGTCCTTGACCTGTTCATAGTCTGAACTCTCAGCAATACTGAGCGCCGAGTACACTTCAGCCGCTTTGCCAATAAGTACGCTTTGTAACAATGTTGGCCAAAAATCACGTGGCCACTTCAGATTGGCCGCGATTTTCTCAAAATGTGGAAAATATTTGTCCACGGACTTTTCTTGAAATTTTGGTACTAATCTGATGTTTTTGGCGGCGTCGAATTCAGACTTGACAGGCGAAGGAACAGGATTTTCCTTAACGCTTTTCTCTAGCTTTAACTTTTCTAGTTCAAACTGGAGTTCTCTCTCGTGCATACGTTCCTGTTTCTCTTGTTCAAATTGTCTTTCTTTTTCTTCTTTTTCAAATTGCCTTTCTTTTTCTTCTTTTTCAAATTGTAATTGTATTTTCATTTTCTCTAATTCAAACTCATATTTTGACATTTTGGTTTCGCTTGAAACAGGTTCAACAGGAAAATCGTATGACGAAAAGATTTCCTCAGCTAAAAGCTCTTTAGCCACAATATTTCTAATTTCTTGTTTTCTCATAGAAGATTTTACATCTAACTTCAAGTGAAGACCTAAACCAATCAAATCATCTTTTTTCAATGATTCGAACTCATCTACAGTCGGCGATTTCAAAAATTCAGTGACCGAAAATACCATGATTGATTTCTGCTGGCAAAAGTTTTGAGAATTTTCCTTTTTTCAAAAAACGAACTTTACGTAAAAATGCAAATATGCAGAGATTACGATCCCGGACGAGCCCCCAATTCTGTTATGGGCCAGAATACCCCAAAACGCCAGCAAAAATCCGACAAAGACAGAATATAAATTTACAAGTTTAATTCTGTACAAAATATATATATTTCAAATGATTACAACTTACAATTACAATGTCCGGATCAAAGTGTCCGTTACGGTCCACAAAGTCTATCGAATGTTTGGTTTCCGGTAATCACAAACGTTCTCGAAAGATCGGTGTCCAAACGTTGTTAAATGGATTAAAGTCTCAACAAAAAAAGTATCCCAGTATATCAGAATAGATGAATGAATCGTGTCTACGAATGTGTACGAATGTTCCTCAACACAGTTCCTCAAAGGTATATATACTTAATACCAATTAATTTACCAGAAGCTTCTAGAACAATGACTCATTACAAATGATTAACAACAGAGTAAATTCTAGAAATCACAGTCATGTGATGATAATGATGTAACAAAGAACATACTGGAATATTATCTAATGAGATAAACATGACATAGTAAAATCTAGAAAGAATTATTATGAAATCATTAAATAACATGACTAAGTACATGTGTACCTACACATAAAGTAAAACTAAAATAATACATGACCCACAACACCCCCCTCCCAGAATATCAAATGGACCGTGCCTTAGCTCGACTGATTTTGAACTGTAGAGCTAAAAAGTCACTGATACAGTAAATAGTATACAACTCACCTGAATCTGAATCAGCAATTTCATCGTCAGTTTCCATATTTTCTGTATCAAGTACATTGCTCGACAATTCTGTGTTTTCCTGAACACATTCGTTTGTACCAATACATTTCTGAGAAGTATCCATTTCAATGTCAAAGTCACCATATTCTTTATGTACATGATTGGTGCTTTGTTGGCAGCATGAATATCTCGTACATTGATCATTTTCATTGTTTTCTGTATCATCTGTGTAATCAAGTATGACTTTTTCTATGTGAACTTGGTCTTCCTTCATGTATTCTTCCTTTATATTAACATGCTCTTCTTGAACGCATTCATTTGCATCTAGTATACTTTCTTGGGAGGTGTCTATTTCAATTTCAAAGTCCCCATAATACCTATGTACATGCATTATGCTAATTTCATTAACATCATCTTCCTTGTGTGAATCCTCCATAAATTTGTCGTTTTCTGCATTATGTGCGTCACCCTGGATGAAGTTTTCTTCCTTATTGTCTCCCTCAAATGCGCCTGTGAAATTTTTCAATGAAGATGTGTCCATTTCAATTTCCTTTAATTCACAATGTATAACCTTTCCTTTCTTAGCAAATTTATCCTTCAGCTTAAACTTTTCCGTAATATTTATTTCCACATCCCTCTTTTCTATGTCATGTATGCTCTTGCTCCAGTCTTTGCTGTCAACATTAAATTCTGTATCTACTGTAGCAGTTTGACGATTTTCTGCCGATGACCTCGAAATCTGGATTCTTACGTCAGTATCGTCATTTTCTATTTCTGTCACAACCACTTCTTGATCCTTATCCTGCTCTTGATATGCACATGGAATAATTGAATATCCCTCATCTTCTAAATTTTCACATTTGACGATACAAATTGGAGTATTTTCATAAGGTTTCGTGTACGAGTGATCAAGTAAAGGGTGATAACTCCACATTGGAAAATCTTTCATATAGATATGTGACTTTTTAAATTTATTCATGGTTCTGATAGGTATCCAAGATCAGTCAGCTGCAATAAAATAAGATTTAAAATTTTTAAAAATCATAAGAATTCCAAAAATAAAAATACTATGGCTTATAATGTAGATCAAAGCATCTAGAAACTTAAATATGACAAATAAATAATAGATGAGAGCAGAATATCATGCATTTATTAAGTTATTCAAAGAAAAAGTTAAGAAATTTGCATTTTTGAAAAAAAACGAAATTTGACAGCGGAGTAGACTAAAACAACAACACTTGTTACAACATCTCTCTTAATTATCCTGCTTTCAGTTTGTCGATATGTGCTCTTGTTCTGAAGAAAAAGTTTGTCAAAGGAGGGTTAACTATATAAACTACTTTTGTCTTTGTTGGCGTCAACTGTAAGAGATCCGGACAAAAAACAACAGCATTTGAAGTTGACCATTAATACTTCATTCCTACCAAGTTTCAGTAAAAGCCCTTCAGTGGTTCAGGTGTCCCAAGATGTATGAAAATAGCACCCCCCCCCCCCCCCCCTCTTTCCATTTTTGCATCACAGAAACAGACTTGTCAGAATGACAACATAGCTCGCCGGTGGCAACCATATGTAAATTGCAACAACAACAATAAAAAAAGTCTTATCACAAGGAATGCACATGTGAAATATCAAAGCCCTATTACTTACCAATCAAAAAATATGGCCAAGGTTAAAGTTTTTCAAAAGTAGGTCAATCATCTCCAAGGTCAAGGTCACAAGGTCAAAAATTTTGGTATCCATGGAAACGTCTTGTCACAAGGAATACACATGTGAAATATCAAAGCCCTATCACTTACCATTCAAAAAATATGGCCAAGGTTAAAGTTTTTCAAAAGTAGGTCAATCTCCAAGGTCAAGGTCACAAGGTCAAAAATTTTGGTATCCATGGAAACGTCTTGTCCAAGGAATACACATGTGAAATATCAAAGCCTTATCACTTACCATTCAAAAAATATGGCCAAGGTTAAAGTTTTTCAAAAGTATGTCAATCTCCAAGGTCAAGGTCACAAGGTCAAAAATTTTGGTATCCATGGAAAGGTATTGTCACAAGGAATGCACATGTGAAATATCAATGCCCTATCACTTACCATTAATAAAAATATGGCCAAGGTTAAAGTTTTTCAAAAGTAGGTCAATCTCCAAGGTCAAGGTCACAAGGTCAAAAATTTTGGTATCCATGGAAACGTCTTGTCACAAGAAATACACATGAAATATCAAAGCCCTATCACTTACCATTCAAAAAATATGGCCAAGGTTAAAGTTTTTCAAAAGTAGGTCAATCTCCAAGGTCAAAAATTTTGGTATCCATGGAAAGGTCTTGTCACAAGGAATGCACATGTGAAATATGAAAGCCCAATCTGTATTGGTTTAAAAGTTATAAGCAAGGTTAAAGTTTTTGTGCACGCGCACGCCGACGCAGACGCAGACGCCGACACCGGGGGTATGACAATAGCTCTCCGGACATTCGTCCCGGCGAGCTAAAAATTAGAAATAATAAAATTTTCAACCAAAATCAATATATCCAATGAATGATTTTAATTAATTTTGCTTTTTCGGAAACTTCGTCATTCCATTCAAACATATCATCGAAATTAAAGGAGGTGAACATCTTGGCATCATTCCTCCGATGCTATTTTGAACATATATTAAATTTAGATATGCTACTGAATCGACCCAGTACAGGAAATTCGGAGCCGCGCACTTTCTGTAAAGTAAGAGCCGCGCACTTTCTGTAAAGTAAATGTACAAATTTAAATTCTAAAAATAAAATAACAGGGCGCTACTGAAATGAAATTCGGTGGCTCCGCTGTAAGCATCTCTGATGAGAATTTAATATTCGAAACACGAGTCTGGTGCAGAAAAATTGGTTTGAAATTTTCTTCATTAAGGTTTAGAGTTGGAACACTTCCGGTTTTTTTTTTCAATATGACAAATATACAGAAAATGAGTACACAAAACTACATATCTATAAAGCAATTCAAAGAAACAGTTAAAATATACAAACAAGAGCCAAGGGGACACAACGCTCACCTCACACCCATGCACGCTCTTGGCATACTGATATTGCATAATGATAGTGCGAGTGCCAGGATTTAATATAACACAATTTATCTGTTCTTAAATGAGCTATTCAATTTGAAGATACCACTTGGTGAGTGTCACTGCTGGTGGACTAGGAGTCCCCGAGGGCACATGTAGCCAAGTTCGATCAATTTCGGTTGATCGTTTCTTCAACGCATTCTAAAATTTCTGTTATCAAAATAAAATTTCTGTTATCAAAATTTCTTGAAATTTCTTAAACGTGGGTCCTGTAGCATCATATCCCATCCATCCTGCTTCGTCTTTCGGTACGCTTTTTCGACATAGTAACTTTCATTCTTTTTTGACATATTACATTGTTTAGATTTGAGGATCACTGACGAGGGTTAAGTAGCCGAAACGTGCATGTCTGGTACATGCTGCAAATTTATCTGTTCTTAAATGATGCTATTCAATTTGAAGACGTTTAACAAAGAGACTCAAATATGACAAATATGTTTTAAATGAGTGTGCAAAATAGAAAAAAAAAACTAAAAATGAAAGAAGAATTTTTGGTGGTAATAATGCAATTGGTGATTATTAAGTGATCCTCAATCCAAACAATGACCTATGGCCAAAATCTGTGCAAATTATGATCGAACTTGGCTACATGTGCCCTTGGGGATTCCTGGTTCACCAGCAAAGACATTCACCAAGTGGTGCAAATATTAAACGTCTTCAAATTCAGTAAATAAATATTAAAGAAACACCTATCAGTTATTCAATATCAAAGTCGAGAAGGCAAGGAAAAATCATTAGAATTCCCATAGGAACAGTTGCGAACTTCCTGATTGCATTCAGTACCCGTCGCAACAACTACATGGAAACTTGTCAAATTCGGCGATTGTCTCGATGTATAAATTGATGTACACATCAAGTATTTCTTGTTTGGTGATGATGACAGCCATTCAATCACAATCCAGAATGTCAATGATCATTCTGGAAAGGGAAAGGAGGGGGGGGGGGGGTGATATGCTTTTATTATTTCCCCTTGGCGATAGAAGAACTTCCTAAATGATGATTTCAGCCGTTGTGCGATAAAACCCTGAACAAGTAGCTTACTTGCAAGCCGTCTGGCTCTAAGGAAGAAATCTTCATATTTGGAACATGACCTGGTATCCGTATCAGCTGAGAAAAACCAGAAGTCTCTGATGAGACTGAGGCTCACCTGGTTATTTACTTAAATTAATCTAAGTGACACTCCCATTTTCCAAGACCCTGGGGATAAGGGGCTAGACTAAAATACAAGACCAGAGAATGATAAATATAATGGAAAAAGAATAAACTCTCTATCAATTATACTTTCTGAGATTTGGTGTTCACAAGATTCCACGATAATTATACACATGTAGGGGAAAATGACCATACCCATCTTCCAAGATCGTGGGGTCAGGGGTTCAAACAAATACAAGGTACACATTTAGACCATAGACTGACAATTATCTTTCTATCAATTATACTTTATGAGAGTTGGTGCTTGCTCATAAGATTACATAGTTATTTAGGAGAAAATGACCACACTCATTTTCCAAGGCCGTGGGGGTCAGGGGCTCAAACAAAATTTCGGGTGCACATCTAGACCACAGACTAAGAATAATGCAAAACAAATTATCTTTCTATCAATTTTTTTTAGAATTTGTGCTCACAAGATTACACAAATGCACATGATGCAGTAAATTAGTGCGTAGAATCATAAAGTAAGTTATTGAGTTACTTAAAGAGATAGTGCAAAAATGTGCATATCTGATTAAGTCCGTTAAGACGTCTAAAACGCATAAAAAATTCTACTTCAAAGTGGAACATCCCCCCCCCCCCACTTCTTCAGACCTATCTCTAGATCATCCTGATGCTTTCGGTTTGTAAATATGAGCTTCAGTTCGGAAGAGGCAGTTTGTCAAAGGAGGGTACTCCATGTGCCTTATTTTTGGCTGTGGTGGCGCCACCAGCTGACGGATCCGAGCGAAAATAGGGGATCATCAATACCTCAGAGCTACCAAAGAAGGGAAGGGATCTTCAACAAGACCCTGTTGCAGCACCAACAGCAAAACACCCGATGTCAAAACACGAAGACGAGCATACTAAGAAACCAAAAAGAGACATACGACATATAAACATGAAACATAAAAGACTACACATAAACCACCGAGGCAACCGGTGCCGACTTTGGACGGCCATTTGTCACACAAATGAGTTAAAGAAGATCCTGACGTTAATCTCAACAGCACTCACAACAGAGCACAAAATTGAGCATCAAAGGACCCCCTGCAAGCTAGAGTTGGGACCAGGTGCCCGGGAGGAGTACATGTAAGCGTCCCCTGTTTGGCTAGCCGCACCCGCGGTCGATGTTCACGCACGAAAATGAAAACAATATCTTAAAATGCATGCACTGTCTGAGGCTATGTCTATATAGAAAGTGCTATGGCGACCATGTCAAGGAAAAATATTCAAAACACTTACTGTCAAACCCCTCGCGGGGATCTGTTTTACGAGCTCCACTCGACAAAGGACATAAGTGTGACACAAATGAGTTAAAGAAGGTCCTGACGATAATGGCGAGTAGCAAATGAAAGTTTATGAAGTTTCATGAAAATCTGAAAGTGGTTCTGGAAAAGAAGCTTGAAATGTATGGAAATCATCGCCCCTTTCTTTTTTACATAAGAAAATAATTCATAAAAGGCCCAAAAAATTAAAACTGTAGCAGAAAATACATATCCAACCGTTAAGTAACTTAAATATGACAAAATGCAGTTAATGAGTGTAAATATTCATACATTTATTGAGTTATCTGAAGAAATAGTGCAAAAATGTGCATTTCTGACCGAAAAGACATAAAACTAGAAGTTTCTGACGAGACTGAAGCTCTCCTGGTTGCTTAGTAAAATACATAACTACTAGTAAATGACACAACTATTTTCTAAGACCCAAGAGTAAGGGGCTAAAAAGTATACCAGACGCACAAGCGTTACATAAAGCGTAAGTCTGAACATAATGCAAAAATCTTTTTATCGGTCATACTTTCTAAGTAATAGTGTTCAGAATATTACATAGAGTTGTATACTAGAAAATGACTACATCCATTTTCCAAAAACCTGGAGGTCAGGGGATAAGACTAATTATCGAGTGGAAAATCAAACCACATACCCTTTACATATGTATTATGCAAAAAGAATTTATACTCTATCAATTATGCACTCTGAGAATTGGTTTTCACAAGAATGCATAATATATATAATATATATAGGAGAAAATGACCACAAACATTTTCAAAGACTCTGGGGGTCTGAATCTCACACAAAATATTAGGCACATGTACGCAACTAGACCATAGACCCATCATGTTGCAAAAAGAATTGACTTTGTATCCTTTATACTTTCTGAGAAAAAAATGCAGTAAGGTATCCATATATAGCAGAAAATGACCACATCCATTTTCTAAGACCCTGGGGTCGGGGACTCAGATGAAATATCAGGTGCACAACAAGAACATAAACCTTTTATATTGCAAAAAGAAATAACTTTCTATCATTTATACTTTCTGAGAAATGGTGTCCAAAGATTACATAGATTTATATAGGAGAAAATGACCACACCCCCTTTTTAAGACCCTGGGGTCAGGGGCTTAAACAAAATATCTTAAGTACAGCTTGATCATAGATCTATAATTTATCAAAAAGAATTAACTTTCTATTATTTACACTTTCTGAGAAATTGTGACCACAAAGATTACATTGAATTATATACATGTATAAAGAAGAAAGTGACCACACCCAACGTCTAAGACCCTGGGGTAAGGGGCTCAAACAAAACGTCTGGTGCACAACTAGTTCATAGACCTTGAACATCGCAAAAAGGATTAACTTTCTTTCATTTACACTTTCTGAGAAATGGTTACCACAAGATTACAACAGCACTTGCAGGGGACCAATTTGGTACTTCATACCTACCACGTTTCATTAAAATAACCGTTCTGGTGAAGTCGAAAATGTTGAAAATAATTAATTTAACGATGGACGAACGGACGAACGAACAGACGACACGCTATGACAAGAGGTCACTTGAGCTCCACTCAGGTGAGCTTAAAATTTGACTCCGGAAAAGGCCAAAGGGGGCCACATCCGGTAGTAAACAAAAGAATGATAGTGGACAATTTGGTGGAGGCCATTGAGTACTTTCTTCCTGTAAGGTTTCATGAAATTATGAGAATCAGTTTTGGAAATGTCGAAAATGTGTCAGCCAATCAGAGCCCTCAGTGGCCATACATGTATTTGTTGGTCAATTTGCACGAAAATCACAAACTTGGTAAAAGACCTTAAGAACTTGCTTCCTGTAAGGTTTCGTGACATTCTGTGCAGTTGTTGCAGAGGCGGTGTCGAAAATGCGCAAGCCAATCAGAGTCGGCGGCGGCAATATTTGTTGACCAATTGCCATGAAAAACACAACCCCTTGGTAGAGGACCTTGAATACTTGCTTCCTATTAGGTTTCGTGAAATTCTATGCAGCTTCTGATGAGAAGTCGAATAAGTGACAGCCAATCAGAGCCCTCAACGGCCATATTTGTTGAGTGATTGGCACGAACAAAACACAAATTAGCAGAGGACCTTGAGTTGTTGCTTCCTAAAGTAAAGTTTGAATATGCGTCATGCAGCCAATCAGAGCCCTCGGTGGCAAATAAAAGTTTACTCCGACGCTGACAGACGGACATGCGATGGACGGCGCGCTATGACAATAGCTCACTTGAATTGGCTATTAAAGGTAAAATCATTCAAGTGGAAAAAGTAGGTCTAGGTCATTTTATGAAAGTCTGATCAAAGATACATCCAATATGCAAGTTTGGTACACGTAGCACTTATACTTGGCTCAATATTGGCATTTAAAGGCAAAATCACTCAAGTGGAAATAGTAGGTCAAGGTCATTTTATGAAAGTTTGATCAAAGATACATCCAACAAGAAAGTTTGGTACATGTAGCTCTAAAACTTTGCTCAATATTGGCTTTTAAAAGCAAAATTATTAAAACGTAAAAGGTAGCTCAGATGCTGCATCCGATGCATGGGTCCATCTCAGCATCCCAAGATGAATCAATTGTGCAAGTTTGGTAACTGTAGCATCAGTACTTTGTCAGATACTGAACTACCCCAAACTCTTTAACCAAGCCACTCTGAGCTACCCCAAACTTTTTAACCAAGTCACTCAAGCAGAAAATGTAGGTCAGCTGCAGCATCTGATGCATGGGTTCACCTCGGCATCCCAAGATGAATCACACGTGCAAGTGTGGTAATTGTAGTATCAGTACTTTGTCAGATACTGAGCTAACCCAAACTTCTTAACCAAGCCACTCTGAGCTACCCCAAATTTCTTAACCAAGTCCCTCAGGCAGAAAATGTGGGTCAGCTGCAGCATCCGATGCATGGGTTCACCTCAGCATCCAAAGATGAATCACTTGTGTAAGTTTGGTTACTGCAGCATCAGTACTTTGTCAGATGATAATAATATAATAATTAATACTTTATTTAGAGAAGGTAACCCGATAAGCAATTTTGCTTTTCCTCCCCAGGGCCTTCTAGACATCATTTTACAATAAATAAGGCTCATCATAGCTCTCTCTCTCCAATACAGCATTTTACAATATATAAAGCATAGGTTTCTCTCTCTTTCTCTCTCTCTCTCTCTTTCTCTCTCTCTCCAATACATCAATGTACAATATATAAAGCATAGAGCTATGCTCTCTAGCTCTCTCCCCAATACATTGTTTTACAATATATAAAGCATAGCTCTCTCTCTCTCTCTCTCTCTCTCTCTCTCTCTCTCTCTCTCTCTCTCTCTCTCTCTCTACATAAGCAACTAGATACTAAGCTACACCACACTTCTTAACAAAGCCACTCTGAGCTACCCCAAACTTTTTAACCAAGTCACTCAAGCAGAAAATGTAGGTCAGATGCAGCAACCTCAGCAACCTAACCCTAACCCTAACCCTAACCCTTCGCCTCAGCATCCCAAGATGAATCACTTGTGCAAGTCTGGTTACTGCAGCATCAGTACTTTGTCAGATAATAATAATATAATAATAAATACTTTATTTAGAGAAGGTAACCCGATAAGCAATTTTGCTTTTCTTCCCCAGGGCCTTCTAGACATCATTTTACATTTTACAATAAATAAGGCTCATCATAGCTCTCTCTCTCCAATACAGCATTTTACAATACTTTACAATATATAAAGCATAGCTCTCTCTCTCTCTCTCTCTCTCTCTCTCTCTCTCTCTCTCTCTCTCTCTCTACATAAGCAACTACTTCTTAACCAAGTCACTCAAGCAGAAAATGTAGGTCAGATGCAGCATCCAATGCATTGGTTCGCCTCAGCATCCCAAGATGAATCACTTGTGCATGTTTGGTTTCTGCAGCATCAGTACTTTGTCAGATACTGAGCTATCCCAAACGTCCTAACCAAGCCTCTCTGAGCTACCCCAAACTTCTTAACCAAGTCACTCAAGCAGAAAATGTAGGTCAGATGCAGCATCCGATGCATGGGTTCACCTAAACATCCAAAAATGAATCACTTGTGCAAGTTTGGTTACTGTAGCACCAGTACTTTGTCAGATACTGAGCTACCCCAAACTTCTTAACCAGACGGGCGAGGGTATAGCATAAGCTCACTCAACTTCGTCAAGGTGAGCTAAAAATGTTTTGGTCAAAAATGAAATTAAAGGTATTCAGATGATTTAAAAGTCGATAAAAAGCTGAAAAAATGGAAATAATGGGAAGAAAAAAAATATGGAGTGCTGAAGCTGACTGAATGGAAAAAGTGAAAAAGGAAGAAAAAATTTTGGAGTGTCGGTGCCAGGACTTGAACCCACAACCCTTTGGTCCATGTGCGTAGTAAGGTAAAACATTTTAAAAATTCATAAAAATTCCAAAAAAGAAAATTATAGCATGAAATGTATATCAAAGCAAATAGTAACTTAAATATGACAAACATGCACTAAATGAGGACACAAAACCACACATTTATAGAGTTAGTCAAGGAAACAGTTCAAAAATAGAGCACTGTTGACATGGTTAAAAAAAATGTCATAAACACGTAAAAAATTGACTTCGGGCAGAAACCAAAAACAATCACACTTGTTGAGACATCTTTCTAGAGCATCCAGATGCTTTCGGTTTGTCTATATGTGCTTCTGTTCTAAAGAAGAAGTTTGTCAAAGGAGAGTACCCCCCCCCCCCCAACCCATCCCACAACCTACTTTTGCCTGTGGTGGCCACTGAATGCCTTAAATATGACAAATATGCAGTAATTGACCTACTTTTGCTCCTGGTGGTGCCACCTTTTGATGGAACCGGTCGAAAAACAACAACACTTCTAGGGGGCATTAGTACTTCATTCCTACTAAGTTTCATCAAAATCCCTTCATTGGTTCTTGAGAAGATGTCCAAAATGTGAAAAGTTTACGACAGACAGATGACGATGGAAAACATTCAGCGATAGAAGCTTCGGTACAGGTGGACCCAAGTTATGGAACGCTATTACTTTGTCCATCGGAGAGTCAAAATCCATAGACATAATTTAAGCAAGCTTGAAAACTTACTACTTTAAGTCATTATTTTAATAAGTGAAATCTAGTATGAACTTATTAAACAATGTTATGTAAATGTGTTCCGTATGTTTTAAAACTGATGTTTCATGTACAACGCCATTGAATGCAATTTATGCAAGATTATAGGCGTTTAATCACATAAACAAGTTTCAAGTTCCTTTAGCTATATTCTTGGAAATCACGAAAAAGTAATTCAAAATATGTGCAGGGCCCTCACACCCATTTTTTTGGACTGGAGCCCGGGGCCTTTGAAATTGGGAAAAATAGCGTCATTTTAACAATAATTGGGAAATTATATTTAACATAAGTTTGGATGCCTTTTGACTAGAAAATGAGAATTTTTTTTACTCATTTTGTATATCCAGTGCAGTAGTAGACAATCGCTTGAGCAGGACAGACGTCTTTCACCTGGGAGCCTCCCGTAACCCCTGTACCTGGGGCGGAGTCGGCCGGACTCCAAGGTATGTAGATACCTTACTACTGTCACCTTGTAAAACATATACCCGGTTTACAACAGAGAAACAAATATATTAGTCGGTTAAAAAGCTAATATATTTGTTTTTCATCTTACATATACATATATATGCACAACCAATGTAATTCCCGGAGATGTTACTATTGAAAGAAACGTACTGCAAATCGTGTATTAACACTCGTGACGTCACAATGCATAAGAACTAAAGAAACATGCCGCGATGGCTGTTCTAACCTGCAAACTGAACCCACGATGAGATGAATTTTAACGTAACCCTTTGATCTAGAAAAAGCAATTGCAGAAAACAAGAATGAAATAGACAACTATGGTGCATATATATAGAATAAATGTCATAAAGCGCATTACATGTACGAGAAATGCACTTGCTGTGTGTTGTATACCCGTAACAAAACACAAATTAAGACACTTATTCTCTATATAACAAGTAACTTAAGCTTAATATGTTATTTGACAATATTTGTTATATGTGTAGAAAACACGAGACTACCCCCACCTGGGATCGAACTCGCAACCTTCTGATGTCAAGTCTGACGCTCTACCGAGTGAGCCAAAGAGACGTCCCACTGGCCCAGTCTAGTACAAGCGCCAGTTTACTACATATGTATATATATATATATCCAACTCTAAATAAAGATTACTTACTTTACTTACTTATAAAAGAAATTATCTGAATCATGTACCTGTGTTGACTTGGTCTGATAGACATCTGGGTCAAGGGTAAAGCAAAGTTTATTCCAAGTTCCATAGACTACCTGACAACATCAGAACAAGCTATGTAGCAGGTGGACTTCACTTTGGCGAATCTAAAAATGTCATTAAAGATTAATCTTTTGAGAGGACTGAGATCAAAATCCCTTAACTTTGCGTACAATATTCAATTACAATACTATTCCTCGGTGTTTTTCATTCGCATAACGCAAATGAACCGCGCGCATTCTGGAAATCTTGTAATCTGCGGACTCGTTCGGCGAACTTCGAGGCAAAATTGTTATGATTACTTGAACTTTACACGAATAAAACCGTATCATAGGTGCCGAAACATTTAAAATAAAATTCAAAATAAAAAGATTCTAAAATATTTTCATGAATTTGTTTTCTAATACATTAAGCGGACTTAAATTACGTTTCTTTTTTTAGGCACGGTCCATTTGATATTCGGGGGGGGGGGGGGGGGGGGGGGGGGGAGTGAGGGGGGGGGGGGGGGGGGGGGGCTTGGGTTTTTTGTCGGAGCAAGATTATTTTTTTCGCCTCGGACCGGGGCAAAATTATTTTTTTCTTGCAAAGTCGGAGCAAGGAAATTTTTTTTTAACAAAGTGATGTGCATATATATTAGGAATGTTTGTGTTTTATCAATATATAGATATTATTTATATTTTTTACTCAAAATCTAAATATTAATATACACTTATTCTTATGCATGTATTCAATTCAATTCTAAATAGAGAGATAACAGATTTCTACAATACAATTCTAAATAAACAAAATTTATATACAATGTAAGTTACATGAATATAAGAGGGTCTTTGGGGAAGGTCTTCTAGACAAATTTTAAAATGTAGAATTTAAAATAACTGAAGTTCTCCTTCCAAGCTTACAAGAACATAAAATTGAGACTCTATGGGATACATGCAACATGTATTAATAGCTATACATAAGTATTGCTAACACTTTTGATATCTTCAAATGTATGAACTTTGACATAAGGAAGTAATGATTGATAGAAAACTATGGCGAGCGAAGCGAGCCAAAAATTTTTTGATAGACTGAAAACTGAGGCGAGCGAAGCGAGCCGGAAAAAATTCAAGAATTTTAGCAAAATTTTATGGTAATTCTTCAAATTAAGATTATTTGTAAGAGCAAGATTATTTTTTTCTGTAACACCATACGCAAATTAATTTTTTTCATCAAAATTCAGAGCAAAATTATTTTTTTCGAAAAAAACCCAAGCCCCCCCCCCCCCCCCCCCCCCCCCAGAATATCAAATGGACCGTGCCTTAGTAAAATTAGACTAGGCGCTCATGAATAAACTTGAAAGTGAGAAAGGTAGATACTCTAAAACTCCAACAAATGAAAGATTATGCAAAGTGTGTAAATCTAACTCCATTGAAAAATGAAGAACAATTTCTTCTTTTCTGTCCAAGTTATTTCGAAATAAAAAATGATTTTTCCCCTACCAGAAGTCTCTGACGAGACTGTACATAGCTCTCCTGGTATTTTTGTTTTATTCACTCATTGACAAGACTGAAGTGAATAATCTGATATATATACACAAAAATATCAGTTTCTATTTTTTTAACCAAAGACCATAGGGAGCAGGCGCTCTAACAAATTATAAGTAGCACAACTAAACAACATATCCATTAGACTGCAAGTAGAATATCTCATATAATTCAAACTCTAACATGACTTGAGATTTTCTACCTCTATGCACAATATAGAACATCTCCAACAAACTTCCAGTTCGGCAAGCTCCGCCCATGCACGTGCCATAGAGCTCATGGAGAACAATGATTAGATTAGAAATAACAACTAGCTAGCTGTGATTTGTTGTCCAGTAATTCCCCTCGTCGCGTGTGAATGTTTTACGTCTTCAAATTCATTAGAATCATTTTAGAGCAGATAAATTTACAGCATGGACCAGACATGCACGTTTCGAGTATTTAACCCTCGTCAGTGATCCTCAATTTAAACAATGTAATATGGCCAAAATCTTTGATACCATAGAATCCATTATTATCATATACAAAATGTATACGGGACAATGAACCACATTTAGGTATGTGTATTTCTTGTGTAAACATATTGTTAATTTCCATTTTTATACTGAAATATTGTGAGAATAATTACCTACTCTTTCCTTGTGAGTAATACTGCATTTTTGGTATTTTTGATAGAATTAGATTTATTCTCAGTAAAAACGTAGAAAGACAACTCTTTTTGATATTTCTGTAAATTTATTACCATCTGTGTTTTGAACCTATTCTTATGATCCTTTTTGTTTTTATTACAGTGACTGATTGATATGATGTGAATATACTAAGAAACTGTATCCAAGCCGTTTGTTGTGTGTAGCGAGATCTTTAGATCTTAAATGCAAAATGTCATTATGTTCTTCCTTAATACAGTGTCATATTGATTATGCTTCCAGTTCTTGGTACTCAGGTTTGTCCAAATTGTTGAAACAAAAATTACAAATTTGTCAAAACAAAATGGTTAGATTTATATGCAATTACTCTTCCCGGCAAACAGTGAACTATACCACTCTTAGTTCTTTGAACATGTTGAATATTGAAGACCGGGTTTATAAACAATTACGTTTGAATCATGTTTTTGGCTGGATTGCGAAGCAAAATCCGGTCTATGAAATGGCGAAGTCCGTCTGTCCGTCCGTCAGTGCGTCAACATTTTGGTTAAAGTGTTGCGTTTAAGTCCGTTGAGAGAAAACTGTTAGGAGGAGCAACTTGAAACTTGACATGGTGATAGACCATGATGAGACGAATCAAACACAGCAACAAAATTTGACCTTGTGACCTTGACCTTGGAGTTTGACCTACTTTTGAAAAAATTGAACCTTGGCCATAGCTTTTGAATGGTAAGTGATAGGGCTTTCATATTTCACTTGTGTATTTCTTGTGACAAGGCCTTTCCATGGATACCAAGAATTTTTACCTTGTGACCTTGACCTTGGAGTTTGGCCTACTTTTGGAAAACTTTAAACTTGGCCATAAATTTTGAATGGTAAATGATAGGGCTTTTATATTTCACATATGTATTCCTTTTCACAAGACCTCACCATGGATACCAAAAGTTTTGACCTTGTGACCTTGACCTTGGATATTGACCTACTTTTAAAAATAATAAATCTGGGCTATATATCATGAACTATAGAGGCTATGAAATTTCACATGCAGAATCTTTATGATCAGACCTTTAATTTGAAATCATAGATTTTGACCTAGTGACCTTGACATTGACCTTTGAACTATAAGAGGTAGGGTATTGATATTTCACATATAGATTCCTCATGACCAGAACTTTAATTTGATATCATGACTTTTGACCTAGTGACCTTGACATTCACCTTTGACCTACTTTTAAACTATAAGAGGTAGGGTTTTGATATTTCACATGTAGATTCCTCATGACCAGACTTTTCATTTGATATCATGACTTTTGACCTAGTGACCTTGACATTGACCTTTGACCTACTTTTGAACTATAAGAGGTAGGGTTTTGATATTTTACATATATATTCCTCATGACCAGAACTTTAATTTGATATCATGACTTTTGACCTAGTTACCTTGACATTGACTTACTTTTAAATTATAAGAGGTAGAATTTTGATATTTCAGTTGTAGAATCCTCATGACCACACCTTTCATTTGATATCATGACTTTGATCAAATGACCTTGACATTGACCTACTTTTGAACTATAAGGGGTAGGGCTTTGATATTTTACATTTAGATTTCTTATGACCATAGCTTTTTTCATTGCGCAATAATATTAATGATCTTTGAACTTTCTGTTTGTGCAAAAATGTATACATCATCTAATACAAACACTTCGCAATCCGGCCTTACCGCCTTTAGCGGTTTATGGTTTGTTAATCTATACCATGATAAGGCACCATCATATCTAAGAAATATAACTTTGTCATGAAAACACAAAATTCTGGGCGTCAGACAAGATCTTGTACAAACTTAGATTTTATTATTCCTAGTGACAATACCTGTGAATCTTGTACTTTTTAGCTCACCTCGACGAAGTTGAGTGAGCTTATGCTATACCCCGCGCGTCCGCGTCCGTGTCCGCGTCCGGTTAAGAAGTTATGGGTAGCTCATTATTTGGCAAAGTACTGATGCTACAGTAACCAAACTTGCACAGGTGATTCATCTTTGGATGCTGAGGTGAACAAATGCATTGGATGCTGCATCTGACCTACATTTTCTGCTTGAGTGACTTGGTTAAGAAGTTTGGGGTAGCTCAGAGTGGATGGTTAAGAAGTTTGGGGTAGCCCAGTATCTGACAAAGTACTGATGCTACAGTAACCAAACTTGCACAAGTGATTCATCTTGGGATGCCAAGATGGACCCATGCATCGGATGCAGCATCTGACCTACTTTTTCCACTTGAGTGATTTTGCTTTTAAAAGCCAATATTGAGCAAAGTATAAGTGCTACATGTACCAAACTTGCATATTGGATGTATCTTTGATCAAACTTTCATAAAATGACATTGACAACGTCACATTTTCAGGATACATTGACAAAGCCTTACCTAATCACAGCACGCCATCTATGATACTTACCACCAGGAATTCCGTCATACCATCTGACTTAAACATTGTGCCATCTGTTATGTACGTCTGTTACGATTATTTTGTATGATGTTCCAGTGAATATTGTTGTGTCTTTTTGCGATTAGTAGTTTGTATGATGACATTTATGTGTCATTTTCTTGTGGGCTGGGTGAGTGCAGGATGGTAAGCTGGAGATCATTTCCTTTCCTTTACTTACGAATATCCATCCAGAGATTTAGTTGACATCACCATAGAGAATGTAACCACAAGCACAGTGAAAGTCCAACCAAATGCCATTATATGTGAGCTACAGCCAGTGACAATAGAAGATAACACCTTGATCCATGAAGCCACCGATGAACTACGAGAACCATTGAACAAAGTGAAGATTGGTGACGAACTTAATAGAGAAGAGACGAAGAGGAGCTTTACACCTGTTAGAGAAATACAGAGATATATTTTCAACATCAGAAACGGACATTTGAAATTTTCTGTTACTAAATTTCTTGAAATTTCTAAAACGTGGGTCCTGTAGCATCATTTCCCACCAATCCTTCTACGTCTTTCGGTACGCTTTTTCGACATAGAAACTTTCATAATTTTTTGGCATATTACATTGTTTAGATTTGAGGATCACTGACGAGGGTTAAGTACCCGAAACGTGCACGTCTGGTCCATGCCACTTTATCTGTTATTAAATGATGCTATTCAATTTGAAGACGTTTAACATTTATACCGCTTGGTGAGTGTCACTGCTGGTGGACCAGGGCACATGTAGCCAAGTTCGATCAATTTCGGTTGATTGTTTCTTCAACGCATTCTAAAATTTCTGTTATCAAAATTTCTTGAAATTTTTTAAACGTGGGTCCTGTAGCATCATATCCCACCCATGCTGTTACGTCTTTCGGTACGCTTTTTCGACATAGGAACTGTCATACTTTTTTTGGCATATTACATCGTTTAGATTTGTGGATCACTGACGAGGGTTAAGTACCCGAAACGTGCACGTCTGGTCCAAGCTGCCAATTTATCTGTTCTTAAATGATGCTATTCAATTTGAAAACGTTTAACATAAGATAGAGTTATATGATGAGATACTTTTTAAGCAAAGACCACGACGGATACCACCTCCTGCCATGTTTGCTGAAGTGAAACATCATCTCAAAGACCTACTAGATGGAATTATTCGAAAGTCAAAGTCACCATGGGCCAACAACATCATACTATGCCTGAAGAAAAATGGAGAACTTAGAATGTGTGTCGACTTTCGCCTACTTAATCTACAAACCAAGAAAGATACCTATGCCTTATCGAGAATAGAAGAGATCTGAGACGCATTATCAGTTAACAAATACTTCACCATATTAGACATGAAGTCAGGCTACCACCAGACAGAACTCCATGAAGAACATAAAGAGAGAACAACCTTCACTGTAGGGCCACTTGGTTTTAATGAGTACCACCGCATGCCGTTCGGATTAGTCAACGCGCCGGCGACATATCAACGTTTGATAGAGCAATGCTTCGATGGCCTGCGTCTTGAGATATGTTATATATATATATCTAGACGACTTAATCATATTTAGCTCTACATTTGAAGAACATTTAGACAGATTCGAGTTAAAGAAGCTCAACAGAACTCACAATAGAGCAGCAAACTGAACATCGACGGATCCCTAGCAAGCTAGAGGTGGAATCAGGTGCCCGGGAGGAATAAACATCCCCTGTTTGGCTAGCCACACCCGCCGTCGATGTTCACGCACGAAATTGAAAACAATATTCACAAAACATGCACTTGCTGAGGTTATGTCTATATAGAAAGTGCTATGGTGACCATGTCAGGGAAAGTAAACCTAAAGCTTTCAACGATGAAATGTGAGAACTAAAGTGAAAAGTTAAATATGTCGGCAACATCGTTTCTGAAGATGGTATAGAACCAGACCCTGATAAGATCAACAAAGTGCTCGAGTGACCAGTACCATTATCACCTGAGGATGTGAAATTCTTCCTATAATTTGTAGGATACTACAGACGATTTATTGAAGGATTTTCAGCCATAGCTCAGCCACTAAACATCTTACTACCTGACACCAACAAGGGTACTCGTAAAGGATCGAAACCTAAACCAACATCACATGAATTGATATGGGGCCAAGACCAACAACAGGCATTTGACACATTGAAACAGAAACTTACGTCATATCCGATATTAGGCTTTCCTGATTACACCATACCATTCGAAAACAAAGGAGGGGATCTCCAACAACACCAGGTTGTAGCACCCACAGCAAAACCCCAAAACACCCAATGCAAAAACACAAAGCAGACAAGCACAGAAAGAGACGCGTAAGGGGAAGGAACGTCAACGCACAACACAGAAACATCAAACGCAAAGGACTACACATAAACCAACGGGACCAATGGGCAACCGGTGCCGACTTAGGACGGCCATCTGCCACGGAAATAGCAGAAGGTATGGTTATCCTGGATGTCGTGCGCACAACCCTCCCACTTTTCCGATTACCCAGAGGTCTCGAAGAACGCACAATTGTGGTGTAAAACAATCTCCTCACTGTCAGATGACCACACACAAACAAGACCGCAAAACGCAGGGGCCCAAGCAACACAGATGAATATGTAAATGGATACAAAAAGAGGGCGTACGTAATACAATCCGTGCTCTGCCGCCGCGAGCTCATGTATGTTATCACCCGAGGAGTCCGACTGACATTCAGAGAGGACAGGTGGTCGGGGCCCTGTCTTCTCTAAAGAGGTTTGGACAGGGCCCGTCATGGAGTCCCGTCGTCACAGTCAGTCAGAGTGCAAGTTTTAAGAATGCGCTTGTTCAAGACTGTAGATTGGTCAAGTACCAAGCCTAGTGTCCGTCTGGTGACATTAGGATCATACCCACGGTATAAAAGGCGTTTGATGATTCTGACGCATTTTCGATAGTGATGTTGTCTATCTATGATCCTTCTTATCTTGTTAATAATGTCACCATCAAATGCAGGTTGTGAAATACCCAAAGTAATATACTCTGTTGCCTGTATTGGTCCGAATTTCAGAAGAAGTTGACAATAATTTTTGTAAAATTTCCAGAAAGTCTTTACTAGTTTGTGAAAGCGAAAACCTTGTCCTAAAAGTTTCTTGGTAATTTGTAAACTTCTACTATGAAAATCCAAAACATCAGTACTTGCTCTAGCATACCGGATGAGCTGTGAAATATAGATACCATAGGACGGTAATCTAGGAACATCACCGTCAAGCCAGGGGAAATTTACTATGTTAAATCCAAAATCATCTCTTTTGTCATACACACTTGTATGGATCTCTCCATTAACAATTTTGATATTTAGGTCCAAAAATGGTGTTTCTGTGTTTGAAACGTTTGCCTTGTTTAGAATCAATTCTTGTGGATAAATAACATTTTTATTTTTCTCAAAAACAGGATTGTCGATAGCAAGAATATCATCCAGGTACCTAGAAGTACCAATGAAACATCTCACATCGTCATTTTTTCTTTGTTTTTGAATATTTTGGATAAATTCCTTTTCATACGTGGATAAAAATAAATCTGCAACAAGAGGCGCACAATTAGTACCCATTGGAATCCCTACAACCTGCTTGTAGAGTTTCTCACGAAATCTTACATAAATATTGTCCAAAAGGAAGGAAAAGGCAATACACAGGTCACCACATGTCCATGATTTGTATGATTTGTAATCTGTGGCGGAAAAGAAACCATTCGATTCAGAAGTACAAATATAAGTTTTCCCCTCTCGATCAAAGCACCATGTAATGAGTTTGGACAGTCGATCATTTATTTTGTCGTGAGGAAGCGTGGTGTACATATTAGAAAAGTCGTATGAAGATATCGTATTTGCTTCAAAATTTCTTGATTTCATTTTGTCAATCACATCCCCTGAATTTTTAATAGACCAAAAGAAGTTTACGCCATTCCTGTTCATGACAGTTTCACAGTATTTTGCCACGTGTTCCTTTACAGCCGTGAGTGCTGAGGTCAGATTTCTAGACAAAATTGTTGTTGAGCAGTTGCTTGAATTAGCAATATATCGAAACTTGTAAGGAGACTTGTGAAGTTTTGGCATACAGTATATTGTAGGGAGATCCAATTTAGAAATAGGGATGTTAAAAGAAGAAATTTCACTGTTATGTTTGTTCAAAATATTGGGAACACTTTCGTTGCTTTCGATATAAGTATTAGTAGAGGAAAGTTCCGAAACTAAAGTTGATATGTAGTAGCGTTTTCAAATAATTATGGTGTTGTTGGCTGCTTTATCTGCAGGCGCGAAGACATATTTTTCATGTAAATTATGTAACTTGGATTTGAAATATCTTTCAGATTTAGAAATTGGATTTTCAAAAAGTTGAGGATTTTTGTGGTAGTTATCTATTCGAATATCGGTAATATCCAAAATGAGGTTTTCCAGTCATTCAGAGCATGCGATTCGACTCCTTCCGATTTACACCATATAGCATCATATCCTACCCATTCTGCTACGTCTTTTGGTGCATTTTTGGACATAGCAATTTTCATACTTTTTGACCATTTTACATTGATTAGGCTGAAAATCACTGACAGGGTCTAGTACCTGAGACGTGCATGTCTGGTCCATGCTGTAAATTTATCAGGTTTTAAATGATGCTATTGAATTTAAAGACGTTTAATATTTGAACTACTTGGTGAGTGTCAATGCTGGTGGACCAAGAGTCCCCGAGGGCACATGTAGCCAAGTTTGATCAACTTCGGTTGATCGTCTCTTCAACGCATTTGAAATTTTCTGTTACAAAATTTCTTGAAATTTCTAAAACGTGGGTCCTGTAGCATCATATCCCACCCATTCTGCTACGTCTTTTGGTACATTTTTGGACCTAACAATTTTCATACTTTTTGGCCATATTACATTTGTTTAGGCTGAGGATCACTGACGAGGGTTTAGAACCCGAAACGTGCATGTCTGGTCCATGCTGTAAATTTATCAGGTTTTAAATGATACTATTGAATTTAAAGACGTTTAACAATTGAAGAATCAGTGTCGTAGCTGCCGTTCACGTAAAAACTCGTGAGCGAAGACATCTACATTTCGAGAAGTATACTCAGTGGAATTGGTATATTGCACCTCCTGTACTACTGGCGCGTTTTTCGGCGATCCACTTATAAAATTAAAGTGCGAAGTTCGAAGTTCGTCACGGTGAAAAAAAGTGTAGGAAAAAAAAAACATACTAAAAAATCAGCAGGTATATATGTGACGTTTTAAAATATAACTGGACAAATGTGCAGACGTGAGAAGATCGAACAAAATGTGCAATCAATGTTTACGAACGGCAATGTGCGATGTTAACAATGTTGAAAAGGTAGATGCTGTGGATCCCCTCGCAATAGTGAATTGTGTGTTCAATCCAGTGGAGGAACTAGTGTACGGAAGTAGGTAATGTGATATATTGTGCTACATCTATTGTGAGTGCTGTTGAGATTATCGTCAGGATCTTCTTTAACTCATGTATATGCACAGGGGACCGTTAAACTAAAGTGAAGAATTCGACGTCGAAGGTGTGTAAAGAAGTGTATATTGTGATGTGCCGAAATTCATGTGACAGTGATTAAGTCATGAATTTGGAGATTTCCGCGGAAGTTAAAACAGAGAAGTGACGAGAGGTCATTTGAAGAAGTACTGAGCAGAGTTCCTATAATTCAGATAGGATGTTAAAATAAGGACGTTATAAGAGGGAAGTGAAACCCTTGTCCATGTGATAGTGATACAGACGGACGTTGCATGGTGCTCGTGAGTGAAATACCGCAGCCGTGTTGCATGGACCGTCGGGGAAAAATGCCCTATTCCTAGGATTGATGACGAATTGACAGGCCAGGCCTTAAAATCTCGTTTTCGAAGTCATATTCGTATCAGATAAGGAACTCGCGTCAGAAAAAAAAAGAAGAAATTTCCTATATAATCACTTCGTTAAATATAACCATTCAATATCGGATATAAAAATTACTCCAGCTCAGTCATTTTCAAAACTTAAAAATCAAAGTAAAACTGAAATTTCAATTTGAAGACATTTAACATTTAAAAAACGCCGCTTACAAGCTGATCTTGCCTGGATAACCTAACTGCAAACTGCGTACCCCCTTGGTCTAAACGATCAAATCTATGGACAAGGAAACATGTCTTCGACCTTGTCAAATATCAATGTCTTTTCAATCCGCCTAACACTATACGGAAGCGTAGGTCTCACGGTAAAAGGCGAAACAAAAAACTCAGAAAAAGAGCTAGAGTATACATCGTACCCTCAAAGATTCACTGATCATTGCACGCAAGGGCGGCAGACATGAACTGATGCATGCTCTCTCTTCAGTTCCAGCGTTTCAATTAGAATCTATCTTGGATGAAGCACTGGTTGCATTCGTAGGGAACACTGATTGATTTAGGCTAAACATCATTGTTACATTCGCACAAAATAAACTTTATCCTTTGGTTAAAACACCTCCCATAAAAGACGATTCATAAAAAAATTCCATTTATTAACAAAGGTTTTGATCTTCTGAACATCTCTAATATTTTTCGGGATCATCGCGTACATAGTGCCATTCCTCAATATTTTGAAAATTAAGAACCTCCTTTTATTTGTTACAAATATAAGAGACCTATTAGAAATTTCGTTTTTAACTACAACAAAGTTACATCAGATCCTAAAAAAAAACTTGAATCATGTCCTGCTTCTTGAGATTGTGCAACGTCTGAATATCTATATAAACCAGCTGGTCATATTATTACAGGTGACTTTTCAATTATCAAAGACAGGCAGCTCCGTGGTCTTCTCAAAAAGGACCTAAGTATAGAATCCCATCCAAGATAGATTTTATTAAATGTCGCGAAGTGCTAAAGGAAGCTTTAGATAGCTATACCGTACGATGGTGTAAATCGGAAGGAGTCGAATCGCATGCTCTGAATGACTGGAAAACCTAATTTTGGATATTACCGATATTCGAATAGATAACTACCACAAAAATCCTCATCTTTTTGAAAATCCAAGTTCTAAATCTGAAAGATAATTCAAATACAAGTTACGTAATTTACATGAAAAATATGTCTTCGCGCCTGCAGACAAAGCAGCCAACAACACCATAATTATTTGAAAACGCTACTACATATCAACTTTAGTTTCGGAACTTTCCTCTACGAATACTTATATCGAAAGCAATGAAAGTGTTCCCAATATTTTGAACAAACATAACAGTGAAATTTCTTCTTTTAACATCCCTATTTCTAAACTGGATCTCCCTACACTATACTGTATACCAAAACTTCACAAGTCTCCTTACAAGATTCGATACATTGCTTATTCTGCTCAACTACAGTTTTGTCTAGAAATCTGACGTCAGCACTGACGGCGATAAAGGAACACGTGGCAAAATACTGTGAAACTGTCATGAACAGGAATGGTGTAAACTTCTTTTGGTCTATTAAAAATCCGACTTGCTTACAATGTACTTTCTCCGTACGTCTTCGACATTATTGTCGTCTTCGACGTTATTGTAAGAATATCGAATTGACACGTATTGCTAACGCACGGAGTCCTCACTTCCTTGCGTCGAAGGTGCGTTTCACGTACTTGCATCGTGCGTGTCGTACTTTTTGTTGGACTCTTAGACAGCACGCAACGAAAGTTCTGTATGCACCAAAACTGCTACGTCCTGTTTGTGTGTTCCCAAATCCGCAAGGAGGCCGTGCGAAACACGTACTGATTACGCACGGACACCGTACGGATACCCAAGGTTTGCCTACGTTTTTGCACAGAGACAGCACGATCGTGCACATACGGCGGGTTGTGACCATCGCTTAAAGTAGGCGACCCACTATTTTCTTACATTTGTGGTTGAAGTTTGATATATCTTTAATCCTTCTGATTTCGTTTACTAAGTCACCGTAAAATGAAGGTAATGAAATTCCTAATGATACATACTCTGATGCTGGACTTGTCCCAAATAATGTTTCATAGCCATTTGTATACATTCAGGTCAGCGTAAGCGCGAAAAATGTACATGAAGTAAACCACGTGTATACGTTTGCTTTTTAAATTCTCACTACAGAAAACAACTGGCCCAAGGGGACACATCGCTCACCTGAGTTGCAAACAAAAGAATGGATCATGTAAACTTGGCGATCGCAATACTGGTATACCTGTATTGTTGACACTACTGGTATAAATTTTTGTTCCAGTATTGTTGTACAGATACTGGTATTCCAGTATTGTTGGGATAAAAAAATTATTTTGTGAAAGTGACAATACTGGAATTCCAGTATTGTAAATTTTACAATACTGGAAGATACTGGAAAAAATAAAAATACTGGAATATCGATTTTACCAGTATTGTCCATGTCACAATACCGGTGGACAAGTATTGTCCAGTATTATAATAGTGGACAATTCGGTGTAAGCCCTGTAAGCCAATTGACAAACATAGGTAATCACAGATTACGAAGCTCACCTCGTGGCAGCAAAATTCAATTCAAACATATTTCTTAGTACATGTATATTGGCTTTTAAAGGCAAAATTATTCAAGTGGAAAAAGTAGGTCAAAGTCATTTTATGAAAGTTTGATCAAAGATACATCCAATATGCAAGTTTGGAACTTGTAGCACTTATACTTTGCTCAATATTGGCTTTTAAAGGCAAAATCACTCAAGCAGAAAAAGTAGGTCAAGGTCATTTTATGAAAGTCTGATCAAAGATACATCCAATATACAAGTTTGGTACATGTAGCACTTATACTTTGCTCAATATTGGCTTTTAAAAGCAAAATCGCTCAAGCGGAAAAAAGTAGGTCAAGGTCATTTTATGAAAGTTTGATCAAAGATACATCCAATATGCAAGTTTGGTACATGTAGCACTTATACTTTGCTCAATATTGGCATTTAAAAGCAAAATCACTGAAGTGGAAAAAGTAGGTCAGATGCTGCATCTGATGCATGGGTCCATCTCGGCATCCAATTTGAAAGATGAATCACTTGTGCAAGTTTGGTTACTGTAGCATCAGTAGTTTGTCAGATACTGAGCTACTCCAAACTTCTTAACCAAGCCACTCTGAGCTACCCCAAACTTCTTAACCAAGTCACTCAAGCGGAAAATGTAGGTCAGATGCTGCATACGATGCATGGGTCCATCTCGATATCCAAAGATGAATCACTTGTGCAAGTTTGGTTACTGTAGAATCAGTTCTTTGTCAGATACTGAGCTACCCCAAACTTCTTAACCAAGCCTCTCTTAGCTACCCCAAACTTCTATACCAAGTCAATCAAGCAGAAAATGTAGGTCAGATGCAGCATCTGATGCATGGGTTCACCTCAGCATCCAAAGATGAATCACTTGTGTGCAAGTTTGGTTACTGTAGCATCAATTCTTTGCCAAATACTGAGCTACCCCAAACTTCTTAACAGGACGCGGACATGGACACGGACGCACGGG
This sequence comes from Pinctada fucata, assembly GCA_028142955.1. Lineage (NCBI taxonomy): Eukaryota > Metazoa > Mollusca > Bivalvia > Pterioida > Pteriidae > Pinctada > Pinctada fucata. The sequence continues at coordinate 1,147,716 of AP027104.1, forward strand.
CGTATAGCATAAGCTCACTCAACTTCTTTGAAATTGTAGAGGATCATGAGTATTTGCTTCCTGTAAGCTTTTGCAAAACACTGTGCAGCAATTGCAGAGGAGAGGTCGAAAATGCGCCCGCCAATCAGAGCCCTCGGCGAGCATATTTGTGGACCGATAGGCACAAAAAACACATACTTGGTAGAGGACTTTTAGAACTTGCTTCCTGTAATGCATCATGAAATTCTGTGCAGCGGTTTCAGAGGAGAAGTCGAAAATGCGTCAGCCAATCAGTGCCCTTGGTGGCCATATTTGTTTACCGATCGGCGCAAAAAAACACAAACTTGGTAGATGACTTTGAGTACTGGCTTCCTGCAAGGTTTTGTCAAATACTGTGCTGCCGTTGCAGAGACGAAGGACTTTAGAACTTGCTTCCTGTGAAGTTTCGTGAAATTCTGTGCAGCGGTTCCAGAGGAAAAGTCGAAAATGCGTCATCTAATCACAGTCCTCGGTGGCCATATTTGTTGACTGATCAGCCCGAAAAACCACAAACTTGGTAGAGGACTTTGAGTACTTGCTTCCTTTAAAGTTTCATGAAATTTTGTGCAGCGGTTGCAGAGGAGATGTCGAAAATGCGTCAGCCAAACAGAGTCCTCAGCGGCCATATTTGTTGACCGATAGGTACGAAAAGCACAAACTTGGTAGAGAACCTTGAGTACTTGCTTCCTGTAAAGTTTCGTGAAATTCTGTGCAGCGGTTGCAGAGGAGAAGTCGAAAATGCATTAGCCAATCAGAGCCCTTGGCGGCCATATTTGTTGACCGATTGACACGAAAAACACAAAATTGGTAGAGGACCTTGAATACTTGCTTCCTGTAAGGTTCTGTGAAAATTTTGTGCAGTAGTTGCACAGGAGATGTCGAAAATGTAAAAAGTTTACGCCGGACGACGACGGACAACGCGCTATGACAAATGCGGCGTCTACTGACCAGTTATATTCCTAGAGATGCACGCGGTAAGTGACATCAAAGACATACCGAAAGGTATACTTGATCATGCTAATTAGATATACCACAATTTTATTATTTGAAGCTGTCAATCAAAAAGTGAGAGTTTAACATAAAAGATACATAGGACCAATCAGATTGCGATTAGAGATGTTAACCCTGCAGCGATCAGAGAGGAAATGACAGGAAATTTACTTGCCTTCTTTTATAGTCCCCACCCAGCCTTTAACGGGTGTACTCCAGACCCTGACGACGAAGGAGAAGGGAGTTGGTTTTAATCAGACTGAAAAATCATTCCAAGGAATGCCTGTGTTGCCTGTGAAACATAGCGACATCAGTAATCACTTCCATAGGGTGTGACATCCAAGTGTGACAGACAGAAGGACAGACAGACAGGCAGACGGACAAAGTGATCCCTAAGTGTCGCTATTCTTCGCAGGCGACACAATAAAACCAAACACCAAATACAATTTGCTGACAGCTCGCCACAGAAAGTGGACGCCAGCTTTTATTCAATTTTTACAAAATCTTGCATATAAATAAATCATATCATTGTTATCTCATGACATCATACAAATTAAAGAAATCTCTCATCTATTATCAGATTTTTGTAGCATTCATCATGATATATCATAGTGTTTAAATTTTAAATCAGTGCATTTTAGACCATAATTTGTAGAAAATATCGAATATCTGTAATAATAATATCTACATAAATTATCAAACCCAGCTGAAAACAAAGATAAAATACCTCATGGGTAAAACACTATGAAACTGAGCGAGATATTATTTAAATTTACTACATATGATTTAAAATATGTATGTAATTTAATGTGTTCATTAAGCGTGGCCGCTAGAGAATGTTCACGTTGGCAACTTTCTCGCCAACTACACCTATCCTATGAAATGATTGGACAATTCATTCAATTGTGACTAACAAGACTAGAACTAATTCATACGGATCCGTTAATGCAATATTTCTCCGCTTTACTGCCAAATCACGGAAAAAATTGTTAATGCAATATTTTTTGCTTTACAACCGAATTGTGGAAAAAATTAAGTATTCACTACACCTTCTTCATCACTAATTTCTTAATAAAAACCAAACAGTAAATACAATTTGCTGACATCCAGCCAAAGTAACCCCCCGTTTACACTACGTTCCCGGCGGCCACGGAGGCCACGTTTCAAGCCACCGTGGCCGAAATGTGGTGACTGTGAGACAACGTAGGGGAACAGGATCGACAAACGTAACTAGCCGTGGTTGCCGGGGCTGACAGGGCAAATGTTTAAACTGTCAAAACATTTGTCACGGCAGCCCACGGTGCAGATGGCCTACTTTAGAAACCGTAGCAAAACGAGAGCAACGCAACCTGACAGAACGTTACAGACCGTGACAAAACTTGGGACAGTGTCCGTAGTGGAACGGGGAGCAAAAGTATGACTCGACAAATTACGATCCTAGTGAAGATGAGTTACTGTCTGCCACGTTTATGTCCCGTTTAGCTGCGGCTGCTTTAGGGCAGATGCACGTTTTATCAAGGTGTGCCACGCTTTCTCACGGCGAGCTAAGGAATGTGTTAGCTGTTTCGTCACGTTCAGTCACGGTACGTCAGGCTTGTTACGGTTTATTTCAAGTTCTACTACGGCCTGGCATGGTACACAAGGTCACACAAGAAGTATAATAACAAACCAACCCTTTTATGCAGCTTTTTGTGTCTCCTTTTCCCGGCGGTCACAGTTAATCGTAGTGGGCCTTGACAGAACTTGGTAGACGTGGCCACCTTGATTGGATCGTAACAAACCGTGACAGACCTTAATATCAGAACGTGACAGGTCTTGAGGAAACGCACAAACGTCCGTAACAAGCCTAGGTTGAAACGTAGTGTGCCGTCAGATCTCCGGGATTCAGGATCGAGCCACGACTCGTCAAGGATACCTTGATAGACCGTGCGAAAACGTAACGAGACCTCACAGAACTTGAATACCAAGATAAAAACTGCCAAAAATCATACGGTGTGCTACGTTTTTGGCCGCCGTGACTGCTGTGGTCGCAATATACAATAAGAGAAATGAACAAGATTTTAACGAAAAATGGCAAAAAAAATCGAAATATAGTTTTTTATTTATCATAGAAAATTTTAAATTCATATATGAGTTGAATTTTATTACCATGAAGTAATAATGATTGTTCGATAGTGCATAAGAGCGATTCATCTCTGCAGACCTTAACTTTTGGAAACTGACAGTCGATTCTCAACTGAGTCTTGGACATAACTGTCCTTACTTGAATCGTTCTTCAGGACGTTTCCAACATCTATCGTTTGGAAAAACAGACATATTTGCAATCTGAGTTAGACCCCCTGCACGAACAGAATCTAAACATAGGTCTAAATGTTTTGCTACTAGCTTTAATCTAGATAAGATGCATGACTTTGCTGAACTATAGCTCAGTTTTTTGTTTTTGAAAATCAAACCACATTTGTCTTTTGATCTATGAACAGGTTTGAATAAAAAATGATCTGAAGCCAAATCGATGTTTGCAATATTTAGATATTTTCTTAACATTTTGACGGGACATGCAATTGTAGTACCGCAAGAAATAAGTACCTCATTCCCGGTCCTATACTGTTCTGTTTGGCTTTTTCTAATAATCAATGAAACATAATCATCAAATAATGTGATATCATTGCATGCTAAAGAGCTCAATTCGTCATATCCAAGGAAACCAAAAAATGAAAGTAATATCATGCATAAATCACGGATAACAAGAAGGTCATTGTCATATTGGAACATTTCACATAACTGAATAAGCATCTCTGAAGTTACAAGATCTCTAAGATGTTTAGGCGGATGGTATCGTCGTCTGGCTGTAACTTTTAGACCTTTGACACATGCATTGCGTGTAGGATCAGCAAGCCCGTTCAGATCATGAGCCCACTTGATCGAATACACAGCATTATTAACAACATTAAACGAAGTATGTGAATCCATAAGATGTGTTATATACAAAGAAACATGGGCTGGGTCTGCAGGCAACGCCGAAAAACCTCGACCTTCTATGAACTTTTCCCATCGTCTAAAACCACTTAAATACTGTTTGCAAGTATTGTCGTTTCGCGAATTCACCAAATAATGGAGATATGTTCCTTTCGCTATGCCGATGGATTCCAAATGATCGTCAACATGCTTCTTTAAGTGGCTACCTGTAATAAATCAATAGATTATAACACAATTCTTCTTGCTACAAATTAAAATCTTTAAGAATGTCTACCAAGTATTCAATTCCTTCCTTTTACAATGTGCGTAATGTTCTAACCATCAAAATATCTATGACCTACTATGAGTACTGGGTGGTCATGCTGGAGATCGTTCTATGATCTACTATGAGTACAGGGTGGTCATGCTGGAGATCGTTCTATGATCTACTATGAGTACTGGGTGGTCATGCTGGAGATCCTTCTATGATCCACTATGAGTACAGGGTAGTCATGCTGGAGATCGTTCTATGATCTACTATGAGTACTGGGTGGTCATGTTGGAGATCATTCTATGACCTACTATGAGTACAGGGTAGTCATGCTGGAGATCCTTCTATGATCTACTATGAGTACAGGGTACTCATGCTGGAGATCGTTCTATGATCTACTATGAGTACTGGGTGGTCATGCTGGAGATTGTTCTATGATCTACTATGAGTACAGGGTAGTCATGCTGGAGATCGTTCTATGATCTACTATGAGTACAGGGTGGTCATGCTGGAGATCGTTCTATGATCTACTATGAGTACAGGGTAGTCATGCTGGAGATCCTTCTATGACCTACTATGAGTACTGGGTGGTCATGCTGGAGATCCTTCTATGATCTACTATGAGTACAGGGTAGTCATGCTGGAGATCCTTCTATGATCTACTATGAGTACAGGGTGGTCATGCTGGAGATCCTTCTATGATCTACTATAAATACAGGGTGACCATGATGGAGATCCTTCTATGACCTACTATGAGTACAGGGTAGTCATGCTGGAGATCCTTCTATGATCTACTATGAGTACAGGGTAGTCATGCTGGAGATCGTTCTATGATCTACTATGAGTACTGGGTGGTCATGCTGAAGATCCTTCTATGATCTACTATGAGTACAGGGTGGTCATGCTGGAGATCGTTCTATGATTTCCTATGAGTACAGGGTAGTCATGCTGGAGATCCTTCTATGATCTACTATGAGTACTGGGTGGTCATGCTGGAGATTGTTCTATGATCTACTATGAGTACTGGGTGGTCATGCTGGAGATCCTTCTATGATCTACTATAAGTACAAGAAGGTCATGCTGGAGATCCTTCTATGACCTACTATGAGTACAGGGTAGTCATGCTGGAGATCGTTCTATGATCTACTATGAGTACAGGGTGGTCATGCTGGAGATCCTTCTATGATCTACTATGAGTACTGGGTGGTCATGCTGGAGATCCTTCTATGATCTACTATGAGTACTGGGTGGTCATGCTGGAGATCCTTCTATGATCTACTATGAGTACAGGGTAGTCATGCTGGAGATCCTTCTATGACCTACTATGAGTACAGGTGGTCATGCTGGAGACCCTTCTATGATTTACTATGAGTACTGGGTGGTCATGCTGGAGATCCTTCTATGATCTACTATGAGTACAGGGTGGTCATGCTGGAGATCCTTCTATGATCTACTATGAGTACAGGGTGGTCATGCTGGAGATCCTTCTATGACCTACTATGAGTACAGGGTGGTCATGCTGGAGATCCTTCTATGACCTACTATGAGTACAGGGTGGTCATGCTGGAGATCCTTCTATGACCTACTATGAGTACAGGGTGGTCATGCTGGAGATCGTTCTATGATCTACTATGGGTACAGGGTGACCATGCTTGAGATCCTTCTATGATCTACTATGAGTACAGGGTGGTCATGCTGGAGATCCTTCTATGACCTACTATGAGTACAGGGTGGTCATGCTGGAGATCGTTCTATGATCTACTATGAGTACAGGGTGGTCATGCTGGAGATCCTTCTATGACCTACTATGAGTACAGGGTGGTCATGCTGGAGATCCTTCTATGACCTACTATGAGTACAGGGTGGTCATGCTGGAGATCGTTCTATGATCTACTATGGGTACAGGGTGACCATGCTTGAGATCCTTCTATGATCTACTATGAGTACAGGGTGGTCATGCTGGAGATCCTTCTATGACCTACTATGAGTACAGGGTGGTCATGCTGGAGATCGTTCTATGATCTACTATGAGTATAGGGTGGTCATGCTGGAGATCTTTCTCTTTTCTATATGAATGATTTGAATTGTTGAATAAATCATGATCATATATCGTTGACCAGAAAGATGCAAATTTCCATACAGGTATAAACAATGTATATGTGACTTCTTCTTTTATTATCTTTTAAGTAACATATGATTAATGATGGAGGTGGCACTAATCAATTGTTTTTGTCCGTCCATCTTTGTTCGAATGCATCGCCTGAATGTGCCTCTTTACACCTATACTTTGTGCTTTTGTCACAATTTCCGTTCTACACGGAGGCAAATCTATCATAAGTATGAGGACCCCATTGAAAAAACCAACCACTGTATACCCCAATCATCACAGTCAAAACATCTGCTTTGTCTGTCTGTCTGTCTCTATATTGCTGGTCCTCGGTATTCAATGATAGATAATCCAATGATAGATAACCCGAATCATTTGTGTCACATGTATACAAAATTTCTTAGCCTATTTTGTTCAGACAATTGGTTTTACTTCCTACCTGTAGTATATGTTTCACATTTCTGTTGTCTGTGACTTTCATATTTTTGTTGTCAATGACTTTCACATTTTTGTTGTCTGTGACTTTCACATTTTTTTTGTCTATGACTTTCACATTTTTGTTGAATGAGACTTTCATGTTTTTGTAGTCTGTTACTTTCACATTTTTGTTGTCTGTGACTTTCACATTTTTGTTGTCTGTGACTACAGAGACTTAGAGATTATGGAGAGATTCATACAAGTGTGTATGACCAAAAAGATGATTTTGGATTCAACTAAGTAATTTTTCCCTGGCTTTATGGTGATGTTCCTAGATATCTAAATTTCACAGCTCATCCGGTATGCTAGAGCATAATATACATTGAACTGATGGTTTGGATTTTCATAGCAGAAATTTACAAATTGCGAAGAAACTTTTAGGTAAAGGTTTTGCTTTCACAAACTATTGTTAAGACTTCTTGGACACTTTACAAAAAGTTTTGTCAACTTCTTTTGAAATTTGGATCCATACAAGCAACAGAGTATATCATGTATATATTACTTTGGGTATTTCACAACATGAATTTTATGGTGACATCCCGCACCTCAGAATTCCGTATTTCCTTATTTTTTTCCATACATTTCCGTGTATTTTCCATGGAAATTTTACGGAATAAATGGGGAGGCAAATTTTCTTTAATGGAAGTATGAAAAATATACGGAAAAAATAAGGAAATTTGAACTTAGTTTTTCTGTGATACGGAAAATGTATGGAAGTCAACACTTAGTTAAATTTTGATGCGGAATTATATGTAACTCTGGACTTAAACTTTTTTTGATACGGAAAAAATATGGAAAAGGTGCGGAACTTGTGACATCACTTATGACATCACAATTTTCAAATAATGCAGATGCACATGGAATGGATGCACCATGCTGCTTTTTCTTGTGTTATGATATTACTGGCAAATGTTCGTGTCAAAGTTTTTTATCCTGAAGAAAAGATTACCTGGAAGACTCAAAGAATTCAAAGAAAGATAGGTAACTGTAGCAGCATTTGTAAATGAATATGTCATGGATTTCTGAATTTCCTCTGACATTAATACTTCAGAACATTTCATACTGCCATCAGCGTTTTTAATGCAGGTCCTACCAATTTGTCTGTAGTTTTTTGGGATTCCAAAATTGCCTATTTTTTTAAAGTTTCAGAATTTAGAAATTAAAACAATTCATTTTTACCGCAACAAAAACTTACTGAAAAATGTTCCTGAACTGAGCATGCGTTATCGGTTTCCAATTCATTTTGTTGCATGTCATATCTGTGTCATGTTTCGCCCCACAATTAATGCAATTTATGATGAAAACAGTTGTATTTAGGTCATTTAAGCTCATGATGTTGTTCTCCCATAAACACTGAGGATCGAGTTAGATGTAAACAAAGGTATCAACTCACGTTTGAGACTGCCCCTATTGTAATGAAAGATTCGATTCTCAGGTTCATCCGATTTGTCGTTACATAGTTATGGGACTTAGATTTTTAAGATACAGCGAGAATATACTAAAACAGTTAAAAAATTAAAAAAAAATTCTGGGTGATGAATTTTTGAAAATTTGTATACTTCAAGAAGAAAGGGTATTCTAAATTACAATGTACATGATGTAACGGGTTTTTAATTTTTTTGTCGCTACATTGTAAGGGCAAAGTATAGGCACATGGAACGCAATGACTTGTCAATACATGTATGCTTCGATCTACTTATTTGCATGATATTTATACTTATGATCTAACTATGGAGAGGAAGCTGCCTTTCAGTTTTCATTACACCTGCTTTGTTGTTACAGAGTTATTAACATAGTACTTAGATATTTTGGTATTGTAGCACAGAAAAAAACTGTAGACAGTTCAATTCATGCGATAACCTGTTTGTCAGTCCAGTCTCGCTTGCATTTCCGTATTTTATCCACTTTCCGCATTTTGTCCATATTTCCGCATTTTATCCGTAAAATATCCGTATTTCCTTATTTGGTCCGTATTTACGTATTTTCTACATATTTCCATGCTTTCTCCGCATATCAACAACAATTTCTCCGTATCCATGGTAGTACGTAGATTTTACGTAAAATTTATGGAAAGTTAGTCTAAATACTCCGCATTCCGTATTATTTGTACTCCGTATTCCGTACCTTCTCCATATTTCCCTATTTCCTTATTTTCTCCATTTTTTTACGGAACTTTCACAGAAACAGGAGTCTAAATACTCCGCATCCCATATTTCCGTATTTTCTCCATGAATTTTCCATGGAGAGAATGCGGAATCCTGAAGTGCGGGATAATTAACAAAATACGAAGGATCAAAGGTAGACAGAATTACCATCGAAATTCTTTTAGAATCATCTAATGCCTTTTTGTCACCAGACAGAATCTACAGCCTTGTACCAGTGCATTTCATAAGAATTGCAATCTTGGTGAACAAAATTTCCTGAATTTTCCCTTACTGTTCGCTGACAAATTTATTTTTTTCTCTGACCAGAACCACAAAACATTGAAACGGCCTCCTGATCTCCCCATCTTTTTTCTGAGTGTTTAATGTTTATTTTTCAATATTTTAATAAATCAACATAAAAGTATTCTTATCATCCTCGGTTCCCCAGGCTTTTTGCACTTTGGCTGAATACCCTTGGTCACATCGCACTATTTCGGGGATTTAAAAAGAAATAGCCTTTCTTCGTGAAGTTAAAAAAAATGACGGTAATGGCTGCGCACAGACCAGTGAAAACAGTATGTGAATTGTACACAAGAGAGATTTTTTGCCGGTTACTCTAATATTTGTATCGAAAACATCTTCTTAACAATTCGATTATTGTCTCAGTGCATCAAGAAGTATCTTACGTGGTCGAACATGCACTATATTTCGTCGCTCTCCAGAAGAAGTTTGTAAACGTTTATGCGATTGGTTTGTGAGGGAGTCAATCAGCAACATTTGCAAATACATTGTTTGTAAATGGAACTGACGTCTTTTAGAGAGCGACGAAAAATAGTACACAAGAGAGATTTTACAATGTACCCAGGGTATTCAGTCAAAGCGCAAATAGCCTGGGGAACCGAGGATGTATTCTTATGAGACTTTTAATAACTTTCATTTTTCGTTTAATACTTGAAGACTGACATAGCCTAGGGGGGGGGGGGGGGGCGGGGGCGGCTAATAATCTGTTTATTTGTTGAATGAAGACAATTCACTGGTATGCTTGCTCAGAGCCCTCGACAGCCATGTTTCTAATGATCGGCACAAAAAAACCCACAAACTTGGTAGAGGACATTGAGTACTTGTTTCCTCTAGGGTTTCGTGAAATTATGTGCAGCGGTTGCAGAGTAGAAGTAAAAAAATGCGTCAGCCAATCAGAACTCATGACAGCCATATTTGTTGAACAATCGGCATGAAAAAGACAAACTTGGTAGAGGACCTTGAGTACTTGCTTCCTGTAATGTTTCGTGAAATTTTGTTGCAGAGCAGAAGTCGAAAATGTGAAAAGTTTATGCCGGATGGAGAGACAAAGTGATCCCTAAGTGTCGCTATGCTTTGCAGGGGACACAAAAATGACCGTTTCAGTTATTTTACCTTTGTGATTGTCTTCATCTAGAGCTGATGCTAAAGTCTTTTTTCTCTCCAGCTTTCTCGAGTTTTCAGGTGCACTTTTATTTCTGCACTCTCCCACTTGGATAAGTCTATGGTGATCCAACAACTCTGTGCTTGTGAATAAATTCTTACAAGTGCGGCATCGGTAAACATTGGGTAAAACATCAACATGTATTTTTGTTTCGTTTGACAACGCATTGAAACCCTCACAATCCAAACATCTCCCTGTCTGCTTATCTGCTGTCAAATCCAAAGTTTTGGCAACAATATCCTCTGAAATAAATTAACTTAAAAGATGAAATTTCAACATTGTCAAAGCTTAGGTTTTCATAATTTAACACACAAAGTTTCAGGACCAAATTATTATTATCATTGACACATGTAATAGGGAAATAACAATAAATAAGTAAAATTTATCTCTACAGCAAAAGTATCTTACCGAAACTTTGAAATGATAACCAGAAGTCTCTAATGAGACTGAAGCTCTCCTGGTTGTTTGTTTGCTTAAATTAATCTGAGTGCTACACTCATTTTCCAAGACCCTGAGATCAGGGGCTCAAACGAAATACAAGACAAGAAAATGATTAATATAATGAAAAAAGAATTAACTCTCTATCAACTATAGAGTTATATACATGCATGGAGAAAATTACCACACACATTTTCCATGAACCTGGGGGTCAGGGGTTAAAAATTACAAGGTGCACATATAAACCAAAGACTGAGAATAATGCAAAAACAATTATCTTTCTATCAATTATACTTTCTGAGAATTGGTGCTCACAAGATTGCATAGAGGTATAAAGGAGAAAATGACCACACCCCTTTCCAAGATCCTGAGGGTCAGGGGCTCAAACAAAATATCAGGTGCACCATGGTGCAAATCTAGACCAAAGACTGAGAATAATACTAACAGGATTATCTTTTTATCAATTATACTTTTTTAGAATTGGTGCTAAAAGATTACATAGTTTATATGTAGGGAAAAAAGACCAAGTCCATTTTCAAAGATCCTGGGGGGTCAGGGGCTCAAACAAAATATCAGGTGCACATCTAGACCACAGACTGAGAATAAAGCAAACGGCAATAATCTTTCTATGAATTATACTAACTGAGAAGTGGTGATCACAAGATTACGTAGAGCTATAAAGGAGAAAATGACCACACCCATTTTCAAAGATCCTGAGGATAAGGGGCTCAAACAAAATATCAGGTGCACATCTAGACCACAGACTGAATAATGCAAAAACAATTATCTTTCAATCAATTATAATTTCTGAGAATTGGTGATACATACACTAGGAAAATTGTGTTTTGGGTTATAATCATAATAATTACGACTGTTCAATTTTCCAATTTAAATCTTGACAATGACAATAGTTTATTCTCATAAACAACGGATAAACAAAACTTCAACAAATGTTTTCTAATCAATTAGCAGAAGCGTATCCAAGCCAATGTTCTATGCAAACAAGCAAACAAAGGTATAAAGGTGTGAAAACAATCTTACCTGTATTGATTTTAATAGACCTCTCAGGCGAGTATGTCGGGACAAATTATGTTTCAAATTATCATTTGATAAGGGCAAAAATATTAGAACGTGGAGACAAGAGGGTAAATTCAAGACGGGGCGAATCAATATGAGATCCTCTGAGGGCGAAAAAAAAGACTGGGCGAATCCAAAGCTGTATACAGTATATAGGATAAAATGACCACACCCATTTTTCAAGACCCTAGAGTCAGAGGCTCAAACAAAATATCAAGTGCACATCTAGACCACAGACTGAGAATAAAGCAAAAACAATTATCTTTCTATCAATCATAATTTCTGAGAATTGGTGCTCACAACATTACACAGAGTTATATAGGAGAAAATGACCACACCCATTTTCCAAGACCCTAAGGGTCAGGGGCTCAAACAAAATATCAGGTGCACATCTAGACCACAGACTGTGAGTAACGCAAAAAACAATTATCTTTCTATCAATTATGATTTCTGAGAATTGGTGATCACAAGATTGCATAGAGTTATATAGGAGGAAATGACCACACCCATTTTCCAAGACCCTAGTGGTCAGGGGATCAAACAAAATATCAGGTGCACATCTAGACCACAGACTGAGAATAATGCAAAAAACAATTATCTTTCTATCAATTATACTTTCTGAGAATTGGTGCCCACAACATTACATAGAGTAATAAAGGAGAAAATGTCTACACCCATTTTCCATGAACCTGGGAGTCAAGGGATCAAACAAAATATCAGGTGCACATCTAGACCATAGACTGAGAATAATGCAAAAAACAAATATCTTTCTATCAATTATACTTTCTGAGAATTGGTGCTCATAACATTACATAGAGTAAGAAAGGAGAAAATGACCACACCCATTTTCCAAGAACCTGGGAGTCAGGGGATCAAACAAAATTTCAGGTGCACATCTAGACCATAGACTAGGAATAATGCAAAAAATCAAATATCTCTCTATCAATTATACTTCCTGAGAATTGGTGCTCACAACATTACATAGAGTAATAAAGGTGAAAATGACCACACCCCTTTTCCATGAACCTGGGGGTCAGGGGCTCAAACAAAATATCAGGTGCACATCTACCGGTAGACAACAGACTAAAAATAAAGCAAAAACCAGAAGTCTCTGATGAGACTGAATCTCTCCTGGTTGTTTGCTTAAATCAATCTAAGTGACATACCCATTTTCCAAGATCCTGGGGATAAGGGACTAATACTAGACCAAAGAATGTTAAATATAATGGAAAAATAATCAACCATCTATCAATTATATAATTTATAGAATTGGTGTTCACAATATTACATGATAGAGTTATACATGTATTGGAGAAAAAGACCACACCCACTTTCCAAGACCCTGAGGGTCAGGGGTTCAAACAAAATATCAGGTGCAAATCCAGACCACAGACTGAGAATAACGTTAAAAGAATAATCGTTCTATCAATTATACTTTCTGAGAATTGGTGCTCACAACAATACATAGGAAAACATAGGTAATCACAGATTATGAAGCTCACCTCGTGCCAGCAAAATTCAATTCAAAAATATTTCTAAGTACATGTAAATTGGTTTTTAAAGGCAAAATCATTCAAGTGGAAAAAGTAGGTCAAGGTCATTTAATGAAAGTTTGATCAACGATACATCCAATATGCAAGTTTGGTACATGTAGCACTTATACTTTGCTCAGTATTGGCTTTTAAAGACAAAATTACTCAAGCAGAAAAAGTAGGTCAAGGTCATCTATGAAAGTTTGATCAATGACACATCCAATATGCAAGTTTGGTACATGAAGCACTTATACTTTGCCCAATATTGGCTTTTAAAGGCAAAATCACTCAAGCGGAAAAAATAGGTCAAGGTCATTTTATGAAAGTTGGATGAAAGATACATTTAATATGCAAGTTTGGTACATGTAGCACTTACACTTTGCGCAATATTGGCTTTTAAAGACAAAATCACTCAAGCGGAAAAAGTAGGTCAAGGTTATTATATGAAAATTTGATCAAAAACATCCAATATGCAAGTTTGGAACATGTAGCACTTATACTTTGCTCAATATTGGCTTTTAAAAGCAAAATCACTCCTGGTTCACCTCAGCATCCAAAGATGAATTACTTGTGCAAGTTTGGTTACTGTAGCATCAGTACTTTGTCAAATACTGAGCTACCCCAATCTTCTTAACTGGACGAGGATGCGGACGCCTGTGGGTATAGCATAAGCTCACTAAACTTCGTCGAGGTGAGTTAACAAGAATAAAGAATATTGAAATTTTCAATTAAGTCAATTCTTAGTTCATGGTACCGGACCCTGATGCATGGTTTCACCTCAGCATCCAAAGATGAATCACTTGTGCAAGTTTGGTTACTGTAGCATCAGTACTTTGCCAAATACTGAGCTACCCCAAACTTCATAACCGGAAGCGGACACGGACTCGGACGCGTGGGGTATAACATAAGCTCACTCAAGTTTGTCGAGGTGAGCTAAAAATGACCACACCCATTTTCCAAGACCCTGTGGGTTAGGGGCTTAATCAAAATATCAGGTGCACAACTAGATCACAGGAAAATTATAATGCAAAAAGAATTTATTTTGTACATAGAAGATGTGTTGTCCATCAATAATCCAAAATTCGCGAATTACCTGAGCAGTATCTATCCATCGGAGCTTGAAGTCAAAGAAACTACAGAGACAAATAATTCAGCTTCCTATTTGGACATAATGTTATCCTACGACACTGATGGTCACATGAACACCTCATTCTATGACAAATGTGACAACTTCAATTTCAGCATTACAAACTTTCCTTTTCTGAGTAACAACATTCCCTCATCGCCTGCCTATGGCGACTGTTCATATCTCAGTTGATACGCTATGCCAGAGCAAGTACCAAATATACGGATTTTGTTCCGAGAGCTAGGTGTCTTTCAGATAAGCTTCTCAGTCAGGGATATGTTTGTGACCGACTAACATCGTCACTGAGGAAGTTCTACGGTCGATATGGGGAACTCGTCATACACTATGATGTCCCACTCTCCAGAATGATGGATGATATTCTGTCATAGACCATTTGAACCATCCAACCAAAGATTGTACTCTATGTCTTCCAAAATGGAAGTAACCGGATGTGACAGTTCTACCGAATTGAAGCGACGGGTGTTGCATGCAAGCAGGAGATGCTTACTCTTCTTGGGCACCTGGTCTTATTCCCATATCGGGAGTTTGCTTCTTTTCATATGGTGGAGGTTTTTGTTTGTTTGCTTTGGTTCCTGTTTTATCCTGATTTTGTATGCCTTCGGTTTCTGATTTTCTGAATTATCGATGTTGTGCTGTAAACAGGGATATGTTCATTATCCATATTTGTCATTCACAGATTCTGAGGATTCGCGCTCACAACAAAAGTTTAACGGATGGCTGGACAGACAGACAGACAGACAGACAGACAGACAGACAGACGGCCGGACGACGGACACAGGGTGATCGCATAAGCTCGACTGGTCTGTGACCAGTAGAGCTAAAAAAGACAGTTTCAGTTATTTTACCTTTGTGAGTGCCTTCATCTGGCACTGATGTTGTAGTCTCTTTTGTCGAGATTTTAGGTACAGGTAGTTGTACACCCTTTCTTTTTCTGTTATCAGTCCCTTGAATGAGTTGATGATGCTTTAAAGATTCTGTGCTTGTGAAAATATTCTTGCAAGTGCGGCATCGATAAACATTTGGTAAAATATGTGTTTTACTATTTGCTCTTGACAATGCAGTGAAATGCCAACAATCCGAACACTCTCCTTCTGAAATTCATTTAGATATCACATCAACACATATCAAATTGATCGAGATTGCTCACAAATTTAAACCATGTAAATTAAAGATCATGACTTATATACATGTTTTGTGTAACTGACAGTAGCAAAATTTCGAAAATACTATAAGGCCATAGTAATTAAATATTTTGTTTTACATCCGCGGGCAGGTACATCTTAGGATAGGAGAGTTCCTCAGAAAAAAAAAACCAGACAAACAAACATGCATTTTGGCAAAAATGAGGTGCACAACTACACCCGGATTAGGGCTGGTGTCGAAACCAAATTTTCAATACAATATAATACAATAAGAACCAATACCCAATATATTTATTTTGTAAAACATAGAAATTAACAATTTTATTTACTAATAACTACCCCCGCCCCAAGAAAGTCAAACGGGTTCCTGGTAGTTAATTCTAACTTGTAGCTCTTGCTCAATTTCTTTACATTTTACTTAAGATTATGTTCCCTGGTCTATCAATTATCTATTAATAGTAATTAATTATATTGATAATGTAGTTTAAGCATTTTAATTGTTTCAGTCACATGCATTTTTTTGATATTTTCAAATATGAACTTGCCATTACAGAAGAAAACTATGGAGAGCGAAGCTAGCCAAATTTCTTTTATAGAAAGTAAAAACTTCAGCGAGCGAAGCGAGCCGAAAATTTTTCAGGAATTTTAAGCGAATTTTATGGTTATTCTTCAAATTCAGACTACTTGTAAGAGCAAGATTATTTTTTTCTGTCACACCATAAGCAAATTAATTTTTTTCATCGAAATTCAGAGCAAAATTATTTTTTTTGAAAAAAACCCAAGCCCCCCCCCCCCCTCCCAGAATATCAAATGGACCGTGCCTTAGCTGATTGATTTTGAACTGTAGAGCTAAAAAGTCACTGATACAGTAAATAGTATACAACTCACCTGAATCTGAATCAGCAATTTCATCGTCAGTTTCCATATTTTCTGTATCAAGTACATTGCTCGACAATTCTGTGTTTTCCTGAACACATTCGTTTGTACCAATACATTTCTGAGAAGTGTCCATTTCAATGTCAAAGTCACCATATTCTTTATGTACATGTTTGGTGCTTTGTTGGCAACATGAATATCTCGTACATTGATCATTTTCATTGTTTTCTGTATCATCTGTGTAATCAAGTATGACTTTTTCTATGTGAACTTGGTCTTCCTTCATGTATTCTTCCTTTATATTAACATGCCCTTCTTGAACGCATTCATTTGCATCTAGTATACTTTCTTGGGAGGTGTCTATTTCAATTTCAAAGTCCCCATAATTCCTATGTACATGCATTATGCTAATTTCATTAACATCATCTTCCTTGTGTGAATCCTCCATAAAATTGTCGTTTTCTGCATTATGTGCGTCACCCTGGATGAAGTTTTCTTCCTTATTGTCTCCCTCAAATGCGCCTGTGAAATTTTTCAATGAAGATGTGTCCATTTCAATTTCCTTTAATTCACAATGTATAACCTTTCCTTTCTTAGCAAATTTATCCTTCAGCTTAAACTTTTCCGTAATATTTATTTCCACATCCCTCTTTTCTATGTCATGTATGCTCTTGCTCCAGTCTTTGCTGTCAACATTAAATTCTGTATCTACTGTAGCAGTTATACGATTTTCTGCCGATGACCCCGAAATCTGGATTCTTACGTCGGTATCGTCATTTTCTATTTCTGTCACAACCACTTCTTGATCCTTATCCTGCTCTTGATATGCACATGGAATAGTTGAATATCCCTCATCTTCTAAATTTTCACATTTGACGATACAAATTGGAGTATGTTCATAAGGTTTCGTGTACGAGTGATCAAGTAAAGGGTGATAACTCCACATTGGAAAATCTTTCATATAGATATGTGACTGTTTAAATTTATTCATGGTTCTGATAGGTATCCAAGATCAGTCAGCTGCAATAAAATAAGATTTAAAATTTTTAAAAATCATAAGAATTCCAAAAATAAAAATACTATGGCTTATAATGTATATCAAAGCATCTAGAAACTTAAATATGACAAATAAATAATAGATGAGAGCAGAATATCATGCATTTATTAAGTTATTCAAAGAAAAAGTTAAGAAATTTGCATTTTTGAAAAAAAAAAAAACGAAATTTGACAGCGGAGTAGACTAAAACAACAACACTTGTTACAACATCTCTCTTAATTATCCTGCTTTCAGTTTGTCGATATGTGCTCTTGTTCTGAAGAAAAAGTTTGTCAAAGGAGGGTTAACTATATAAACTACTTTTGTCTTTGTTGGCGTCAACTGTAAGAGATCCGGACAAAAAACAACAGCATTTGAAGTTGACCATTAATACTTCATTCCTACCAAGTTTCAGTAAAAGCCCTTCAGTGGTTCAGGTGTCCCAAGATGTATGAAAATAGCACCCCCCCCCCTCTTTCCATTTTTGCATAACAGAAAAATTAGAAATAATAAAATTTTCAACCAAAATCAATATATCCAATGAATGATTTTAATTAATTTTGCTATTTCGGAAACTTCGTCATTCCATTCAAACATATCATCGAAATTAAAGGAGGTGAACATCTTGGCATCATTCCTCCGATGCTATTTTGAACATAGATTAAATTTAGATATGCTACTGAATCGACCCAGTACAGGAAATTCGGAGCCGCGCACTTTCTGTAAAGTAAATGTACAAATTTAAATTCTAAAAATAAAATAACAGGGCGCTACTGAAATGAAATTCGGTGGCTCCGCTGTAAGCATCTCTGATGAGAATTTAATATTCAAAACACGAGTCTGGTGCAGAAAAATTGGTTTAAAATTTTCTTCATGAAGGTTTAGAGTTGGAACACTTCCGGTTTTTTTTTCAATATGACAAATATACAGAATATGAGTACACTAAACTACATATCTGTAAAGCAATTCAAAGAAACAGTTAAAATATACAAACAAGAGCCAAGGGGACACAACGCTTACCTCACACCCATGCACGCTCTTGGCATACTGATATTGCATAATGATAGTGCGAGTGCCAGGATTTAATATAACACAATTTATCTGTTCTTAAATGAGCTATTCAATTTGAAGATACCACTTGGTGAGTGTCACTGCTGGTGGACTAGGAGTCCCCGAGGGCACATGTAGCCAAGTTCGATCAATTTCGGTTGATCGTTTCTTCAACGCATTCTAAAATTTCTGTTATCAAAATAAAATTTCTGTTATCAAAATTTCTTGAAATTTCTAAAACGTGGGTCCTGTAGCATCAAATCCCATCCATCCTGCTTCGTCTTTCGGTACGCTTTTTCGACATAGTAACTTTCATTCTTTTTTGACATATTACATTGTTTAGATTTGAGGATCACTGACGAGGGTTAAGTAGCCGAAACGTGCATGTCTGGTACATGCTGCAAATTTATCTGTTCTTAAATGATGCTATTCAATTTGAAGACGTTTAACAAAGAGACTCAAATATGACAAATATGTATTAAATGAGTGTGCAAAATAGAAAAAAAAAACTAAAAATGAAAGAAGATTTTTTGTTGGTAATAATGCAATTGGTGATTAGTAAGTGATCCTCAATCCAAACAATGACCTGACCTATGGCCAAAATCTGTGCAAATTATGATCGAACTTGGCTACATGTGCCCTTGGGGATTCCTGGTTCACCAGCAAAGACATTCACCAAGTGGTGCAAATATTAAACGTCTTCAAATTCAGTAAATAAATATTAAAGAAACGCCTATCAGTTATTCAATATCAAAGTCGAGAAGGCAAGGAAAAATCATCAGAATTCCCATAGGAACAGTTGCGAACTTCCTGATTGCATTCAGTACCCGTCGCAACAACTCCATGGAAACTTGTCAAATTCGGCGATTGTCTCGATGTATAAATTGATGTACACATCAAGTATTTCTTGTTTGGTGATGATGACAGCCATTCAATCACAATCCAGAATGTCAATGATCATTCTGGAAAGGGAAAGGGGGGGGGGGGGGTGATATGCTTTTATTATTTCCCCTTGGCGATAGAAGAACTTCCTAAATGATGATTTCAGCCGTTGTGCGATAAAACCCTGAACAAGTAGCTTACTTGCAAGCCGTCTGGCTCTAAGGAAGAAATCTTCATATTTGGAACATGACCTGGTATCCGTATCAGCTGAGAAAAACCAGAAGTCTCTGATGAGACTGAGGCTCACCTGGTTGTTTGCTTAAATTAATCTAAGTGACACTCCCATTTTCCAAGACCCTGGGGATAAGGGGCTAGACTAAAATACAAAACCAGAGAATGATAAATATAATGGAAAATGAATAAACTCTCTATCAATTATACTTTCTGAGATTTGGTGTTCACAAGATTCCACGATAATTATACACATGTAGGGGAAAATGACCATACCCATCTTCCAAGATCGTGGGGTCAGGGGTTCAAACAAATACAAGGTACACATTTAGACCTTAGACTGAGAACAATGCAAAAACAATTATCTTTCTATCAATTATACTTTATGAGAGTTGGTGCTTGCTCATAAGATTACATAGTTATTTAGGAGAAAATGACCACACTCATTTTCCAAGGCCGTGGGGGTCAGGGGCTCAAACAAAATTTCGGGTGCACATCTAGACCACAGACTAAGAATAATGCAAAACAAATTATCTTTCTATCAATTTTTTTAGAATTTGTGCTCACAAGTAGTGTTGTATAATCGGAAAATTTTCATAATCGATTATCGGTTTATAATCGGTGAGGAGTTTAATCGATTATTTCGATTTAATCGGAAATAATTCTTTCTTGTTTTTACAGAAAAGAAGACGACAAGTAATGAAATCAATAAACTTCACTAAATCTTATTCTAACGATAAAATCCTGTCTAGTAAATGAAATATACAGCAGTAATGGAGTGTGATTGTAATAGTCGGCAGCTTTATATGGCAGATGCAGGGATGGGGGGGGGGGGGGTCCATACGACCCAAGAGTTAAATTAAGATTTTGCTCATTCACTGAGGATTCAAGCAATATCTTCGTTGAGTTTAGGCTAACAGTACTGTGAAATTCACTAACCTTGTCCTTCTACCAAAGTTCAGGAGTTAGGCGTAAAAAGGGGTTTTTTTTTTCGAGACGAGTAGATAATACTAGATATTGACGTATCGCAGGCCCGTATCGCATCTGACGTTGAAATTTTCAATTAAAAGTACTTGTCATTTCTGTTAAAGTCAATGAGAACCCTGATTCCAAACATGTATGCCTTAGAAAGTGTATCTTTTTCTAATTATCTACGTTACGCCCGTAACATTAACTCGTGGAAACATATTGTTGATCTACTTTGAATTCGTTTTATTCGTACTTGTCATACGCGAATTCGACCGAAAACTATGTCATTCTTTTCCACGTTGTTTATTTCCGATTATAATCGATTCTTACAAACATAATCGATTAATTGAAATCGAATGGTATTAGCGATGATGTCGCCGATGTCGGCGATAATCGTTACAACACTACTCACAAGATTACACAAATGCACATGATGCAGTAAATTAGTGCGTAGAATCATAAAGTAAGTTATTGAGTTACTTAAAGAGATAGTGCAAAAATGTGCATATCTGATTAAGTCCGTTAAGACGTCTAAAACGCATAAAAAATTCTACTTCAAAGTGGAACATCCCCCCCCCCCCCCACTTCTTCAGACCTATCTCTAGATCATCCTGATGCTTTCGGTTTGTAAATATGAGCTTCAGTTCGGAAGAGGCAGTTTGTCAAAGGAGGGTACTCCATGTGCCTTATTTTTGGCTGTGGTGGCGCCACCAGCTGACGGATCCGAGCGAAAATAGGGGATCATCAATACCTCAGAGCTACCAAAGAAGGGAAGGGATCTTCAACAAGACCCTGTTGCAGCACCAACAGCAAAACACCCGATGCCAAAACACGAAGACGAGCATACTAAGAAACCAAAAAGAGACATACGACATATAAACATGAAACATAAAAGACTACACATAAACCACCGAGGCAACCGGTGCCGACTTTGGACGGCCATTTGTCACACAAATGAGTTAAAGAAGATACTGACGTTAATCTCAACAGCACTCACAACAGAGCACAAAATTGAGCATCAACGGACCCCCTGCAAGCTAGAGTTGGGACCAGGTGCCCGGGAGGAGTACATGTAGGCGTCCCCTGTTTGGCTAGCCGCACCCGCGGTCGATGTTCACGCACGAAAATGAAAACAATATCTTAAAATGCATGCACTGTCTGAGGCTATGTCTATATAGAAAGTGCTATGGCGACCATGTCAAGGAAAAATATTCAAAACACTTACTGTCAAACCCCTCGCGGGGATCTGTTTTACGAGCTCCACTCGACAAAGGACATAAGTGTGACACAAATGAGTTAAAGAAGGTCCTGACGATAATGGCAAGTAGCAAATGAAAGTTTATGAAGTTTCATGAAAATCTGAAAGTGGTTCTGGAAAAGAAGCTTGAAATGTATGGAAATCATCGCCCCTTTCTTTTTTACATAAGAAAATAATTCATAAAAGGCCCAAAAAATTAAAACTGTAGCAGAAAATACATATCCAACCGTTAAGTAACTTAAATATGACAAAATGCAGTTAATGAGTGTAAATATTCATACATTTATTGAGTTATCTGAAGAAATAGTGCAAAAATGTGCATTTCTGACCGAAAAGACATAAAACTAGAAGTTTCTGACGAGACTGAAGCTCTCCTGGTTGCTTAGTAAAATACATAACTACTAGTAAATGACACAACTATTTTCTAAGACCCAAGAGTAAGGGGCTAAAAAGTATACCAGACACACAAGCGTTACATAAAGCGTAAGTCTGAACATAATGCAAAAATCTTTTTATCGGTCATACTTTCTAAGTAATAGTGTTCAGAATATTACATAGAGTTGTATACTAGAAAATGACTACATCCATTTTCCAAAAACCTGGAGGTCAGGGGATAAGACTAATTATCGAGTGGAAAATCAAACCACATACCCTTTACATATGTATTATGCAAAAAGAATTTATACTCTATCAATTATGCACTCTGAGAATTGGTTTTCACAAGAATGCATAATATATATAATATATATAGGAGAAAATGACCACAAACATTTTCAAAGACCCTGGGGGTCTGAATCTCACACAAAATATTAGGCACATGTACGCAACTAGACCATAGACCCATCATGTTGCAAAAAGAATTGACTTTGTATCCTTTATATTTTCTGAGAAAAAAATGCAGTAAGGTATCCATATATAGCAGAAAATGACCACATCCATTTTCTAAGACCCTGGAGGTCGGGGACTCAGATAAAATATCAGGTGCACATCAAGATCATAAACCTTTTATATTGCAAAAAGAAATAACTTTCTTTCATTTATACTTTCTGAGAAATGGTGTCCAAAGATTACATAGATTTATATAGGAGAAAATGACCACACACCCTTTTTAAGACCCTGGGGTCAGGGGCTTAAACAAAATATCTTGAGTACAGCTTGATCATAGATCTATAATTTATCAAAAAGAATTAACTTTCTATTATTTACACTTTCTGAGAAATTGTGACCATAAAGATTACATTGAATTATATACATGTATAAAGAAGAAAGTGACCACACCCAACGCCTAAGACCCTGGGGTAAGGGGCTCAAACAAAACGTCTGGTGCACAACTAGTTCATAGACCTTGAACATCGCAAAAAGAATTAACTTTCTATCATTTACACTTTCTGAGAAATGGTTACCACAAGATTACAACAGCACTTGCAGGGGACCAATTTGGTACTTCATACCTACCACGTTTCATTAAAATAACCGTTCTGGTGAAGTCGAAAATGTTGAACGAACAGACGACACGCTATGACAAGAGGTCACTTGAGCTCCACTCAGGTGAGCTTAAAATTTGACTCCGGAAAAGGCCAAAGGGGGCCACATCCGGTAGTAAACAAAAGAATGATAGTGGACAATTTGGTGGAGGCCATTGAGTACTTACTTCCTGTAAGGTTTCATGAAATTATGAGAATCAGTTTTGGAAATGTCGAAAATGTGTCAGCCAATCAGAGCCCTCGGTGGCCATACATGTATTTGTTGGTCAATTTGCACGAAAATCACAAACTTGGTAAAAGACCTTAAGAACTTGCTTCCCGTAAGGTTTCGTGACATTCTGTGCAGTTGTTGCAGAGGCGGTGTCGAAAATGCGCAAGCCAATCAGAGTCGGCGGCGGCAATATTTGTTGACCAATTGCCATGAAAAACACAACCCCTTGGTAGAGGACCTTGAATACTTGCTTCCTATTAGGTTTCGTGAAATTCTATGCAGCTTCTGATGAGAAGTTGAATAAGTGACAGCCAATCAGAGCCCTCAACGGCCATATTTGTTGAGTGATTGGCACGAACAAAACACAAATTGGCAGAGGACCTTGAGTTGTTGCTTCCTGTAAAGTTTGAATATGCGTCATGCAGCCAATCAGAGCCCTCGGTGGCAAATAAAAGTTTACTCCGGACGCTGACAGACGGACATGCGATGGACGGCGCGCTATGACAATAGCTCACTTGAATTGGCTATTAAAGGTAAAATCGTTCAAGTGGAAAAAGTAGGTCTAGGTCATTTTATGAAAGTCTGATCAAAGATACATCCAATATGCAAGTTTGGTACACGTAGCACTTATACTTGGCTCAATATTGGCATTTAAAGGCAAAATCACTCAAGTGGAAATAGTAGGTCAAGGTCATTTTATGAAAATTTGATCAAAGATACATCCAACAAGAAAGTTTGGTACATGTAGCTCTAAAACTTTGCTCAATATTGGCTTTTAAAAGCAAAATTATTAAAACGTAAAAGGTAGCTCAGATGCTGCATCCGTTGCATGGGTCCATCTCAGCATCCCAAGATGAATCAATTGCGCAAGTTTGGTAACTGTAGCATCAGTGCTTTGTCAGATACTGAGCTACCCCAAACTCTTTAACCAAGCCACTCTGAGCTACCCCAAACTTTTTAACCAAGTCACTCAAGCAGAAAATGTAGGTCAGCTGCAGCATCTGATGCATGGGTTCCCAAGATGAATCACTTGTGCAAGTTTGGTTACTGTAGCACCAGTACTTGTGCAAGTGTGGTAATTGTAGCATCAGTACTTTGTCAGATACTGAGCTACCCCAAACTTCTTAACCAAGTCCCTCAGGCAGAAAATGTAGGTCAGCTGCAGCATCCGATGCATGGGTTCACCTCAGCATCCAAAGATGAATCACTTGTGTAAGTTTGGTTACTGCAGCATCAGTACTTTGTCAGATGATAATAATATAATAATACTTTATTTAGAGAAGGTAACCCGATAAGCAATTTTGCTTTTCTTCCCCAGGGCCTTCTAGACATCATTTTACAATAAATAAGGCTCATCATAGCTCTCTCTCTCCAATACAGCATTTTACATTACTTTACAATATATAAAGCATAGCTCTCTCTCTCTCTCTCTCTCTCTCTCTCTCTCTCTACATAAGCAACTAGATACTAAGCTACACCACACTTCTTAACAAAGCCACTCTGAGCTACCCCAAACTTCTTAACCAAGTCACTCAAGCAGAAAATGTAGGTCAGATGCAGCATCCAATGCATTGGTTCGCCTCAGCATCCCAAGATGAATCACTTGTGCACGTTTGGTTTCTGCAGCATCAGTACTTTGTCAGATACTGAGCTATCCCAAACGTCTTAACCAAGCCTCTCTGAGCTACCCCAAACTTCTTAACCAAGTCACTCAAGCAGAAAATGTAGGTCAGATGCAGCATCCGATGCATGGGTTCACCTCAGCATCCAAAGATGAATCACTTGTGCAAGTTTGGTTACTGTAGCACCAGTACTTTGTCAGATACTGAGCTACCCCAAACTTCTTAACCAGACGGGCGGGGGTATAGCATAAGCTCACTCAACTTCGTCAAGGTGAGCTAAAAATGTTTTGGTCAAAAATGAAATTAAAGGTATTCAGATGATTTAAAAGTCGATAAAAAGCTGACAAAATGGAAATAATGAAAAGGGAAGAAAAAAAATATGGAGTGCTGAAGCTGACTGAATGGAAAAAATGAAAAAGGAAGAAAAAATTTTGGAGTGTCGGTGCCAGGACTTGAACCCACAACCCTTTGGTCCATGTGCGTAGTAAAGTAAAACATTTTAAAAATTCATAAAAATTCCAAAAAAGAAAATTATCGCATGAAATGTATATCAAAGCAAATAGTAACTTAAATATGACAAACATGCAATAAATGAGGACACAAAACCACACATTTATAGAGTTAGTCAAGGAAACAGTTCAAAAATAGAGCACTGTTGACATGGTCCAAAAAAATGTCATAAACACATAAAAAATTGACTGCGGGCAGAAACCAAAAACAATTACACTTGTTGAGACATCTTTCTAGAGCATCCAGATGCTTTCGGTTTGTCTATATGTGCTTCTGTTCTAAAAAAGAAGTTTGTCAAAGGAGAGTACCCCCCCCCCCCCTCCCACCCATCCCACAACCTACTTTTGCCTGTGGTGGCCACTGAATGCCTTAAATATGACAAATATGCAGTAATTGACCTACTTTTGCTCCTGGTGGCGCCACCTTTTGATGGAACCGGACGAAAAACAACAACACTTCTAGGGGGCATTAGTACTTCATTCCTACCAAGTTTCATCAAAGTCCCTTCAGTGGTTCTTGAGAAGAAGTCCAAAATGTGAAAAGTTTACGACAGACAGACGACGATGGAAAACATTCAGCGATAGAAGCTTCGGTACAGTTGGACCCAAGTTATGGAACGCTATTACTTTGTCCATCCGAGAGTCAAAATCCATAGACATAATTTAAGCAAGCTTGAAAACTTACTACTTTAAGTCATTATTTTAATACGTGAAATCTAGTATGAACTTATTAAACAATGTTATGTAAATGTGTTCCATATGTTTTAAAACTGATGTTTCATGTACAACGCCATTGAATGCAATTTATGCAAGATTATAGGCGTTTAATCACATAAACAAGTTTCAAGTTCCTTTAGCTATATTCTTGGAAATCACGAAAAAGTAATTCAAAATATGTGCAGGGCCCTCACACCCATTTTTTTGGACTGGAGCCCGGGGCCTTTGAAATTGGGAAAAATAGCGTCATTTTACAATAATTGGGAAATTACATTTAACATAAGTTTTGATGCCTTTTGACTAGAAAATGAGAATTTTTTTTACTCATTTTGTATATCCAGTGCAGTAGTAGACAATCGCTTGAGCAGGACAGACGTCTTTCACCTGGGAACCTCCCGTAACCCCCTGTACCTGGGGCGGAGTCGGCCTGACTCTAAGGTATGTAGATACCTTACTACTGTCACCTTGTAAAACGTATACCCGGTTTACAACAGTCTGAGAGAAACAAATATATTAGTCGGTTAAAAAGCTAATATATTTGTTTTTCATCTTACATATACATATATATGCACAACCAATGTAATTCCCTGAGATGTTTCTATTGAAAGAAACGTGCTGCAAATCGTGTATTAACACTCGTGACGTCACAATGCATAAGAACTAAAGAAACATGCCGCGATGGCTGTTCTAACCTGCAAACTGAACCCACGATGAGATGAATTTTAACGTAACCCTTTGATCTAGAAAAAGCAATTGCAGAAAACAAGAATGAAATAGACAACTATGGTGCATATATATAGAATAAATGTCATAACGCGCATTACATGTACGATAAATGCACTTGCTGTGTGTTGTATACCCGTAACAAAACACAAATTAAGACACTTATTCTCTATATAACAAGTAACTTAAGCTTAATAATTTGTTATTTGACAATATTTGTTATATGTGTAGAAAACATGAGACTACCCCACCTGAGATCGAACTCGCAACCTTCTGATGTCAAGTCTGACGCTCTACCGAGTGAGCCAAAGAGACGTCCCACTGGCCCAGTCTAGTACAAGCGCCAGTTTACTACACTACTCTCCCCTTTCAATTTGGGTCTCCCTGCCCCTCCTCGACAACCCTCCTACCCACCACCTCTCCATGGGATTTGCGTTGGGCGCCATTGTAGAAAACACGAGACTACCCCCACCTGGGATCGAACTCGCAACCATCTGATGTGAGGTATTTGCCTCATCAATCACATAAAAAAGTCATATTTCATTAGTTTTCTCATTTTATTTCTTCCCTCCTTTTTGGGATCAACGTAATCACTAAATTACAAAACCAAACATGACATATGAAATCCGTAATTTAACTCATGTGACGGTCATGTATAGAACATCCCCCCACAAAAACAAAATTGGAGACTAGCAATTTTGGTTGAACCGTCACAATGAGTTGAATTTGAACATGAGTAAATTTAAACAATGCATTCTTAAGACATGGAATAATGAATTGTAAATGAAATTCTTTACCATTAAGTGATCATATGCAATAAGCTCAGAATACTTGGGAATTAGCAATGGTAGAAGCATACAACAAATTTGCCTGATAAACATACAAAAGTACATGATTTCACAAAAATGATGTTTATGGTACTTCAAATCAGGGTAGAAATAAACAATTACAATACCCCATAATGAGATTCACCCATAATAATCATATATATCTATGTGATGTATTCAAGAAATAGCTGTTTAATGTACCAACATGCATGTGTACAGTAATATCATAATGGCAGTATAATTGCTCAATCTATGCATATTTTTGTCCCACAATTTATGAGTCTTGATAAACATATATGTCATCACATAGAAAATCAGCATTAAATATTCCAAACTGAAATGTCTTCTAGTGAATTGTCACACATAGTTTGATTTACCTAATCAATAGAATATAGCAATTAAATCTAGTTATAACAAAGTAACTCATATCAGATCATTATAAATGATATCATAACTAAGTCTTTAGTTATAGTCTTTAAGGCAAAATTCTTTTCACAAAAGTTCTATATCATCATGCCTTATATGCAAAAATACCAGACATCTACACAAAATTAAAAAAATAATTCAATAAAAATCAAAATTATTTTATCAAATTCAAAGATTGTCCTTTAAATGTTTACTTTAATAAAGGGGGAGGATTAGATTTTACCACCTCCTGCAGTTTCGGATTTAAATCCTTCCATTTTGTCCAAACGGCATTTTGTGCTGGTTCGCCAGCAAATTGAATCAAATACTCCTTGTTTGATTCACTTCCTCTTTGTCCAATGATTCGCTTCACTTTGAAAAATCAGAACACGAAGAGTCTGGAACAGTACTGATGTGATCCGAATTTCTGTATCTAATAGGACGTTTCCTATTTAAACGTTTAGGTCTTAACGGTTGCACATTTTCCTTTGCGGAATCCTCAGATTGTATCCTGGGTTGATGACCTTGAACATGAAGATCCTGTGTTTGAGTAGCTCTGCTCTCTTGTGTTGTCTCAAGGTCAGTTCTAGTTACAACTTCACTTATGAGATATGGTGATGGAGAAGGGGCTCGCACAAAAGCAATCTTAAGTCGGTCAATGTGAACAGGTTCAGTCTGAATTTTGCCCTTCTCATTTTTGATTAGAATCCTGTGATCCGAGAGCACTTTCTGCACTATGAATGGCCCAGTATACTTTGGTTGAAGTTTCTGTGCAGGTCCAGTAGGTTGAGAGTGTAAATATACATAGTCTCCTGCTGATAAAACTAGTGGGTTTGTGTGTGTGTTAGCTCTCTCAACCATCTTGGCTTTGTTGACCTCAAGATTGTCCTTGACCTGTTGATGGATGACCTCTAGTCTGCGCAAAGTCTTAGAAAGATATTCCTCGCAATCCTTAGGAATAGATGTTAAATTTGACGATGCAGATTCTGAAATTAGGGGAAACTTTGGTCTTGTTCCAAAAACAATCTCGAAGGGAGAGTATCCAGTAGATGAGTTCACACTCTGATTTATTGCGAATGTAACAGATGAAAGTAGGTCATCCCAATTCCTTTTGTTTTGATCAATGAAGGGTGTGATCCTTTCTTCCAGTGTTTTGTGTGTTCGTTCACATGCACCCAAACAATGATGAGCAAATGATGGAGTGAACTGTTGAGTAATATTCATCATGTGACAAACTTCCTTTGTAACTTGAGCAATAAATTCTGATCCCTGAGAATTGTATTACATGTTCCATATGTAGTGAAAAGTTTATGTAACGCTTCCGAAACAGTGATTGCATCCTTATTTGGTATTGGAGTGGTGAACAGAAATTTGCTGAACATACAAGTTGCAGTAAATATGTATGCGTTACCACGGTATGATGTTGGTAATGGTCCTTGTAAGTCAATTTGCCACACGTCAAAGGGCTGTTTCGGAGTCGGATATGATACAATTCCAGCCTTAGTTGGTATTTTGGTCATTTTCCTGTTTTGGCATTCATGACAGGATTTTACAAATTCATTAACTCGAAACGCCATTCTTGGAAAGAAACATTTTTCCTTTATACGGTCAAGTGTGTCTATGATACCACCATGAGCTGATATTGGTAACTCGTGATAAATTTGAAGTACAGTCTTCACAAGTGATTCCGGCACAACGATTTGATAATGACCTTGACCTTTCGTTCGCTTTGACTTAGCAATCCGAGAATGAAATAGTACATTGTCAAGCATGATATAGTCTGATGATTCTAGTAAAATCCTCCTTGATAATTTTTGAGATGATGGTAACTTGTCATCTTTGATGTAATCAATAAGAAGCTTCAGATTAGGGTCAAGGTATTGAAGTTTGGATATATCCTCAGCACACAGGTCTGTCTGTTTCAGAATATCTATGGCTGACTGAGGTAGATCCTTGACATCTTCATGTGTAGATTCTACATCACTATGTGTGTGTGTAGGGTTATCATGCAAAGAAGTGTCACTATCACATGCTTGCTGATTTGTAGTGTCTATATCACTAATAAGATGATTTGTAGTGTCTCTATCACTCGTATGTGTATTTGTAGTGTCTCTACCACTCGTATGTGTATTTGTAGTGTCTCTATCACTAATTTGTTGAGATTTATACGGGAAGAAATGGTCATCTACGTCAGGACTATCAAACTGATCATCAGCTTCCGGAATGTTGCGGGATAACGCATCTGCTACTACCATATCTTTAGCAGGTTTGTAGACGATGTCAAATGTAAACTCCTGTAAGATTGCCATCCATCTCTCATAAATCGCTCCTTTTAGCTTTTTCTGAAATAGCGGCTTTAAAGCTTGATGGTCGCATTCGACGACAAAGTGTGATCCTCTGAGATATGAAGCACATTCCAGTACAGCATAGGTCATTCCTAGTAACTCTAGTTTGGTTGGTCCATATGACCTTTGCCATTTGGATAGTCCTTTGGAACCAAATCGTATAACTCGCATTTGCTTACCATCATCATGTTCAGACGGTTGAAGTTGGTATAGCATAAAACCAATTCCTCTACTTGATGTGTCTACACCCAGTCGAAATTGTAGGTCAAACTGAGGGTACGCAAGTATCGGTGAGTTTACCAAAAGATCTCTAAGCGTATCAAATGAATGTTGATGTTCCTCGGTCCATCTAAACTTGACATCTTTCTTCAAAAGGAAATATAGAGGGTCAGCAACACTTGCAAACTGAGGTATGTATTTCCTAAACCAACCCATAAGGCCAAGAAAGCTACGTAACTGTTTAGCTGATGTAGGTATTGGATAGTTTTTAATCGCTTCTATCCTCTCGGGTGGTGGACTAAGGCCATCCTTCGTAACACGATGCCCTAGATATATAATCTCATTCTGAGCAAAGCTACACTTGAAAGGGTTAAGCTTCAATCCTGCTTTTCGGAATCGATCAAACAAGTCATCAAGGTCAGACAAGTGTGTTTCCATTGTAGCCGACGCAACTACTACATCATCCAAATAGCACAAAGCTGATTGAAAGGTGAGTCCATTTAATACTTTGTCCATTAGTAACTGAAACGAAATTGGAGCCGTGCTGAGGCCCATTGGTAAACGCAGGAATTTGTATGTACCGAAACATGTATTAAAAGCAGTGTACTTTGACGATTCTGGAGCGATTCCCATTTGAAAAAATCCAGAACTGAGATCGATAGAGGACATGAAGTTCGGTGTCCTACATGTAAATGACTCGGTAAGTTCTTGCAAGTCAGGTATAGAGTATCTGAATTGTTGTGTCTGACTATTAAGAAATTTAAAATCGCAACAAAACCTGAATGACGATAGGCTTGCTTCTCTAGTACCTGGTTCAAATTCCCCAGAAGATTTACGTCGCTTTGAAACAATGACGATAGGGCTAGTGATTGGAACATTTTCCTCGGCACTTACCGGAGCAATAATACCCTGCTTGAGTAATTCCTCTAAATGATGCCTAAGAATCTCTCGCTTATCTGGAGATAGTCTATGTGGGCGCTGATGTTTAGAAATGGCATCTGGTTTAAGATGAATGTGGTGTTGCATGAGTGTGGTAAAACCTAAACCAGGGTTCCCTTTTGTCACAAAAATATCTCTTGATTTGTACAAAACTTTCCCTAACAAATTTTTCTCATTGTCCGAGAGATGGGGATTGTTTTTGTCAAAATCAAAATTTTCAATAAATTGATCAAAATCAACCTCAGAGTGTTCAACACGTACACTATCATTTTCTACATTGGAAATCTGATCATTTGTATGATTGTCAACACCCTTAACATTAGAATTCTCACTACATGTAAAGTCATTCAAGTCAGTATCAACATGCACATTGTTCACAAAAATATTTGCATTCCTGGGATTATCACATTTGTAAGACATATTATTTACAACATGCAAATCATTCATATCAACATCAAATTTTGAAACATTTTCAATATTTGGTTCAATACTACGCTCAATACCTGTAGAGCCACAAAAATCTGCAGTTTTGACATTGTCACCTGATACAATATTGTCATTTGAAACATGTACCTTACAGTGTGCAACACTGTCTACATCATCATACTTTGGTTCACATGGTACAGTAATCTGATAAGAACTATCAAGAGGAGTAAACCTTGCAATAATAGTGTTCTTTGACAATGAAATATTATTCACAGTAGTGTTCAAAATTTTTACAGGTATCAAATTTGACAAAGTGACTGTAACTAAAGATCTTGCAACAACTAAACCTTGTGAAGCAACTTCTTTGTTTGCATAACACACACCTTGAGTACCTAAACGTACCGACTTAGGAACTTTAGCAAATATAAGTGTTTCACTATTTGCTAACAAATCAACGTTATTCTTGCATTTCACAGAACAATTTCTCATATGTACAGAATTATCAACAAAATTCAAAGTAACATTCTTTTGCTTCAAATACTCAGTTCCAAGTATCAAGGGATGTGAAGTATTTCTCATAATATGTACACGAATCTTATGCTTCCCTGATGCAGTTTTGATTTTAACAAAGGCAGTACCAATAATTTCAACATTTTCACCATTTGCTACAACAACATATCTACCAAACATGCATGGATGTAAAGGTAAATCAATCTGACTAGAAATTGAATCATACAATTGTTTCGACATATGATATTAAGAGAGCTACCACTGTCAAGCAAAGCATTAATTTTCAAAGATTCAATACAAAGAGGCATGTACAAAAATTGAGACTTAAAATCATTAATATCAACATCACTCTCATTGTCTGTCAGGTCATCAGTGGAAGGCGCGACATCATCTTGGCTGTAAAAGACATGTTGCGCGAAAACTGCCTGTTGCGCGAAATCTGTCTGTTGCGCGATATCTGCATGTTGCGCGATTTCAGTTTTGTTCATACCGGTAGTCACACCATCACTCATAGCTGACATCTCGCAACTCGAACGCTCTATTTGCTGCTCTTCACTGGTCGCACGCGTTCCTCGACGCCCGAGCCCATCATGTTTCCCGCGTCTTGACCTGTAGAAGTTCCTGGAAAAAGTTTCTTACAGTCGCCTGCAGCATGCCCGAATTGATGACACAGCTGGCATTCGGTACTAGGAACAGCTTCTCGTTGTTGCGCCCAATTGCAAAAGGGCTTAATGTGCCCTTTGCCCGAACACTGGTAACATGTTTTTATCGGTTTGTCACTAATGGCACCTGTTGTCATGCAAACAGTCGGGTTTACGTTTTGTTTACATGTACCGCTTATAAGGTTCTCTAATTTTCGTCAAAGTGCATCAATTTGTGATTGTAAAACGTCATCCTTCTTCTTACAAGTAGGTTGTTTGATTGCATTCACTGCAACGGAAGGCTGGTCAACACTCATAAGACTATCGTGTCTATATCCAACGGCTTCGCCTATCTTGGCACTTTGCAACGCATCATCTAATGATTGGGGTCTTCCTGCTCGAACAAAAAACTGAAGGTGTTGCGGCAAACCATCGATAAACTTCGTGAGCATATCTAACTCAGTTTTCCTCAATCGTTTCCCTTTCTGCAATATCGTGGAATGAAAGTTCTCCAATGTATCTCCCGTATTTAACTTCAATGCATTGAATGCTGCGGTTTCTGCGTATAATGATGCAAGTCCATTGCAACAAATTTCTCATAAAATTTTGCTCGGAGAGCAGTCCATGATAAATGGCAAGGGTCGTATGGTAGATTCTGATACCACGTAAAAGCTGGTCCTTTCAGGTGTAAAGAGAAAGATGCGATTAAATACTTTGAATCGCTAACTTTTGTATTGTCAATACCTTGAAGTTCCATAAAAGCAGTAAAATCACTTAAGAATTTCTCCGGATCTTCATTATTACCGTCAAATTTGTTCAAGGTAATTGGTAAATTGCAACCATAATTATAGCTTGGTCCTCTGCTATGGCAAAATGCATCTGAAACGACCAAGTACCTCGACGGATTTGTGTCTTCAAAATTCAGTGTTCTGCGAGGGGTTTCTGTCGTTTCACCTAAGAAAGGATTACCTGGTGACCTAAAATGTTCATGATTATGACCAAGAGGCTCTTGGTTTTGACCAGGAGGCGAATTATCTAGTGAATGTTCTTGACCATTCATTTTGTTTCAATTTTCATTCGGTGGAATTTCCTCTGATACGAGTGCGAGTGGGGAAACCGAATTATTACCAATCAAATGTCTGTACACCATCGAAATTCTTTGCACAATTGTCTCTTGTAAATTTAGATTCTCCACCATGTGAGGTATTTGCCTCATCAATCACATAAAAAGTCATATTTCATTAGTTTTCTCATTTTATTTCTTCCCTCCTTTTTGGGATCAACGTAATCACTAAATTACAAAACCAAACATGACATATGAAATCCGTAATTTAACTCATGTGACGGTCATGTATAGAACACTGATGTCAAGTCTGACGCTCTACGGAGTGAGCCAAAGAGACGTCCCACTGGCCCAGTCTAGTACAAGTGCCAGTTTACTACATATGTATATATATATATCCAACTCTAAATAAAGATTACTTACTTCACTTACTTATAAAAGAAATTATCTGAATCATGTACCTGTGTTGACTTGGTCTGATAGACATCTGGGTGAAGGGTAAAGCAAAGTTTATTCCAAGTTCCATAGACTACCTGTGACAACATCAGAACAATGTAGCAGGTGGACTTCACTTTGGTGAATCTAAAAAGCTCATTAAAGATTAATCTTTTGTGAGGACTGAGATCAAAATCCCTTAACTTTGCGTACAATATTCAATTACAATACTATTCCTCGGTGTTTTTCATTCGCATAACGCAAATGAACCGCGCGCATTCTGGAAATCTTGTAATCTGCGGACTCGTTCGGCGAACTTCGAGGCAAAATTGTTATGGGCTGCATTCGTAACGCTTGTGCAGAACTCTGTTCTGATTGTTCCATTTGATCTGCCTTTCGAATGCGATAGAACAGATGGAACAGATCCAATATGGCTGAAAAGGCAGCACTTGAACAGTGGTATTAGTAGAAATGGAAGAATCGCAATATAAAAGGGATAAAACAGCGTTGAGGACTGACCCTCTTGACAGCAGTGATACTACACTCCTTATAAACATTGTTGGAAATTATCACACTATATTTAATTCACTCTTAAAGCGATTAAAGAGGATATAAAGACTTGATAAAGGTAGGAGTTTGAGAAATAATAAGAATATAGATATAAATAAAAATAGATAAATAAATGAATAATTTCTGTTGAAGTGTTCACCTCAGGCTCTCCCACACATATTTCAATTTTGATTAGGGATTTACACAGGTTTATAAGTCCTTGCCTTGGTACAAAACTTTCATAAGCAAAAACCCTGTTTTTATAAGTAGGTCAAACTCAGAAGTTAAAAAAAGGTCAAATTTTCATCCTCATAACAAAAAACTCTTGCAAAAAGGAATACACATGTTTAAAAGTTATGTTCAAGTTTTGAGTTTTTCCATACAAAAAGACAGAAAAAATACGTGCATCAGTATAAAAACATGCTTAAATAATTATGGCACAAAAAGTCACCCAAGAAATGCCCAAGGTAACTTAGAATTTTGTCCTGTTAACGCGAAAAGCCAGATATTTTAACTAATTTTCTGCAACCAAATGTATTGCAGAATGTGTCAGTGGGCTTGTGGGTAAAAAAAACATTTTCGAGAAGATTGTTACGGGGCCCGGGGAATAAAATATTAACCCCCCCCCCCAAAAAAAAATGTCACACAGACATGCATCCTTTGGACGTAATACTAAGTACGTGCATTCAAGTCATAGAAAAGGTGCTGGATTTCGCTTTTCCTAAAATGTACAATATTTTTTTACATGATAAGCATACCTCTCCATTGGTTGTGGTGATGATGGTGGTGGTTGGGGGGGGGGGGGGGGGGTAACAGATTATTTTTGGAATAGTCCTTTACACATTATCGTACATAATTAATGACAATTGAGAAATTAAAATTTGCTCGAAGGCAAGTACAAGACACGTTTTGAGCCTAGGAAAGAAGGACGACTACGTAGGAAAATTAACTTCCTTCGTGCAAAACAGTCACTGCACTTGCATCGTTGCAACGTTTGAAGGGTTGGACAGCATATATAATCATGGAATATATGTATGGTTAGTTTGTAGCAGTATATATGACACCTTTCCGGGAGATATGCACCCTCGTTGCTTTATTTGAAGTGAATGTTGTCCCTCATTCACATTAGACCAGCATATTTTCCGCCATGTTGTTTCTGTTCTGTGCCAGCTACACCTGCTTGGCGAAAAGAACAAGAGGAACAGGTTCCGAACACTGTTCTGTCATGTTCGAAAGTTCGGAACAGTGTTCTGCTTATACGGAACTGCGTTACGAATGCAGCCCAAAACCGTAAAGTAAAGTAAAGTAAAGTAATTTTTATTTAGAGTCGGCAATTTGTACATACATTACAAATAACCGTATCATAGGTGCCGAAACATTTAAAATAAAATTCAAAATAAAATGATTCTAAAATAATTTCATGAATATCAATTTCTATTTTTTTTAACCAAATACCATAGGGAGCAGGCGCTCTAACAAATTATAAGTAGCGCAATTAAACAACATATCCATTAGACTGCAAGTAGAATATCTCATATAATTCAAACTCTAACATGACTTGAGATTTTCTACCTATATGCACTATAGAGCATCTCCAACAAACTTCCAGTTCGGCAAGCTCCGCCCATGCACGTACCATAGAGCTCATGGAGAACAATGATTAGATTAGAAATAACAACTAGCTAGCTGTGATTTGTTGTCCAGTAATTCCCCTCGTCGCGTGTGAATGTTTTACGTCTTCAAATTTATTAGAATCATTTTAGAGCAGATAAATTTACAGCATGGACCAGACATGCACGTTTCGAGTATTTAACCCTCGTCAGTGATCCTCAATCTAAACGCTGTAATATGGCCAAAATTTTTGATACCATAGAATCCATTATTATCATATACAAAATGTATACGGGACAATGAACCACATTTAGGTATGTGTATTTCTTGTGTAAACATATTGTTAATTTCCATTTTTATACTGAAATATTGTGAGAATAATTATCTACTCTTTCCTTGTGAGTAAAACTGTATTTTTGGTATTTTTGATAGAATTAGATTTATTCTTAGTAAAAACGTAGAAAGACAACTCTTTTTGATATTTCTGTAAATTTATTACCATCTCTGTTTTGAACCTATTCTTATGATCCTTTTTGTTTTTATTACAGTGACTGATTGATATGATGTGAATATACTAAGAAACTGTATCCAAGCCGTTTGTTGTGTTTAGCGAGATCTTTAGATCTTAAATGCAAAATGTCATTATGTTCTTCCTTAATACAGTGTCATATTGATTATGCTTCCAGCGCTTGGTACTCAGGTTTGTCCAAATTGTTGAAACAATAAAGCCTGTGTTTGTGAAACACGAATGCCCCCGGTGGCATCTTTGTTAGTATGAACACTATTTTCTGTTAAGTACATGTATGTGAGGTCACTGGGTTAAAAGGTCAAAGGTCAAGGTCACGAGGTCAAAAATTTTGGTATCAATGGAAAGGTCTTGTCACAAGGAATACACATATGAAATATGAAAGCCCTATCACTTACCATTTAAAAGTTATGCCAA
The DNA here is from genome assembly GCA_028142955.1 of Pinctada fucata. Classification (NCBI taxonomy): domain Eukaryota; kingdom Metazoa; phylum Mollusca; class Bivalvia; order Pterioida; family Pteriidae; genus Pinctada; species Pinctada fucata. The sequence continues at coordinate 1,185,957 of AP027104.1, forward strand.
ATGTTAAAGTTTTTGAAAAGTAGGTCAAAGGTCAATTTCAAGGTCACGAGGTCAAAAATTTTGGTATCAATGGAAAGGTCTTGTCACAAGGAATACACATGTGAAATATGAAAGCCCTATCACTTACCATTTAAAAGTTATGCCAAATGTTAAAGTTTTTGAAAAGTAGGTCAAAGGTCAATTTCAAGGTCACGAGGTCAAAAATTTTGGTATCAATGGAAAGGTCTTGTCACAAGGAATACACATGTGAAATATGAAAGCCCTATCACTTCCCATTCAAAAGTTATGCCCAATGTTAAAGTTTTTGAAAAGTCGGTCAAAGGTCAAGGTCAAGGTCACGAGGTCAAAAATTTTGGTATCAATGGAAAGGTCTTGTCACAAGGAATACACATGTGAAATATGAAAGCCCTATCACTTCCCATTCAAAAGTTATGCCCAATGTTAAAGTTTTTGAAAAGTAGGTCAAAGGTCAAGGTCAAGGTCACGAGGTCAAAAATTTTGGTATCAATGGAAAGGTCTTGTCAAAAGGAATACACATGTGAAATATGAAAGCCCTATCACTTCCCATTCAAAAGTTATGCCCAATGTTAAAGTTTTTGAAAAGTAGGTCAAAGGTCAAGGTCAAGGTCACGAGGTCAAAAATTTTGGTATCAATGGAAAGGTCTTGTCAAAAGGAATACACATGTGAAATATGAAAGCCCTATCACTTCCCATTCAAAAGTTATGCCCAATGTTAAAGTTTTTGAAAAATAGGTCAAAGGTCAAGGTCAAGGTCACGAGGTCAAAAATTTTGGTATCAATTAAAAGGTCTTGTCACAAGGAATACACATGTGAAATATAAAAGCCCTATCACTCCCCATTCAAAAGTTATGCCCAATGTTAAAGTTTTTGAAAAGTCGGTCAAAGGTCAAGGTCAAGGTCACGAGGTCAAAAATTTTGGTATCAATGGAAAGGTCTTGTCACGAGAAATACACATGTGAAATATGAAAGCCCTATCACTTCCCATTCAAAAGTTATGCCCAATGTTAAAATTTTTGAAAAGTAGGTCAAAGGTCAAGGTCACGAGGTCAAAAATTTTGGTATCAATGGAAAGGTCTTGTCACAAGAAATACACATGTGAAATATGAAAGTCCTATCACTTCCCATTCAAAACTTATGCCCAATGATAAAGTTTTTCGGACAAACAGACAGACAAACAGACAAACAGATAAACAGACAAACAGACGGACAGGCCAAAAACTATATGCCCCCGAATCTTTGATTCCGGGGGCATAAAAATTACAAATTTGTCAAAACAAAATGGTTATATTTATATGCAATTACTCTTCCCGGCAAACAGTGAACTATACCACTCTTAGTTCTTTGAACATGTTGAATATTGAAGACCGGGTTTATAAACAATTACGTTTGAATCATGTTTTTGGCTGGATTGCGAAGCAAAATCCGGTCTACGAAATGGCGAAGTCCGTCTGTCCGTCCGTCAGTGCGTCAACATTTTGGTTAAAGTGTTACGTTTAAGTCCGTTGAGAGAAAACTGTTAAGAGGAGCAACTTGAAACTTGACATGGTGATAGACCATGATGAGACGAATCAAACACAGCATCAAAATTTGACCTTGTGACCTTGACCTTCGAGTTTGACCTACTTTTGAAAAAATTGAACCTTGGCCATAGCTTTTGAATGGTTAGTGATAGGGCTTTCATATTTCACTTGTGTATTTCTTGTGACAAGGTCTTTCCATGGATATCAGAAAATTTTACCTTGTGACCTTGACCTTGGAGTTTGACCTACTTTTGAAAAAAATTAACCTTGGCCATAGGTTTTGAATGGTAAGTGATAGGGCTTTCATATCTCACTTGTGTGTTTCTTGTGGCAAGGCCTTTCCATGGATACCAAGAATTTTTACCTTGTGACATTGACCTTGGAGTTTGGCCTACTTTTGGAAAACTTTAACCTTGGCCATAACTTTTGAATGGTAAATGACAGGGCTTTTATATTTCACATATGTATTCCTTGTCACAAGACCTCACCATGGATACCAAAAGTTTTGACCTTGTGACATTCACCTAGGATATTGACCTACTTTTAAAAATAATAAATCTGGGCTATATATCATGAACTATAGAGGCTATGAAATTTCACATGCAGAATCTTTATGATCAGACCTTTAATTTGATATCATCGATTTTGACCTAGTGACCTTGACATTGACCTTTGACCTACCTTTGAACTATAAAAGGTAGGGTATTGATATTTCACATATAGATTCCTCATGACCAGAACTTTAATTTGATATCATGACTTTTGACCTAGTGACCTTGACATTGACCTTTGACCTACTTTTGAACTATAAGAGGTAGGGTTTTGATATTTTACATATATATTCCTCATGACCAGAACTTTAATTTGATATCATGACTTTTGACCTAGTTACCTTGACATTGACTTACGTTTAAATTATAAGAGGTAGGATTTTGATATTTCAGTTGTAGAATTCTCATGACCACACCTTTCATTTGATATCATGACTTTTGATCAAATGACCTTGACATTGACCTACTTTTGAACTATAAGGGGTAGGGCTTTGATATTTTACATTTAGATTTCTTATGACCATAGCTTTTTTCATTGCGCAATAATATTAATGACCTTTGACCTTTCTGTCTGTGCAAAAATGTATACATCATCTAATACAAACACTTCGCAATCCGGCCTTACCGCCTTTAGCGGTTTAAGGTTTGTTAATCTATACCATGATAAGGCACCATCATATCTAATGAGTTAAAGAAGATCCTGACGATAATCTCAACAGCACTCACAATAGAGCATACAATTGAGCATCGACGGACCCACAGCAAGCTAGAGGTGGGACCAGGTGCCCGGGAGGAGTAAGCATCCCCTGTTGGCTAGCCGCACCCGCCGTCGATGTCTAAGCACGAAAATGAAAACAATATATAAAGTTCATGCACTGTCTGACGTTATGTCTATATCGAAAGTGCTATGGCGACCATGTCAGGGAAATATATTCAAAACACTTACTGTCAAACCCCTCGCGGGGAACTTTTTTACGAGCTCCACACGGCAAAGGGCATAAGTGTGACACAAATGAGTTAAAGAAGATCCTGACGATAATCTCAACAGCACTCACAATAGAGCACACAATTGAGCATCGACGGACCCACAGCAAGCTAGAGGTGGGACCAGGTGCCCGGGAGGAGTAAGCATCCTCTGTTGGCTAGCCGCACCCGCCGTCGATGTCTAAGCACGAAAATGAAAACAATATATAAAGTTCATGCACTGTCTGACGTTATGTCTATATCGAAAGTGCTATGGCGACCATGTCAGGGAAATATATTCAAAACACTTACTGTCAAACCCCTCGCGGGGAACTTTTTTACGAGCTTCACACGGCAAAGGGCATAAGTGTGACACAAAATGAGTTAAAGAAGATCCTGACGATAATCTCAACAGCACTTACAATAGAGCACACAATTGAGCATCGACGGACCCACAGCAAGCTAGAGGTGGGACCAGGTGCCCGGGAGGAGTAAGCATCCCCTGTTGGCTAGCCGCACCCGCCGTCGATGTCTAAGCACGAAAATGAAAACAATATATAAAGTTCATGCACTGTCTGACGTTATGTCTATATCGAAAGTGCTATGGCGACCATGTCAGGGAAATATATTCAAAACACTTACTGTCAAACCCCTCGCGGGGAACTTTTTTATGAGCTCCACACGGCAAAGGGCATAAGTGTGACACAAATGAGTTAAAGAAGATCCTGACGATAATCTCAACAGCACTCACAATAGAGCACACAATTGAGCATCGAAGAAATAACTTTGTCATGAAAACACAAAATTCTGGGCGTCAGACAAGATATTGTACAAACTTAGATTTTATTATTCCTAGTGTCAAGACCTGTGAATCTTGTACTTTTTAGCTCACCTCGACGAGGTTGAGTGAGCTTATGCTATACCCCCGCGCGTCCGCGTCCGTGTCCGCGTCCGGTTAAGAAGTTATGGGTAGCTCATTATTTGGAAAAGTACTGATGCTACAGTAACCAAACTTCCACAGGTGATTCATCTTTGGATGCTGAGGTGAACACATGCATTGGATGCTGCATCTGACCTACATTTTCTGCTTGAGTGACTTGGTTAAGAAGTTTGGGGTAGCTCAGAGTGGCTTGGTTAAGAAGTTTGGGGTAGCCCAGTATCTGACAAAGTACTGATGCTACAGTAACCAAACTTGCACAAGTGATTCATCTTGGAATGCCAAGATGGACCCATGCATCGGATGCAGCATCTGACCTTCTTTTTCCACTTGAGTGATTTTGCTTTTAAAAGCCAATATTGAGCAAAATATAAGTGCTACATGTACCAAACTTGCATATTGGATGTATCTTTGATCAAACTTTCATAAAATGACCTCGACAACGTTACATTTTCAGGATACATTGACAAAGCCTTACCTAATCACAGCACGCCATCTATGATACTTACCACCAGGAATTCCGTCATACCATCTGACTTAGACATTGTGCCATCTGTTATGTACGTCTGTTACGATTATTTTGTATGATGTTCCAGTGAATATTATTGTGTCTTTTTGCGATTTGTAGTTTATATGATGTCATTTATGTGTCACTTTCTTGTGGGCCGGGTGAGTGCAGGGTGGTCATGCTGGAGATCATTTCCTTTCCTTTACTTACGAATATCCATCCAGAGATTTAGTTGACATCACCATAGAGAATGTAACCACAAGCACAGTGAAAGTCCAACCAAATGCCATTATATGTGAGCTACAGCAGGTGACAATAGAAGATCCATGAAGCCACATATGACCTACGAGAACCATTGAACAAAGTGAAGATTGGTGACGAACTTAGTAGAGAAGAGACGAAGAGGAGCTTTACACCTGTTAGAGAAATACAGAGATATATTTTCAACATCAGAAACGGACGTTTGAAATTTTCTGTTACTAAATTTCTTGAAATTTCTTAAACGTGGGTCCTGTAGCATCATTTCCCACCAATCCTGCTACGTCTTTCGGTACGGTTTTTCGACATAGTAACTTTCATAATTTTTTGGCATATTACATTGTTTAGATTTGAGGATCACTGACGAGGGTTAAGTACCCGAAACGTGCACGTCTGGTCTATGCCAATTTATCTCTTATTAAATGATGCTATTCAATTTGAAGACGTTTAACATTTATACCGCTTGGTGATTGTCACTGCTGGTGGACCAGGAGTCCCCGAGGGCACATGTAGCCAAGTTCGATCAATTTCGGTTGATTGTTTCTTCAACGCATTCTAAAATTTCTGTTATCAAAATTTCTTGAAATTTTTAAAACGTGGGTCCTGCAGCATCATATCCCACACATCCTGCTACGTCTTTCGGTACGCTTTTTCGACATAGTAACTGTCATACTTTTTTGGGCATATTACATCGTTTAGATTTGTGGATCACTGACGAGGATTAAGTACCCGAAACGTGCACGTCTGGTCCAAGCTGCCAATTTATCTGTTCTTAAATGATGCTATTCAATTTGAAAACGTTTGACATAAGATAGAGTTATATGATGAGATACTTTTTAAGCAAAGACCACGACGGATACCTCCTGCCATGTTTGCTGAAGTCAAACAGCATCTCAAAGACCTACTAGATGGAATTATTCGAAAGTCAGAGTCACCATGGGCCAACAACATCGTACTATGCATAAAGAAAAATGGAGAACTTAGAATGTGTGTCGACTTTCGCCTACTTAATCTACAAACCAAGAAAGATACCTATGCCTTATCGAGAATAGAAGAGATCTTAGACGCATTATCAGGGAACAAATACTTCACCATATTAGACATGAAGTCAGGCTATCACCAGACAAAACTCCATGAAGAACATAAAGAGAGAACAGCCTTCACTGTAGGGCCACTTGGTTTTAATGAGTACCACCGCATGCCGTTCGGATTAGTCAACGCACCGGCGACATATCAACGTTTGATAGAGCAATGCTTCGATGGCCTGCGTCTTGAGACATGCTATATATATATCTAGACGACTTAATCATATTTAGCTCTACATTTGAAGAACATTTAGACAGATTCGAGTTAAAGAAGCTCAACAGAACTCACAATAGAGCAGCAAACTGAACATCGACGGATCCATATCAAGCTAGAGGTGGGACCAGGTGCCCCGGAGGAATAAACATCCCCTGTTTGGCTAGCCGCACCCGCCGTCGATGTTCACGCACGAAACTGAAAACAATATTCACAAAACATGCACTTGCTGAGGTTATGTCTATATAGAAAGTGCTATGGTGACCATGTCAGGGAAAGTAAACCTTAAGCTTTCAACGATGAAATGTGAGAACTAAAGTGAAAAGTTAAATATGTCGGCAACATCGTTTCTGAAGATGGTATAGAACCAGACCCTGATAAGATCAACAAAGTGCTCGAGTGACCAGTACCATCATCACCTGAGACTGTGAAATGCTTCCTATAATTTGTAGGATACTACAGACGATTGATTAAAGGATTTTCAGCCATAGCTCAGCCGCTAAACATCTTACTACCTGACACCAACAAAGGGAATCATAAAGGATCGAAACCTAAACCAACATCACATGAATTGATATGGGACCAAGACAAACAACAGGCATTTGACACATTGAAACAGAAACTTACGTCATATCCGATATCAGGCTTTCCTGATTACACCATACCATTCGAACTCCTGTAATGTGAATAAGTTTAAATATGCTTATATGTCTGTATATTATCCAACTTTATTATATAATTGATTTAAACGTACTGTAAAATATAACGCCCAACTGACCAGCGTAATCGGCATCTTACGCTGAGTTGCCAAAATATAGGCAGCTCACGTCACCTGGCCCTGGAAAACGGCGGCTCACGCCGAGTTGCCCCAGCGAAGAACTCTATAAATAGTGACGCGCAGGTCGCCCAGCAGCCCAGTGTCTAGACAGACTCCGTAGAGCGCAGGTCGCTCGTAGACAGTTTGTATATATTGTAAATATGTTTTAATTGTAGATTAGACTTGTAAATAAACTAAAAAATGTTACTATGAATTTATTCTACTTTACACAGGGATTCGGATATACGCTATCTAGGATTTACACTACAATATTGGATTTATACTTGTACATTCGTTTTGTAACGTGTACGCTATCAAAGATTTACGCTACCAAGGCTTTTTTTTATTATTACACAACTACCATGCACTGAGTGACCGCAAAAGCCTACGCTACAACTGGTGGTTTATTTGTTACAACGGGTGGCAGCGGCGGAATACAACCTATACGTTACACCTGCGTACAGTGGTGGGATACAACCTACAGGATACAACTGGTGCAGCTCGTGCGATATAACCTACGTGATTTGTGTATATTTTAAATCATTTAAGTGAAAAAAATTTCTCGTCTGTGTGATTCTTCATTATGGATGCACAGGAACCAACAAAGTCCGTACGCGTGTACGATTACACAGAATTTGGATACGTTCATTTTGTAAGAAAAGTGCAAGTGAAATCGCGAATGGAATGAAAGGAATGCTTCGAAGTATTTTCAAAGTACTTTGTATGAATTCGGAAAAGTGGAGGAAACTAAAATTTTGTGTTGAAAAGTAAGTATTTGTGATCAGTAAAAAAATGTCTTTCGCGTGTGCATTCGGTGACTTAGTGTATATATATTCCCCGTGACCTACGTGTGTATATTATATCTGTGTGTAAATATCAGCGAAATTATCAATTCGTGTTTGTTTAGTGTACGGTATGTATTTATTGATATGTGTATTTGATACCGTACAATTTTAAGTGACAGTGCGCGATCGCGTGTGATACATGTATATATGTTTTATGTTTTATTCAAATGTGCGGCCGTTTCGTATTTATTTGTGCAAGTGCATAATTCAGTGATTTTTATTGGGTGTGATATATTTAAATGTGAAAAATTCATGCGCAATAGTGTGTATAATTTGGTGACAAGTTAGTGCGGATTCAATTTAAAGTGTGATTTCTTGGACTGTTCGCGTGTGAACTTTGAAATCAATTTGTGAAAAATGCGTATTGTGATGATTTATTTGTGAACGATTCATTTTAATGTGACTGCTCGCGTGTGAAATCATTCTGTGCGGAGTGTGCAGAGTATTTATCGTTTATACTTTCTGTGTACGATCCCGTGTGAACACTAAAGTTTGTGTATTTTTTTGTTGTTGTAATATTTCATTTTGCGCGATTCATCTCTCATTTGTAATGTTCATTTTATGACTTTGTGCGATCGCGTACGTAAAAAAAGCTATACTTAGAGCTTTGTGCAATAGTGCGTGAAACATTACGTAACATTCATGTGAATTTACAAATGTATTTATGAACCCATATTAACTAAATTTGTGCACGATATGTGTCTTGAAGTTATTTGTTATTTGTGCGCGATGTGTGTTTCGAAGTTATGTGTTATCTGTGTGCGATATGTGAATTTGTGTCATTCGTGCGCGATGTGTATTGTGAAATGATGTGATATATGTGCGCGATGTGTGTTCCGAATTTATGTTATCTGTGATCGGTGTGTAACTGTGCTCGTGTATTTTCATCCATTACAATCGATATCTATAAATGTGCATATGCAACTAGAACAAGTATGTTGATAAAGTATTTTAGTGCCGATTTGTATGTGTATTTATAAGACTGTGCATGTGCGCGTGTTATGAAATCATCTTAGTGTCCGAAAAGTAATTGAATATGCGTGAATTTTTTTAATTAATTGAATACGATATTTGTGAAACTATTTTAGTTGAATTTCTGTGCGTTTTGTGGATACAGTTCTGTGCATAGTGACGAGTATCCGTGTGATGTGCAAATTCTGCGTATAGACGTGATTTTATTTAAGCATACATGTGTGTCAAATAATACGAAGTACCTTTTTAAAATCAGGAGAGTCTAGTGAATCGAATTTTGATAAGACACCGAACGAATCAGTAGTAGTTATAAAGGGCGCAAGAGAAGCACAATTTTTATGTTATTCAGTTGGTTCAAAGATTACTGGAGAGGTGTGCATCAACGAAGCTGACTGGTGTTCGTAGTCGTCGTAAAACGCATTCATCATTTCTGTGTGTCGATCGAAGTCAGCATTCGGTGATCAATTTACAACTGATCATACAGTGTATTAAGGAGTTCAAGGAAAGTGTTGATTCCTGTTTAATGTGAACTTGTGCAGCTTCAAAGTGCTAATTGATCTTACAAGACATTTTTCATCGTGACGGACTTCGCACTTCGAACAGCATCATGTCCCACCCATTCTGCTACGTCTTTTGGTACATTTTTGGACATAACAATTTTCATACTTTTTGCCATATTACATTGATTAGGCTGAAAATCACTGACGGGGTCTAGTACCCGAAACGTGCATGCCTGGTCCATGCTGTAAATTTATCAGGTTTTAAATGATGCTATTGAATTTAAAAAACGTTTAATATTTGAACTTCTTAGTAAGTGTCACTGCTGGTGGACCATGAGTCCCCGAGGGTACATGTAACCAAGTTCGATCAACTTTGGTTGATCTCTTCAACGCATTTGAAATTTTCTGTTACAAAATTTCTTGAAATTTCTAAAACATGGGTCCTGTAGCATCATATCCCATCCATTCTGCTACGTCTTTTGGTACATTTTTGGACCTAACAATTTTCATACTTTTTGGCCATATTACATAGTTTAGGCTGAGGATCACTGACGAGGGTTTAGTACCCGAAACGTGCATATCTGGTCCATGCTGTAAATTTATCAGGTTTTAAATGATGCTATTGAATTTAAAGACGTTTTACATTTGAACTACTTGGTGAGTGTCACTGCTGGTGGACCAAGAGTCCCCGAGGACACATGTAGCCAAGTTCGATCAACTTCGGTTGATCGTCTGTCTCCTCAACGCATTTGAAATTTTCTGTTACAAAAGTTCTTGAAACTTCTAAAACGTGGGTCCTGTAGCATCATATCCCACCCATTCTGCTACGTCTTTTGGTACATTTTTGAATCTAACAATTTTCATACTTTTTGGCCATATTACATTGTTTAGGATGAGGATCACTGACGAGGGTTTAGAACCCGAAACGTGCATGTCTGGTCCATGCTGTAAATTTATCAGGTTTTAAATGATGCTATTGAATTTAAAAACGTTTAACAATTGAAGAATCAGTGTCGTAGCTGCCGTTCACGTATAAACTCGTAAGCGGAGAAATCTACATTTCGATAAGTATACTCAATGGAATTGGTATATTGCACCTCCTGTACTACTGGCGCGTTTTTCGGCGATCCACTTATAAAATTAAAGTGCGAAGTTCGTCACGGTGAAAAAAGTCTAGGAAAAAAGACCATACTAAAAAATCTGCAGGTATATATGTGACGTTTTAAAAGATAACTGGACACATGCGCAGACGTGAGAAGATCGAACAAAATGTGCAATCAATGTTTATGAACGGCAATGTGCAATGTTGAAAGGTAGATGCTGTGGATCCCCTCGCAATAGTGAATTGTGTATTCAATCCAGTGGAGGAACTAGTGAACGGAAGTGGGTACTGTGATATATTGTGCTATATGCACAGGGGACCGTTAAACTAAAGCGAAGAATTCGACGTCGAAGGTGTATAAAGAAGTGTATATTGTGATGTGCCGAAATTCATGTGACAGTGATTAAGTCATGAATTTGGAGATTTCCCCGGAAGTTAAAACAGAGAAGTGACGAGAGGTCATTTGAAGAAGTACTGTGCAGAGTTCCTATAATTCAGATAGGATGTTAAAATAAGGACGTTATAAGAGGGAAGTGAAACCCTTGTCCATGTGATAGTGATACAGACGGACGTTATAAGAGGGACATGAAACCCTTGTCCATGTGATAGTGATACAGACGGACGTTGCATGGTGCTCGTGAGTGAAATACCGCCGCCGTGTTGCATGGACCGTCAGGGAAAAGTGCCCTGTTCCTAGGATTGATGATGAATTGACAGGCCAGGCCTTAAAATCTCGTTTTCGAAGTCATATTCGTATCAGATAAGGATTTCGCGTCAGAAAAAAAAAAACAAAAAATTTCCTATATAATCACTTCATTAAATATAACCATTCAATTTCGGATATAAAAATTACTCCAGTTCAGTCATTTTCAAAACTTTTAAAAAATCAAAGTAAAACTGAAATTTCAATTTGAAGACGTTTAACATTTAAAAACGCCGCTTACAAGCTGATCTTGCCTGGATAACCAAACTGCAAACTGCGTACCCCCTTGGTCTAAACGATCAAATCTATGGACAAGGAAACATTTCTTCGACCTTGTCAAATATCAATGTCTTTTCAATCCGCCCTAACACTAAACGGAAGCGTAGGTCTCACGGTAAAAGGCGAAACAAAAAACTCAGAAAAAGAGCTAGAGTACATCGTACCCTCAAAGATTTACTGATCATTGCACGCAAGGGCGGCAGACATGAACTGCTGCATGCTCTCTGTTCAGTTCCAGCAGTTCAATTAGAATCTATCTTGGATGAAGCACTGGTTGCATTCGTAGGGAACACTGATTGATTCAGGCTAAACATCATTGTTACATTCGCACAAAATAAACTATATCCTTTGGTTAAAACACCTCCCCTAAAAGACGATTCATAAAAATTCCATTTATCAACAAAGGATTTGATCTTCTGAACATCTCTAATATTTTTCGGGATCATCGCGTGCATAGTGCCATTCCTCAATATTTTGAAAATTAAGAACCTCCTTTTATTTGTTACAAATATAAGAGACCTATTCGAAATTTCATTTTTAACTACAACAAAGTTACATCAGATCCTAAAAAAACTTGAATCATGTCCTGCTTCTTGAGATTGTGCAACGTCTGAATATCTATATAAACCAGCTGGTCATATTATTACAAGTGACTTTTCAATTATCAAAGACAGGCAGCTCCGTGGTCTTCTAAAAAAAGGACCTAAGTATAGAATCCCATCCAAGATAGACTTTATTAAAAGCGCGAAGTGCTAAAGGAAGCTTTAAATAACTATACCAAACGATGGTGTAAATCGGAAGGAGTCGAATCGCATGCTCTGAATGACTGGAAAAAACCTAATATTGGATATTACCGATATTCGAATAGATAACCACCACAAAAGTCCTCATCTTTTTGAAAATCCAAGTTCTAAATCTGAAAGATATTTCAAATCCAAGTTACGTAATTTACATGAAAAATATGTCTTCGCGCCTGCAGACAAAGCAGCCAACAACACCATAATTATTTGAAAACGCTACCACATATCAACTTTAGTTTCCGAACTTTCCTCTACGAATACTTATATCGAAAGCAATGAAAGTGTTCCAAATATTTTGAACAAATATAACAGTGAAATTTCTTCTTTTAACATCCCTATTTCTAAACTGGATCTCCCTACAATATACTGTATACCAAAACTTCACAAGTCTCCTTACAAGTTTCGATACATTGCTAATTCTAGCAACTGCTCAACTACAGTTTTGTCTAGAAATCTGACGTCAGCACTGACGGCTATAAAGGAACACGTGGCAAAATACTGTGAAACTGTCATGAACAGGAATGGCGTAAACTTCTTTTGGTCTATTAAAAATCCGACTTGCTTACAATGTACTTTCTCCGTACGTCTTCGACGTTATTGTCGTCTTCGACGTTATTGTAAGAATATCGAATTGACACGTCGAAGGTGCGTTTCACGTACTTCAATGCATCGTGCGTGTCGTACTTTTTGTTGGACTCTTAGACAGCACGCAACGAAAGTTCTGTATGCACTAAAACTGCTACGTCCTGTCTGTGTGTTCCCAAATCCGTAAGGAGGCCGTACGAAACACGTACTGATTACGCACGGACACCATACGGATACCCGAGGTTTGCCTACGTTTTTGCACGGTGACAGCATGTACTTGTACATACGGCGAGTTGTGACCATCGCTTAAAGTAGGCGACCCACTATTTTCTTACATTTGTGGTTGAAGTTTGATATGCCTTTAATCCTTCTGATTTCGTTTACTAGGTCACCGTAAAATGAAGGTAATGAAATTCCTAATGATACATACTCTGATGCTGGACTTGTCCCAAATAATGTTTCATAGCCATTTGTATACATTCAGGTCAGCGTAAGCGCGAAAAATGTACATGAAGTAAACCACGTGTATACGTTTGCTTTTTAAATTCTCACTACAGAAAACAACTGGCCCAAGGGGGAACATCACTCACCTGAGTTGCAAACAAAAGAATGGATCATGTAAACTTTGCGATCGCAATACTGGTATACCAGTATTGTTGACACTACTGGTATAAATTTTTGTTCCAGTATTGTTGTACAGATACTGGTATTCCAGTACTGTTGGGATAAAAAAATTATTTTGTGAAAGTGACAATACTGGAATTCCAGTATTGTAAATTTTACAATACTGGAAGATACTGGAAAAAATAAAAATACTGGAATATCGATTTTCCAGTATTGTCCATGTCACAATACCGGTAGACAAGTATTGTCCAGTATTATGATAGTGGACAATTCGGTGTAAGCCCTGTAAGCCAATTGACAAACATAGGTAATCACAGATTACGAAGCTCACCTCGTGGCAGCAAAATTCAATTCAAACATATTTCTTAGTACATGTATATTGGCTTTTAAAGGCAAAATCACTCAAAAAGAAAAAGTATGTCAAGTTCATTTTATGAAAGTTTGATCAAAGATGCATCCAATATACAAGTTTGGTACATGTAGCACTTATACTTTGCTTAATATTGGCTTTTAAAGGCAAAATCACTCAAGCAGAAAAAGTAGGTCAAGGTCATTTTATGAAAGTCTGATCAAAGATACATCCAATATACAAGTTTGGTACATGTAGCACTTATACTTTGCTCAATATTGGCTTTTAAATGCAAAATCACTCAAGCGGAAAAAGTAGGTCAAGGTCATTTTATGAAAGTCTGATCAAAGATACATCCAATATACAAGTTTGGTACATGTAGCACTTATACTTTGCTCAATATTGGGTTTTAAAAGCAAAATCGCTCAAGCGGAAAAAGTAGGTCAAGGTCATTTTATGAAAGTTTGATCAAAGATACATCCAATATGCAAGTTTGGTACATGTAGCACTTATACTTTGCTCAATATTGGCATTTAAAAGCAAAATCACAGGAGTAGAAAACGTAGGTCAGATGCTGCATCTGATGCATGGGTCCATCTCGGCATCCAAAGATGAATCACTTGTGCAAGTTTGGTTACTGTAGCATCAGTAGTTTGTCAGATACTGAGCTACCCCAAACTTCTTAACCAAGCCACTCTGAGCTACCCCAAACTTCTTAACCAAGTCACTCAAGCGGAAAATGTAGGTCAGATGCTGCATACGATGCATGGGTCCATCTCGATATCCAAAGATGAATCACTTGTGCAAGTTTGGTTACTGTAGCATCAGTTCTTTGTCAGATACTGAGCTACCCCAAACTTCTTAACCAAGCCTCTCTAAGCTACCCCAAACTTCTTAACCAAGTCAATCAAGCAGAAAATGTAGGTCAGATGCAGCATCTGATGCATGGCTTCACCTCAGCATCCAAAGATGAATCACTTGTGCAAGTTTGGTTACTGTAGCATCAATTCTTTGCCAAATACTGAGCTACCCCAAACTTCTTCACCGGACGCGGACATGCCCACGGACGCACGGACGTATAGCATAAGCTCACTCAACTTCGTTGAAATTGTAGAGGATCATGAGTATTTGCTTCCTGTAAGCTTTTGCAAAACACTGTGCAGCAATTGCAGAGGAGAGGTCGAAAATGCGCCCGCCAATCAGAGCCCTCGGCGAGCATATTTGTGGACCGATAGGCACAAAAAAACACATACTTGGTAGAGGACTTTTAGAACTTGCTTCCTGTAATGCATCATGAAATTCTGTGCAGCGGTTTCAGAGGAGAAGTCGAAAATGCGTCAGCCAATCAGTGCCCTTGGTGGCCATATTTGTTGACCGATCGGCGCAAAAAAACACAAACTTGGTAGAGGACTTTGAGTACTGGCTTCCTGCAAGGTTTTGTCAAATACTGTGCTGCCGTTGCAGAGACGAAGTCAAAAATGCGTCAACCAATCAGAGCCCTCGGCGGCCATATTTGTGGACCGATCGGTACAAAAAACACAAACTTGGTAGAGGACTTAAGAACTTGCTTCCTGTGAAGTTTCGTGAAATTCTGTGCAGCGGTTCCAGAGGAAAAGTCGAAAATGCGTCATCTAATCACAGTCCTCGGTGGCCATATTTGTTGACTGATCGGCCCGAAAAACCACAAACTTGGTAGAGGACTTTGAGTTCTTGCTTCCTTTAAAGTTTCTTGAAATTTTGTGCAGCGGTTGCAGAGGAGATGTCGAAAATGCGTCAGCCAAACAGAGTTTCAGCGGCCATATTTGTGGACCGATAGGTACGAAAAGCACAAACTTGGTAGAGAACCTCGAGTACTTGCTTCCTGTAAAGTTTCGTGAAATTCTGTGCAGCGGTTGCAGAGGAGAAGTCGAAAATGTGTTAGCCAATCAGAGCCCTTGGCGGCCATATTTGTTGACCGATCGACACGAAAAACACAAAATTGGTAGAGGACCTTGAGTACTTGCTTCCTGTAAGGTTCTGTGAAAATTTTGTGCAGTGGTTGCAGAGGAGATGTAGAAAATGTAAAAAGTTTACGCCGGACGACGACGGACAACGCGCTATGACAAACGCGGCGTCTACTGACCAGTTATATTCCTAGAGATGCACGCGGTTAGTGACATCAAAGACATACCGAAAGGTATACTTGATCATGCTAATTAGATATACCACAATTTTATTATTTGAAGCTGTCAATCAAACAGTGAGAGAGTTTAACATAAAGGATACATAGGACAAATCAGATTGCGATTAGAGATGTTAACCCTGCAGCGATCAGAGAGGAAATGACAGGAAATTTACCTGCCTTCTTTTATAGTCCCCACCCGGCCTTTAACAGGTGTACTCCAGACCCTGATGACGAAGGAGAAGGGAGTTGGTTTTAATCAGACTGAAAAATCTTTCCACGGAATGCATGTGTCGCCTGTGAAACATAGTGACACTCAGTAATCACTTTTATAGGGTGTGGCATCCAAGTGTGACAGACAGAAGGACAGACAGACAGCCAGACGGACAAATGGTCCCTAAGTGTTGCTATTCTTTGCAGGCGACACAATAAAACCAAACACCAAATACAATTTGCTGACAGCCCGCCACAGAAAGTGGACGCCAGCTTTTATTCAATTTTTACAAAATCTTGCATATAAATATATCATATCGTTGTTATCTCATGACATCATACAAATTAAAGAAATCTCTCATCTCTTATCAGATTTTTGTAGCATTCATCACGATATATTTATCATAGTGTTTAAATTTTAAATCAGTGCATTTTAGACCATAATTTGTTAGAAAATATCGAATATTTGTAATAATAATATCTACATAAATTATCAAACCCAGCTGAAAACAAAGATAAAATACCTCATGGGTAAAAACACTATGAAACTGAGCGAGATAATTTAAATTTACTACATATGATTTAGAATATGTATGTAATTTTTAAAATGTGTTCATTAAGCGTGGCAGCTAGAGAATGTTCACGTTGGCAACTTTCTCGCCAACTACACCTATCCTATGAAATGATTGGACAATTCATTCAATTGTGACTAACAAGACTAGCATACCTGTCAACTTTTTTCAGACAAAAGAGGGTCAATGACCCTCTTTGGGAAATGAAAAAGAGGGTCATAGCGCGTGAAAATAAATTGCGACCTTTTGCTTGTGTCATTATGAATAAAATATAACCCCTCCCCCAAAATACAGGTCAATAAAGTTCATTTTATTGTAAGACATGTAAAGCATTTATTTAAATTGTAATACTGCATAATCATGATAATGACTAGCACATGTGTAAAATTTTTAATCAAGGCCTGAAGGTTCATAGTTGAATTTGCTAGGCTAGATATATTTTTATTTAGTTATTCCTATACCATGATGAAGATTTTGTATGAAATGAACTCTACATTTCAGTGTTCACAGCTTCAATTGTTTCAAACACTATAAAAACTCTTGTCCCTTTTCGTCTGCATAAATCTCCATGTTACGATCGTCTTCCTTTAATCCAAGCCCAGATCGTTATAATCCAAGCCCAGGTTTTCATAATCCAAGCCAAGGTCGTTAAAACAACATGAAAGTGGCTGATTACTTCCCATATCATTAAACAAACAACCCAATTTACCTGTAACTGCAGGTGTTTTAATTGAAAAGTCACAACTGGAAATTTAAAGTCCCAAGTAATAGACGGAACCAATTCGGAATCGGGTGATTCCCGGGTCAGCAACGAAAAATCGGGTGAAAGACGTGACCCGCGCGGGTGATAAAAAATAATCGGGTCAAAGGGTAAAAAAGCGGGACTGACCCGCCGAAATCGGGTCAGTTGACAGCTATGAAGACTAGAACTAATTCATACGGATCCGTTAATGTAATATTTCTCCGCTTTACTGCCGAATCGCGGAAAAAATTGTTAATGCAATATTTTTCTGCTTTACAACTGAATTGTGGAAAAAATTAAAGAGGCACTACACCTTCTTCATCACTAATTTCTTAATAAAACCAAACAGTAAATACAATTTGCTGACATCCCGCCAAAGTAACCTCCGTTTACACTATGTTCCCGGCGGCCACGGAGGCCATATTTCAAGCCACCGTGGCCAAAACATGGTGACTGTGAGACAACGTAGGGGAACAGGATCGACAAACGTAACTAGCCGTGGTTGCCGGGACTGACAGGGCAAATGTTTAAACTGTCAAAACATTTGTCACAGCAGCCCACGGTGCAGATGGCCTACTTTAGAAACCGTAGCAAAACGAGTCGAACGCAACGCAACGTGACAGAACGCTACAGACTGTGACAAAACTTGGGACAGTGTCCGTAGTGGAACGGGGAGCAAAAGTATGACTCGACAAATTACAATCCTAGTGAAGTTGAGTTACGGTCTGCCACGTTTATGTCCGGTTTAGCTGCGGCTGCTTCAGGGCAGATGCACGTTTTATCAAGGTGTGCCACGCTTTCTCACAGCGAGCTAAGGAATGTGTTAGCCGTTTCGTCACGTTCAGTCACGGTACGTCCCGGCTTGTTGCGGTGTATTTTAAGTTCTACTACAGCCTGGCATGGTGCGCACTGTCACACAAGAAGTATAATAACAAACCAACCCTTTTATGCAGCTTTTTGTGTCGTGAGGAAACGCACAAACGTCCGTAACAAGCCTAGGTTGAAACGTAGTGTGCCGTCAGGTCTCCAGGATTCAGGAGCCACGACTCGTCAAGGATACCTTGATAGACCGTGCGAAAACGTAACGAGACCTTACAGAACTTGAATACCAAGATAAAAACTGCCAAAAATCATACGGTGTGCTACGTTTTTTGGCCGTCGTGACTGCCGTGGTCGCCGGGAACATAGTGTAAACCTAGGGTAACTAGAAAATGTTCAAAGGTAGGAAATACAATAAGAGAAATGAACAAGATTTTAACGAAAAATGGCAAAAAAAATCAAAATATAGTTTTTTATTTATCATAGAAAATTTTAAATTCATATATGAGTTGAATTTTATTACCATGAAGTAATAATGATTGTTCGATAGTGCATCAGAGCAATTCATCTCTGCAGACCTTAACTTTTGGAAACTGACAGTCGATTCTCTACTGAGTCTTCGACATAACTGTCCTTACTTGAATCGCTCTTCCGGACGTTTCCAACATCTATCCTTTTGAAAAACAGACAAATTTGCAATCTGAGTTAGACCCCCTGCACGAACAGAATCTAAACATAAGTCTAAATGTTTTGCTACTAGCTTTAATCTAGATAAGATGCATGACTTTGCTGAACTATAGCTCAGTTTTTTGTTTTTGGAAATCAAACCACATTTGTCTTTTGATCTATGAACAGGTTTGAATAAAAAATGATCTGAAGCCAAATTGATGTTTGCAATATTTAGATATTTTCTTAACATTTTGACGGGACATGCAATTGTTGTACCGCAAGAAATAAGTACCTCATTCCCGGTCCTATACTGTTCTGTTTGGCTTTTTCTAATAATCAATGAAACATAATCATCAAATAATGTGATATTATTGCATGCTAAAGAGCTCAATTCGTCATATCCAAGGAAACCAAAAAATGAAAGTAATATCATGCATAAATCACGGATAACAAGAAGGTCATTGTCATATTGGAACATTTCACACAACTGAATAAGCATCTCTGAAGTAACAAGATCTCTAAGATGTTTAGGCGGATGGTATCGTCGTCTGGCCGTAACTTTTAGGCCTTTGACACATGCATTGCGTGTAGGATCAGCAAGCCCGTTAAGATCATGAGCCCACTTGATTGAATACACAGCATTATTAACAACATTAAACGAAGTATGTGAATCCATAAGATGTGTTATATACAAAGAAACATGGGCTGGGTCTGCAGGCAACGCCGAAAAACCTTGACCTTCTATGAACTTTTCCCATCGTCTAAAACCACCTAAATACTGTTTGCAAGTATTGTCGTTTCGCGAATTCACTAAATAATGGAGATATGTTCCTTTGGCTATGCCGATGGATTCCAAATGATCGTCAACATGCTTCTTTAAGTGGCTACCTGTAATAAATCAATAGATTATAACACAATTCTTCTTGCTACAAATTAAAATCTTTAAGAATGTCTACCAAGTATTCAATTCCTTCCTTTTACCATGTGCGTAATGTTCTAACCGTCAAAATATCTATGATCTACTATGAGTACTGGGGTGTCATGCTGGAGAAAGTTCTATGATCTACTATGAGTACAAAGTGGTCATGCTGGAGATCCTTCTATGACCTACTATGAGTACAGGGTGGTCATGCTGGAGATCCTTCTATGACCTACTATGAGTACAGGGTGGTCATGCTGGAGATCGTTCTATGACCTACTATGAGTGCAAGGTGGTCATGCTGGAGATCCTTCTATGACCTACTATGAGAACAAAGTGGTCATGCTGGAGATCGTTCTATGATCTACTATAAGAACAGGGTGGTAATGCTGGAGATTGTTCTATGACCTACTATGAGTACAGGGTGGTCATGCTGGAGATTCTTCTATGACCTACTATAAGTACAGAGTGGTCATGCTTGAGATTCTTCTATGATCTACTATGAGTACAGGGTGGTCATGCTGGAGATCCTTCTATGACCTACTATGAGTACAAGGTGGTCATGCTGGGGATCCTTCTATGACCTACTATGAGTACAGGGCAGTCATGCTTGAGATTCTTCTATGACCTACTATAAGAACAGGGTGGTAATGCTGGAGATTGTTCTATGACCTACTATGAGTACAGGGTGGTCATGCTGGAGATCCTTCTATGACCTACTATGAGTACAGGGTGGTCATGCTGGAGATCCTTCTATGACCTACTATGAGTACACGGTAGTCATGCTGGAGATTGTTCTATGACCTACTATGAGTACAGGGTGGTCATGCTGGAGATCGTTCTACGACCTACTATGAGTACAAAGTGGTCATGCTGGAGATCGTTCTATGATCTACTATAAGTACAGGGTGGTCATGCTGGAGATCGTTCTATGACCTACTATGAGTACAGGGCAGTCATGCTTGAGATTCTTCTATGACCTACTATGAGTACAGAGTGGTCATGCTTGAGATTCTTCTATGATCTACTATGAGTACAGGGTGGTCATGCTGGAGATCCTTCTATGACCTACTATGAGTACAAGGTGGTCATGCTGGGGATCCTTCTATGACCTACTATGAGTACAGGGCAGTCATGCTCGAGATTGTTCTATGACCTACTATGAGTACAGGGTGGTCATGCTGGAGATCCTACTATGATCTACTATGAGTACATGGCAGTCATGCTGGAAATCCCTCTATGATCTACTATGAGTACAGGGCAGTCATGCTGGAGATCCTTCTATGATCTACTATGAGTACAAAGTGGTCATGCTGGAGATCCTTCTATGATCTACTATAAGTACAGGGTGGTCATGCTGGAGATCGTTCTATGACCTACTTTGAGTACAAGGTGGTCATGCTGGAGATCCTTCTATGACCTACTATGAGAACAAAGTGGTCATGCTGGAGATCGTTCTATGATCTACTATAAGTACAGGATGACCATGCTGGAGATCCTTCTATGATCTACTATGAGTACAGGGTAGTCATGCTGGAGATCGTTCTATGACCTACTATGAGTACAGGGTGGTCATGCTGGAGATCTTTCTATGACCTACTATGAGAACAAAGTGGTCATGCTGGAGATCGTTCTATGATCTACTATAAGTACAAGGTGGTCATGCTGGGGATTCTTCCATGACCTACTATGAGTACAGGGCAGTCATGCTGGAGATCCTTCTATGACCTACTATGAGTACAAGGTGGTCATGCTGGGGATCCTTCTATGACCTACTATGAGTAAAGGGCAGTCATGCTCGAGATTCTTCTATGACCTACTATGAGTACAGGGTGGTCATGCTGGAGATCCTACTATGATCTACTATGAGTACATGGCAGTCATGCTGGAAATCCCTCTATGATCTACTATGAGTACAGGGCAGTCATGCTGGAGATCCTTCTATGATCTACTATGAGTACAAAGTGGTCATGCTGGAGATCCTTCTATGATCTACTATAAGTGCAGGGTGGTCATGCTGGAGATCGTTCTATGACCTACTTTGAGTACAGGGTGGTCATGCTGGAGATCGTTCTATGACCTACTATGAGTACAGGGTGGTCATGCTGGAGATCTTTCTATGACCTACTATGAGAACAAAGTGGTCATGCTGGAGATCGTTCTATGATCTACTATAAGTACAGAGTGGTCATGCTGGAGATTGTTCTATGACCTACTATGAGTACAGAGTGGTCATGTTGGAGATCCTTCTATGACCTACTGTGAGTACAGGGTGGTCATGCTGGAGATTGTTCTATGACCTACTATGAGTACAGGGTGGTCATGCTGGAGATCCTTCTATGACCTACTATGAGTACAGGGTGGACATGCTTGAGATCGTTCTATGACCTACTATGAGTACAGGGTGGTCATGCTGGAGATCGTTCTATGACCTACTATGAGTACAGGGTGGTCATGCTTGAGATTCTTCTATGATCTACTATGAGTACAGGGTGGTCATGCTGGAGATCCTTCTATGATCTACTATGAGTACAGGGTGGTCATGCTGGAGATCCTTCTATGATCTACTATGAGTACAGGGCAGTCATGCTGGAGATCCTACTATGATCTACTATGAGTACAGGGTGGTCATGCTGGAGATCGTTCTATGACCTACTATGAGTACAGGGTGGTCATGCTGGAGATCCTTCTATGATCTACTATGAGTACAGGGTAGTCATGCTGGAGATCTTTCTATGATCTAATATGAGTAGTTGTGACAAAAAGATGATTTTGGATTCAACATAGTAATTTTTTCCCTGGCTTTATGGTGATGTTCCTAGATATCTTAACTTCACAGCTCATCCAGAATCCATTGTACTGATGGTTTTGATTTTCATAGTAGAAATTTACAAATTACGAAGAGACTTTTAGGTAAAGATTTTGCTTTCACAAACTATAGCTAAGACTTCCTGGAAATTTTACAAAAATATTTGTCAACTTCTTTTGAAATTCGATTCCATACAAGCAACACAGTATATCATGTATATATTACTTTGGGTATTTCACAATATGCATTTTATGGTGACATAATTAACAAAATACAAAGGATCAAAGGTAGACAGAATTACCATCGAAGTTCTGTTAGAATCATCAAATGCCTTTTTGTCACCAGACAGACGCTAATGGCTTGGTACTGGACCAATCTACAGCCTTGTACCAGCGCAGTCATAAGAACTGCACACTTGGTGAACAAAATTCCCTGAATTTTCCCTTACTGTTCGCTGACAAATTAATTTTTTTTTCTGACCAAAATCACAAAACATTTAATTTTAAACGGCCTCCTGATCTCCCCATCTTTTTTCCGAGTGTTTCATGTTTATTTTTCAATATTTTAATAAATCAACATAAAAGTATTCTTATCAACCACGGTTCCCCAGGCTATTTGCACTTTGGCTGAATACCCTTGGTCACATCGTACTATTTTGGGGATTTTAAAAGAAATAGCTCTTCTTGGTGAAGTTACAAAAACTGACGGTAATGGCTGCGCACAGACCAGTGAGGACAGTATGTGAATCGTACACAACAGAGATTTTTTGTCGGTTACCCTAATATTTGTATGGAAAACATCTAATTAACAATTCAATTATTGTCTCAGTGCATCAAGAAGTATCTTACATGGTTGAACATGTACTATATTTCGTCGCTCTCCAAAAGAAGTTTGTAAATGTTTATGCCATTGGATAAAAAAGTTTGTGAGGGAGGTCTTTTAGAGAGTGACAAAAAAATGCACTTTTATTAAGGGTGTGACATCCAAGTGTGACAGACAGATGGACAAAGTGATCCCTAGGTGTCTATGCTACTGGTCAATGAAGTAAATTTATCTGCTTTTAAGGACAGTCACAAGACTCAAAAGTTTCAAATCTCTACAACGAAGAGTTCACTGTTTGATACTACAGAGTTTCTGTTTTGACTTTGTTGATCTTATGTGACAATTGAAGTGTCTGAATAGCTGGGAAAGTGAGGCTATATCTCATACCTCGGGCGGGCTAATAATCTGTTTATTTGTTGAATGAAGACAATTCACTGGTATGCTTGCTCAGAGCCCTCGACGCCCATACGTTTCTAATGATCGATACAAAAAAAAAACACAAACTTGGTAGAGGACATTGAGTACTTGCTTCCTGTATGGTTTCATGAAATTCTGTGTAGCAGTTGCAGGGTAGAAGTCAAAAATGCGTCAGCCAATCAGAGCCCATGACGGCCATATTTGTTGACCAATCGACATGTTAAAGACAAACTTGGTAGAGGACCTTGAGTACTTGCTTCCTGTAAGGTTTCGTGAAATTTTGCTGCAGAGCAGAAGTCGAAAATGTGAAAAGTTTACATTGGACGGACAGACAAAGTGATCCCTAAGTGTCGCTATGCTTTGCAGCGGACACAAAAATGACGGTTTCAGTTATTTTACCTTTGTGAGTGTCTTCATCTAGAGCTGATGCTAAAGTCTTTTTTCTCTTCAGCTTACTCGAGTTTTCAGGTGCACTCTTATTTCTGCACTCTCCCACTTGGATAAGTCTATGGTGATCCAACAACTCTGTGCTTGTGAATAAATTCTTACATGTGCGGCATCGGTAAACATTTGGTAAAACATCAACATGTATTTTTGTTTCGTTTGACAATGCATTGAAACCCTCACAATCCAAACACCTCCCTGTCTGCTTATCTGCTGTCAAATCCAAAGTTTTGGCAACAATATTCTCTGAAATAAATTAATTAAGATGAAATTTCAACATTGTCAAAGGTTTTCACAATTATTTAACACACACAGTTTCAGGACCAAATTATTATTATCTTTGACACATGTAATAGGGAAATAAAAATCAATAAGTAAAATTTATCTCTACTGCATAAGTATCTAACCGAAACTTTAAAATGATTACCAGAAGTAATGTTGTTACAGAAATTTTGAACCCCCCCCCCCCCTTTTTATACTCTATAGAATACAAGAATTATTATAAATTCAAATTGTACATGTTGTTAATCAAAAATGCTATCACACAAGCATTCATTAATTTAATTTTACCTAGGATATAGGTTTCAAAATATCAATATGAACTAAAGGGAAATTAATATGGAGAAAATGCCAAACTTCATAAAAAATTCCAAAGTTCAAAAAGTGGCAAAAATGGCATTAAAATTATTCAGGTAAGTTAAAAATAGCATTCAAAGCTTAAAATATGGATGAAAATGAAAAATAAAGAAAAAAATTTTTTAAGCCGGGATTTGAACTCGCTACCTTGGGACTCATTGACAAAGAAAACATGCCTATTTACAGTATTAAAGAAATCATTAAAAATCTAAAAGTCAAGATATTGAGAAAATTTTTTCACTGTTACATTCCTTACAATAAATATGATAAATGTTAAAACAATCATTCATGGGAAGAACCATAAAATGCCAAAAATGATGAAAATGACCATCCTCCCTTCCTTTTTTACAGTATTAAAAAAATCATTAAAAATTCAAAAATAAACCTTTCAGCAAAATTCTTTCACTAAAGCATTCCTTTACTTAAAAATGGCTAAATTAAACTAAACTGGAGCAGAATTTTTCATTAAGAAAGAAAATATTAAGAGAAATATCAATTTTTGCATTAAAAATGCAATGTCGAAAAAGACGTCAAAAACGCGACAAAAATTAGTTATTGGATTTTAACGAAATGAACAAACTTGAATCGTACATCCTTCTAGATCACTTAGATACAATTAGTTTTTCAATCCATTCAGTGGAACTGGAGAAGAAGATTTTTGAAGAGGGGTACCCTCTGGGGCCTATTTGACCCCGCCCTGGATCCACCCCTGAAGGGATCAAGCCGAAATGAACAAACTTGGTAGAGGACCTTTAGTACTTCATGCATACCAAGTTTCATCAAAATCTCTTCAGCCGTTCTTGAGAAGAAGTTGAAAATGTTAAAAGTTTACGACGGACGGACGGACGCCGGACGCCACACTATGACAATAGCTCACTTGAGCCTTTGGCTCAGGTGAGCTAAAAACGATTATCTTTCTACCAATTATACTTTCTGAGAATTGGTGATCACAAGATTACATAGAGCTATAAAGGAGAAAATGACCACACCCATTTTCAAAGATCCCGAGGGTAAGGGGCTCAAACAAAATATCAGGTGCACATCTAAACCACAGACTGAGAATAATGATAACAGAATTATCTTTTTATCAATTCTACTTTCTGAGAATTACATAGTTATATAGGGGAAACAGACCATATCCATTTTCCAAGATCCTGGGGGATGGGGTCAGGGGCTCAAACGAAATATCGGGTGCACATCTAGAACACAGACTGAGATTTAACGAAAAACAATTATCTTTCTATCAATTATACTTTCTGAGAATAGGTGCTCACAAGAATACATAGAGTTATATAGGAGAAAATAACCACACCCATTTTCCAAGACCCTAGGGGTCAGGGGCTCAAACAAAATATCAGGTGCACATCTAGACCACAGCCTGAGAATAAAGTAAAAACGATTATCTTTCTACCAATTATACTTTCTGAGAATTGGTGCTCACAACATTAAATAAAGTTACTAGTATATCGGATAAAATGACCACACCCATTTTCAAAGACCCTGGGGTCAGGGGCTCAAACAAAATATCAAGTGCTCATCTAGACTACAGACTGAGAATTAAGCAAAGGTAATTATTTTTCTATCAATTATACTTTCTGAGAATTGGTGATCTCAAGATTACATAGAGTTATATAGGAGAAAATAACCACACCCATTTTCCAAGACCCTAGGGGTCGGGGGCTCAAACAAAATATCAGGTGCACATCTAGACCACAGCCTGAGAATAAAGTAAAAACGATTATCTTTCTACCAATTATACTTTCTGAGAATTGGTGCTCACAACATTAAATAAAGTTACTAGTATATAGGATAAAATGACCACACCCATTTTCAAAGACCCTGGGGTCAGGGGCTCAAACAAAATATCAAGTGCTCATCTAGACTACAGACTGAGAATTAAGCAAAGGTAATTATCTTTCTATCAATTATACTTTCTGAGAATTGGTGATCTCAAGATTACATAGAGTTATATAGGAGAAAATGACCACACCCATTTTCCAAGACCCTTGGAGTCAGGGGCTCAAACAAAATATCAGGTGCAAGTCTAGACCACAGACTGAGAATAATGTAAAAAGCAATTATCTTTCTATCAATTATACTTTTCTGAGAATTGGTGCTCACAACATTACAATTGGAGTTATATAGGAGAAAATGACCCACACCCATTTTCCAAGACCCTGAGGGCCAGGGGCACAAAAAAAATATCAGGTGCACATCTAGACCACAGACTGAGAATAAAGCAAAACAATTATCTTTCTATCAATTATACTTTCTGGGAAATGGTGCTCACAAGATTACATAGAGTAATATAGGAGAAAATGACCACACCCATTTTCCATGAACCTGGGGGTCAGGGGATCAAACAAAATATCAGGTGCACATCTAGACGACAGACTAAGAATAAAGCAAAAAACCAGAAGTCTCTGATGAGACTGAATCTCTCCTGGTTGTTTTCTTAAATTAATCTAAGTGACATACCCATTTTCCAAGACCCTGGGGATAAGGGACTAATACTAGACCAAAGAATGTTTAATATACAATGATATAATGAAAAAAGAATAAACTGTCCATCAATTACATAATTTCAGAGAATTGGTGTTCACAATATTACAATGATAGAGTTATACATGTAAAGGAGAAAAAGACCACACCCATTTTCCAAGACCCTGGGGGTCAGGGGTTCAAACAAAATATTAGGTGCAAATCTAGACCATGGACTGAGAATAACACTAAAAGAATCATCGTTCTATCAATTATACTTTCTGAGAATTGGTGCTCACAAGAATATATTGTTATATAGGAAAAAGGACCACACCCATTTTCCAAGACCCTTAAGGTCAGGGGCTAAAACAAAACATCAGGTGCACAACCACTCCACAGACTGAGAATAATGCTAAAAGAATTATCTCTCTATCAACTATACTTTCTGAGAATCAGTGCTCACAAGATTACATAGAGTTATATAGGAGAAAATGACCACATCTATTTTCCAAGAACCTGGGGGTCAGAGGCTCAAACAAAATATCAGGTGCAAATCAAGACCATAGACTGAGAATAACACTAAATCAATTATCTTTCTATCAATTATACTTTCTGAGAATAGTTGCTCACACGATTGATAGAGTTATATAGGAGAAAATGACCACACCTATTTTCCAAGACCCTGGGGTCAGGGGCTAAAACAAAACATCAGGCGCACATCTACTCAACAGACTGAGAATAATGCTAAAAGAATTATCTTTCTATCAATGATACTTTCTGAATATTGGTGCTCACAAGATTACATAGAGTTATATAGGAGAAAATTACCACAACCATTTTCCAAGACTAGTATATAGGATAAAATGACCACACCCATTTTCAAAGACCCTGGGGTCAGGGGCTCAAACAAAATATCAAGTGCTCATCTAGACTACAGACTTAGAATTAAGCAAAGGTAATTATTTTTCTATCAATTATACTATCTGAGAATTGGTGATCTCAAGATTACATAGAGTTATATAGGAGAAAATGACCACACCCATTTTCCAAGACCCTTGGAGTCAGGGGCTCAAACAAAATATCAGGTGCAAGTCTAGACCACAGACTGAGAATAATGTAAAAAGCAATTATCTTTCTATCAATTATACTTTTCTGAGAATTGGTGCTCACAACATTACAATTGGAGTTATATAGGAGAAAATGACCCACACCCATTTTCCAAGACCCTGAGGGCCAGGGGCACAAAAAAAAAATATCAGGTGCACATCTAGACCACAGACTGAGAATAAAGCAAAACAATTATCTTTCTATCAATTATACTTTCTGGAAAATGGTGCTCACAAGATTACATAGAGTAATATAGGAGAAAATGACCACACCCATTTTCCATGAACCTGGGGGTCAGGGGATCAAACAAAATATCAGGTGCACATCTAGACGACAGACTAAGAATAAAGCAAAAAACCAGAAGTCTCTGATGAGACTGAATCTCTCCTGGTTGTTTTCTTAAATTAATCTAAGTGACATACCCATTTTCCAAGACCCTGGGGATAAGGGACTAATACTAGACCAAAGAATGTTTAATATACAATGATATAATGAAAAAAGAATAAACTGTCCATCAATTACATAATTTCAGAGAATTGGTGTTCACAATATTACAATGATAGAGTTATACATGTAAAGGAGAAAAAGACCACACCCATTTTCCAAGACCCTGGGGGTCAGGGGTTCAAACAAAATATTAGGTGCAAATCTAGACCATGGACTGAGAATAACACTAAAAGAATCATCGTTCTATCAATTATACTTTCTGAGAATTGGTGCTCACAAGAATATATTGTTATATAGGAAAAAGGACCACACCCATTTTCCAAGACCCTTAAGGTCAGGGGCTAAAACAAAATATCAGGTGCACAACCACTCCACAGACTGAGAATAATGCTAAAAGAATTATCTCTCTATCAACTATACTTTCTGAGAATCAGTGCTCACAAGATTACATAGAGTTATATAGGAGAAAATGACCACATCTATTTTCCAAGAACCTGGGGGTCAGAGGCTCAAACAAAATATCAGGTGCAAATCAAGACCATAGACTGAGAATAACACTAAAACAATTATCTTTCTATCAATTATACTTTCTGAGAATAGTTGCTCACACGAATGATAGAGTTATATAGGAGAAAATGACCACACCTATTTTCCAAGACCCTGGGGTCAGGGGCTAAAACAAAACATCAGGCGCACATCTACTCAACAGACTGAGAATAATGCTAAAAGAATTATCTTTCTATCAATGATACTTTCTGAATATTGGTGCTCACAAGATTACATAGAGTTATATAGGAGAAAATTACCACAACCATTTTCCAAGACTAGTATATAGGATAAAATGACCACACCCATTTTCAAAGACCCTGGGGTCAGGGGCTCAAACAAAATATCAAGTGCTCATCTAGACTACAGACTGAGAATTAAGCAAAGGTAATTATTTTTCTATCAATTATACTTTCTGAGAATTGGTGATCTCAAGATTACATAGAGTTATATAGGAGAAAATAACCACACCCATTTTCCAAGACCCTAGGGGTCGGGGGCTCAAACAAAATATCAGGTGCACATCTAGACCACAGCCTGAGAATAAAGTAAAAACGATTATCTTTCTACCAATTATACTTTCTGAGAATTGGTGCTCACAACATTAAATAAAGTTACTAGTATATAGGATAAAATGACCACACCCATTTTCAAAGACCCTGGGGTCAGGGGCTCAAACAAAATATCAAGTGCTCATCTAGACTACAGACTGAGAATTAAGCAAAGGTAATTATCTTTCTATCAATTATACTTTCTGAGAATTGGTGATCTCAAGATTACATAGAGTTATATAGGAGAAAATGACCACACCCATTTTCCAAGACCCTTGGAGTCAGGGGCTCAAACAAAATATCAGGTGCAAGTCTAGACCACAGACTGAGAATAATGTAAAAAGCAATTATCTTTCTATTAATTATACTTTTCTGAGAATTGGTGCTCACAACATTACAATTGGAGTTATATAGGAGAAAATGACCCACACCCATTTTCCAAGACCCTGAGGGCCAGGGGCACAAAAAAAATATCAGGTGCACATCTAGACCACAGACTGAGAATAAAGCAAAACAATTATCTTTCTATCAATTATACTTTCTGGAAAATGGTGCTCACAAGATTACATAGAGTAATATAGGAGAAAATGACCACACCCATTTTCCATGAACCTGGGGGTCAGGGGATCAAACAAAATATCAGGTGCACATCTAGACGACAGACTAAGAATAAAGCAAAAAACCAGAAGTCTCTGATGAGACTGAATCTCTCCTGGTTGTTTTCTTAAATTAATCTAAGTGACATACCCATTTTCCAAGACCCTGGGGATAAGGGACTAATACCAGACCAAAGAATGTTTAATATACAATGATATAATGAAAAAAGAATAAACTGTCCATCAATTACATAATTTCAGAGAATTGGTGTTCACAATATTACAATGATAGAGTTATACATGTAAAGGAGAAAAAGACCACACCCATTTTCCAAGACCCTGGGGGTCAGGGGTTCAAACAAAATATTAGGTGCAAATCTAGACCATGGACTGAGAATAACACTAAAAGAATCATCGTTCTATCAATTATACTTTCTGAGAATTGGTGCTCACAAGAATACATTGTTATATAGGAAAAAGGACCACACCCATTTTCCAAGACCCTTAAGGTCAGGGGCTAAAACAAAATATCAGGTGCACAACCACTCCACAGACTGAGAATAATGCTAAAAGAATTATCTCTCTATCAACTATACTTTCTGAGAATCAGTGCTCACAAGATTACATAGAGTTATATAGGAGAAAATGACCACATCTATTTTCCAAGAACCTGGGGGTCAGAGGCTCAAACAAAATATCAGGTGCAAATCAAGACCATAGACTGAGAATAACACTAAAACAATTATCTTTCTATCAATTATACTTTCTGAGAATAGTTGCTCACACGATTGATAGAGTTATATAGGAGAAAATGACCACACCTATTTTCCAAGACCCTGGGGTCAGGGGATAAAACAAAACATCAGGCGCACATCTACTCAACAGACTGAGAATAATGCTAAAAGAATTATCTTTCTATCAATGATACTTTCTGAATATTGGTGCTCACAAGATTACATAGAGTTATATAGGAGAAAATTACCACAACCATTTTCCAAGACCCTGGGGGTCAGGGGGTCAAACAAAATATCAGGAACAAATCTAGACCATGGACTGAGAATATCACTAAAAGAATTATCTTTATATCAATTATACTTTCTGCGAATTGATGCTCAGAAGATTGCTTAGAGTTATATAGGAGAAAATGAACACACCTATTTTTCAAGTCCCTGGGGTCAGGGGCTAAAACAAAATATCAGGTGCACAACTACACCACATACTGAGAATAATGCTAAAAGAATTATCTTTCTATCAATTATACTTTCTGAGAATTGGTGCTCACAAGATCATGAAGATTGCATAGAGTTATATAGGAGAAAATGATCTAACCCAGTTTCCAAGACCCTGGCGGTCAGGGGCCCAAACAAAATATCAGGTGCAAAACTAGACCATAAGTCCATTATAATGCAAAAAGAATTTACTCTGTACTATCAACAGATATAGAGGATTCACGCTCACAAGAAAAGCTTAACGTACAGACAGACAGAAAGGCGGCCAGACGCTGGACACAGGGCGATAGCAGAAGCTCGACTGGTCTTTGACCAGTAGAGCTATCACTTATATTTCTATCAATTATACTTTCTGAGAATTGGTGCTCACAAGATTACATAGAGTTATATAGGAGAAAATGACCACACCCATTTTCCAAGACCCTGAGGTTCAGGGGCTAAAACATAATATCAGGTGCACAACTAGACCACAGGCCCATTATAATGCAAAAAGAATTTAATTTGTACTATTCACATATTCAGAGAATTTGCGCTGACAAGAAAAGTTTAACAGACAGCCAGACAGATGGAAGACGGACACATAGTGATCGCATAAGACCAGTAGAGCTAAAAAAAGACAGTTTCAGTTATTTTACCTTTGTGAGTGCCTTCATCTGGCACTGATGTTGTAGTATCTTTTGTTGAAATTTTAGGTACAGGTAGTTGTACACCCTTTCTTTTTCTGTTATCAGTCCCTTGAATGAGTTGATGATGCTTTAAAGATTCTGTGCTTGTGAAAATATTCTTGCAAGTGCGGCATCGATAAACATTTGGTAAAATGTGTGTTTTTCTATTTGCTCTTGACAATGCAGTAAAATGCCAACAATCCGAACACTCTCCTTCTGAAATTCATTTAGATATCACATCAACACATATCAAATTGACCGAGATTGCTCAAAAATTGAAACCATTTAGATTAAAGATCATGACTTATATACATTTTTTGTGTAACTGACAGTGGCAAAATTTCGAAAATACTATAAGGCCATAGTAATTAAATATTTTGTTTTACTTCCGCGGGCAGGTACATTTTAGGAGAGTTCCTCAGAAAAAAAAACCACACAAACAAACATGCATTTTGGCAAAAATGAGGTGCACAACTACATCCGGATTAGGGCTGGTGTCGAAACCAAATTTTCAATACAATATAATACAATAAGTACCGATATCCAATATATATATTTTGTAAAACATAGAAATTAACAATTTTATTTACTAATAACTACCCCCGCCCCAAGAAAAACAAACGGGTTCCTGGTAGTTAAGTCTAACTTGTAGCTCTTGCTCATTTCTTTACATTTTACTTACGATTACGTTCCCTGATCTATCAATTATCTATTAGTAATTAATTATATTGATAATGTAGTTTAAGCATTTTAATTGTTTCAGTCACATGCATTTTTGGATATTTTCAAATATGAACTTGCCATCACAGAAGAAAACTATGGAGAGCGAAGCGAGCCAAATTTGTTTTAAAGAAAGTAAAAACTTCAGCGAGGGAAGCGAGCCGAAAATTTTTCAGGAATTTTAAGTGAATTTTATGGTTATTCTTCAAATTCAGATTACTTTGTAAGAGCAAGATTATTTCTTTCTGTCACACCATAGGCAAATTAATTTTTTTTCATCGAAATTCAGAGCAAAATTATTTTTTTTGAAAAAAAAAACCCAAGGCCCCCCCCCCCCACCCCCCCCCCCCCCCCCCCCCCGATACAGTAAATAGTATACAACTCACCTGAATCTGAATCAGCAATTTCATCGTCAGTTTCCATATTTCCTGTATAAAGTACATTGATCGACAATTCTGCGTTTTCCTGAACACATTCGTTTGTACCAATACATTTCTGAGAAGTGTCCATTTCAATGTCAAAGTCACCATATTCTTTATGTATATGTTTGGTGCTTTGTTGGCAACATGAATATCTCGTACATTTATCATTTTCATTGTTTTCTGCATCATCTGTGTAATCAAGTATGACTTTTTCTATGTGAACTTGGTCTTCCTTCATGTATTCTACCTTTATATTAACATGCCCTTCTTGAACGCATTCATTTGCATCTAGTATACTTTCTTGGGAGGTGTCTATTTCAATTTCAAAGTCCCCATAATTCCTATGTACATCATCTTCCTTGTGTGAATCCTCCATAAATTTGTTGTTTTCTGCATTATGTGAGTCACCCTGGATGAAGTTTTCTTCCTTATTGTCTCCCTCAAATGCGCCTGTGAAATTTTTCCATAGAGATGTGTCCATTTCAATTTCCTTTAATTCACAATGTATAACCTTTCCTTTCTTAGCAGACTTATCCTTCAGCTTAAACTTTTCAGTAATATTCATTTCCACATCCCTCTTTTCTGTGTCATGTATGTTCTTGCTCCAGTCTTTGCTGTCAACATTAAATTTTGTATCTACTGTAGCAGTTTGATGATTTTCTGCCGAGGACCCCGAAATCTGGATTCTTACGTCGGTATTGTCATTTTCTATTTCTGTCACAACCACTTTTTGATCCTTATCCTGCTCTTGATATGCACATGGAATAATTGAACGTCCCTCATCCTCTAAATTTTCACATTTGACGATACAAAGTGGAGTATTTTCATACGGTTTTGTGTACGAGTGATCAAGTAAAGGGTGATAACTCCACATTGGTAAATCTTTCATATAGATCTGTGCCTTTTTAAATTTATTCATGGTTCTGATGGGTAAACATGATCTCTCAGCTGCAATAAAGTAAATTAAAATTTACAAATACAGTGGTCCCTCTATATGTAACCACTCCCGCTAAAGACCACTCCCCTTATGTGACCATAATTCTTTAGCATTAGCATTTTTCAATGTTAAAATACCTCCTATAAGAGACCACCTCCCTTACCCGACCAAAGACTGCTTTTCTTGACCCCAAATCTATCAAAATATAAGAAAATACACTCCCAGGAGCAACCATGCATGTACATGTAGATGTATGTTTACATAGTTTAATTAATATCTCTTTAATCCTCCAACTTTAATTACTCCAGGTAAATTGACTAATTAGCAGTTACTACCAGGCAAACAAGTCAATAACAGGCAATTAGTGTTTAAGTTTATTGACTCCAAGCTGTAATATTTGTCCTCTCTTCAGTTAGCAGTTTTTTTAGATTTTTTATTAGACTAAGTAAGAAATCTAAGTATTTTAATCATGTAAGTAGATGAATGTCATAGATTAAATATTTTACATTCATCTTTTAAATTTCTTCATTCTGAATTGGCAAGTAGTCAATCAATAGACTCAACTATCAGTAAATGCAAGATAGTAGTAGATATTTATTCTTGTAGTACTGTCAGATAGACTGCTCAAACTCAAAATCTCCCCAAGAAAGACCACCTCCATTATAAGACCACAAATCCACTGCATTTTGGGTGGTCTTATAAAGGAGGGACCACTGTATTAAAATAAATTCTCTCTAAGGACAAAAGTCAGTTAAAAATAACATGTCACAGATTTTGATAATTTTTATTATACATGTATGACATGTCTACAAACATAGCGTAATCAAAGATTACAAAGCTCACTTCATGACAGCATTTTATCATGGCAGCAAACAGAAAGGAGTCAAAGATTACACCGTTTTGAATTTGAAAACCTGTCCTACTGAGAACCAACAAAAATTATACCACACAAAAACAAAATAGAAAAGGGAAGTAGAGTATTCCATTTATTGACCCAAATTTTGCATGAATGGGTGTACTCTATTGATACATTGTACCCCATATCTCCCTAACATATGCACTCAAGCGGAAAATATAGATCATGACCTACATTTGAACATAGATTTGTGATCAACTCATAAAGACGCATGAAATGTGCAAGTTTGGCCATCTTAGCACTTAAGCCAAATAAATAAAACTTCTTAACATTGATACCTAAATCTTCCTTACATGTGCACTCAAGCAGAAAATGTAGGTCATGACCTACATTTGAATGTAGATTTGTGATCTACTCTTAAAGACACATCTAATGTGCAAATTTGGCCTTCCTAGCACTTATAATAGAGAAATATAACTTCTTAACATTGATACCCAAATCTTCCTAACATGTGCACTCAAGCGGAAAATATTGGTCATGACTTACATTTGAATGTATATTTGTTATCTTCTCTTAAAGACGCATAATCTGTGCAAGTTTGAACTTCCTAGCACTTATAATAGAGAAATAAAACTTCTTAACATTGATACCCAAATCTTCCTCACATGTGCACTCAAGCGGAAAATATAGGTCATGACCTACATTTGAACGTAGATTCGTGATCTACTCTTAAAGTCGCATCAAATGTGCAAGATTGAACTTCCTAGCACTTATAATAGAGAAATAAAACTTCTTAACATTGATACCCAAATCTTCCTAACATGAGCACTCAAGCGGAAAATATAGGTCATGACCTACATTTGAACGTAGATATGTTATCTTCTCTTAAAGATGCATCATCTGTACAAGTTTGAACTTCCTATCACTTATAATAGAGAAATAAAACTTTTTAACATTGATACCCAAATCTTCCTAACATGTGCACTCAAGCGGAAAATATAGGTCATGACCTACATATGAACGTAGATTTGTGATCTACTCTTAATGACGTATCATCTGTGCAAGTTGAACTTTCTAGCACTTATAATAGAGAAATAAAACTTCTCAACATTGATACCCAAATCTTCTAACATGTGCACTCAAGCGGAAAATATAGGTCATGACCTACATTTGAACGTAGATTTGTGATCTACTTTAAAGAGGTGGTCACAACCCGCCGTACGTGCACGTACGTTATGTCTGCGTGCAAAAACAGGCTTTCTACTCTACCTTGATGAAAAAGTAGGAAAAAAGTAGGAGTAGTCAATGAATAAAAGTAGGAGAAAAATAAGGACAAATTGATTTTTCATGTAAAATTTACAGAATGGGCGAGTGAAGCGAGCCCGAAATTTTTTAAAAACTTTGAATCAGATGTCGATGACAAGTGAAGCAAGTAATTTTTTACTTTTGAGAGGAAAAAGTAGGAATAGTAGAAGGTTTTGAAGAAAAAGTAGGAAAAAATAGGATCAAAATAAAAAAGTAGGAAAAGTAGGAAATAGTAGGAAAAAGTAGGAACAGTAGAAAGCCTGCAAAAATGTAGGCAAACCTTGGGTATCCGTACGGTGTCCATGCGTTATCAAAACGTGTCCTGTACGTCCTCCTTGCGGGTTTGGGAACACGCAGACAGGGCGTAGCAATTTTAGTACATACAGAACTTTCGCTGCGTCCTGTCTGCGTGCTGTCTAAGAATTCAACAAGAAGTACAACACGCACATTGCAAGTATGTTGCAAGTACGTTCAACGCTCCTTCGACGCAAGGAAGTGAGGACTCTGTGCATTAGCAGTACGTGTCAATTCGACATCCTTACAATAATGCAGAAGACGTACGGAGAAAGTACGTGGTAAGCAAGTTGCACGCAAGTCATAAGTACGTGCAGCGCACTTACTTTTTTTTGCTACATATGATGCATGTAACCATCCATATAAACATGCGTGTGACGTGCGTGACGCACTCCTTTGTACTCTTGCCATTTCCCTCCTTGCGTCTTCAGAAAAACGTAGCGCACATAGCCTCTACAAACACGCACGTCCTAAAAGCACGCACTGTGGGTTGTGACCAGGGCTTTAAAGACGCATCATCTGTGCAAGTTTGAACTTCCTAGCACTTATAATAGAGAAATAAAACTTCTTAACATACTAGTGCGGATGCGGACGCAGACGCAGACAACAGGGTGATAGCATAAGCTCCCTCTCACTTCGTGAGGTGAGCTAATAAACTAAGAATGAAAATAAACCTCTTGAATGAAAATGAAATTCTGTAGCCATCGTAGAATGGCTCAATTTTTCAACAGTCATTTTGAAGTCTGGTTGCCATGGAAAGCAGTATCAAATCACATTTCTCATCACAAACGTTAAACGTCTTCAAATTCAATGGCTTCCTGAAAATTTTTTGGCTCACTTCACTCGCCACAGTTTTCACTTTTAAAATTTTTTGGCTCGCTTTGCTCGCCATATTTTCTTCTCTAATAAAAAGTTCATATTTATAAATACTAAAAGTACACATGTGACTGAAAAAAGGGGCTTCCTTAAATGCTCAAATACATTATCAATATCATTTATTAATATTTACATTACTAGTAGTTTCCCATGTTAAACGCCCGTTAGGCAACTAGAATTATATTCCAATAACTTGGGTTGCTTTTGTGACGTCACGTTCAAGTTTTGCATGTAGGGAGAATTTACCAAAGTTAAATTACATTTGATACTGTTACAGGCTTAAACCAGTGACCAACCAGAATTATACACCCATGAACACCAAAAGTAAGACAGTCATTTCTTAACTATTAATAGATACATGTATCACCATAGAGTCTATATACAATCTTGGAAGGAGAATTTAATTAAGTTTTTCACTAGTTTACATTTCTAGATCTAAAAATTTGTCTAGAAGACCCTCCCCTCAGGCCCTCTTACATGTTAAATGACCTTATTTAGGCCAAAAGAAAAAATACCTTTGTTTCCCATCACCTGACCGACCCTATTCAAACCCGCCGACCCTAACGGTTTTTTCCCGATTTTTAGTTGCATTTAGGTATTTCTTCGCCAATATTTACGATTGTGACGTCGTGCTTTACGAAATGTGTGCCAGAAATTTTAAATCTACCTATTTTGACGAAAATCTTCTGCTTTTTAACATTATCTATCACCTACCGTTTTATATTATTCTATAATTATACGCTCTTAGAAATTGTAAAAATAATCTATAATTCTCTCTCGAAACGTTACTTATTGTACGGCCCTTTCGGACAGGTTTTGTTTTGTTTTTTCAAAAAAAGGCGTACTGATTTTTGTAACCAGACTTGTCAGAATGACAACATAGCTCGCCGGTGGCAACCATATGTAAATTGCAACAACAACAATAAAAAAGGTCTTATCACAAGGAACGCACATGTGAAATATCAAAGCCCTATCACTTACCAATCAAAAAATATGGCCAAGGTTAAAGTTTTTCAAAAGTAGGTCAATCATCTCCAAGGTCAAGGTCACAAGGTCAAAAATTTTGGTATCCATGGAAACGTCTTGTCACAAGGAATACAAATGTGAAATATCAAAGCCCTATCACTTACCATTCAAAAAATATGGCCAAGGTTAAAGTTTTTCAAAAGTAGGTCAATCTCTAAGGTCAAGGTCACAAGGTCAAAAATTTTGGTATCCATGGAAACGTCTTGTCACAAGGAATACACATGTGAAATATCAAAGCCCTATCACTTACCATTCAAAAAATATGGCCAAGGTTAAAGTTTTTCAAATATAGGTCAATCTCCAAGGTCAAGGTCACAAGGTCAAAAATTTTGGTATCCATGGAAAGGTCTTGTCACAAGGAATGCACATGTGAAATATGAAAGCCCAATCTGTATTGGTTTAAAAGTTATAAGCAAGGTTAAAGTTTTTGTGCACGCGCACGCAGACGCAGACGCCAACGCCAATGCCAACGCCGACACCGGGGGTATGACAATAGCTCTCCGGACATTCGTCCCGGCGAGCTAAAAACGCATTACTAGGGTTTTGATGATTTGGTAGTAATCATTAATTTACCAAGTATAACCTAAGTAAATGTTTGAGGTCATGCACGTGCCAGTTGTTTCATTTCACGCAAACGTCTTTTGTAAAACATGTAACGATGTTTCCTACGGTTTATAAAATTACGTATAAGCTGAAAAATCGAAGATTCAAATAAAAGATCATCAATAAGCTTGGTGAGAACAAATTCGCAAATAGTGCAGAAATTTTATATTTGTGCGCGGCTGCGCACTTGTCGATGATTTAAAAGACCCATCTTGTTCACATTTATATTGTAAAACAACGTTTTTGTATTTGAATAACGCTAAGACGAAAAAAACCAGACTTGTCAGAATGACAACATAGCTCGCCGGTGGCAACCATATGTAAATTGCAACAACAACAATAAATAACTCCTCTGATTAACAAGTTAAAGTTTTTGAAAAGTAGGTAAAATTTCAAGGTCAAGGTCACTAGGTCAAAATTTATGGTACGGCATGAAAGGTCTTATCACAAGGAATGCACATGTGAAATATCAAAGCCCTATCACTTACCATTCAAAAAAATATGGCCCAAGTTAAAGTTTTTGAAAAGTAGGTAAAATTTCAAGGTCAAGGTCACTAGGTCATAATTTATGGTACGGCATGAAAGGTCTTATCACAAGGAATGCACATGTGAAATATCAAAGCCCTATCACTTACCAATCAAAAAATATGGCCAAGGTTAAAGTTTTTGAAAAGTAGGTCAATCATCTCCAAGGTCAAGGTCACAAGGTCAAAAATTTTGGTATCCATGGAAACGTCTTGTCACAAGGAATACACATATAAAATATCAAAGCCCTATCACTTACCATTCAAAAAATATGGCCAAGGTTAAAGTTTTTCAAAAGTAGGTCAATCTCCAAGGTCAAGGTCACAAGGTCAAAAATTTTGGTATCCATGGAAAGGTCTTGTCACAAGGAATACACATGTGAAATATCAAAGCCCTATCACTTACCATTCAAAAAATATGGCCAAGGTTAAAGTTTTTCAAAAGTAGGTCAATCTCCAAGGTCAAGGTCACAAGGTCAAAAATTTTGGTATCCATGGAAAGGTCTTGTCACAAGGAATACACATGTGAAATATCAAAGCCCTATCACTTACCATTCAAAAAATATGGCCAAGGTTAAAGTTTTTCAAAAGTAGGTCAATCTCCAAGGTCAAGGTCACAAGGTCAAAAATTTTGGTATCCATGGAAAGGTCTTGTCACAAGGAATGCACATGTGAAATATGAAAGCCCAATCTGTATTGGTTTAAAAGTTAT
Source organism: Pinctada fucata (assembly GCA_028142955.1). Classification (NCBI taxonomy): domain Eukaryota; kingdom Metazoa; phylum Mollusca; class Bivalvia; order Pterioida; family Pteriidae; genus Pinctada; species Pinctada fucata. The sequence continues at coordinate 1,226,710 of AP027104.1, forward strand.
AAGCAAGGTTAAAGTTTTTGTGCACGCGCACGCCAACGCCAACGCCAACGCAGACGCCGACGCCGGGGGTATGACAATAGCTCTCCGGACATTCGTCCCGGCGAGCTAAAAAGGCATACAGGATAAGTTTTAGCAAATCAGTCCTTAGACAGCGGATGGTTTGATATTTTATTCATAGAATATTTTTTGTACAGCGTCAACGAGATAAACTTGCAATATCTTTGTTCAAGCAGATCTAGCCTATTATGCTTCTATGCCTTGACGACGGATCAAACGTCTCACTCTGACAAACCAAAGCCCTGATAATTAAGTATTTCAAGCCGACTTCCTCAATAATTTACCCCTCCCCCCCCCCCACCCCTGCAACGTATTAGTGACTAAGTGAGCGTCATTCCCGTCCTTCCGTCACACTTTTCCACATGATAACTCGTCTCAAAGTCGAGATCCAAACTGATTACTTGCTTCTGACGTTATGTTTGCGGCCAGTAAATGCTGTTTTTTCTGCACGTAAAGCGGATGTTTGCACTGTGAAATCAGCACTTACTGGTTGCAAACATAACGTCAGAAGCAAGTTACTCCCATTCTGATGCTATTTCTATTTTCGAAAATTCAGGACAAAATGGTGATGTTTACTTTTAACGGTGCGTATGTTCTCGTTTTATGGCCGTACACAATGAAATTTGGCGTTATTGTGACGTCGCATTTCAATATAGGGATTAATATGGAAGTAGGCCTATTGATTTTCGGGTAATGTCAAAGGTCTACGTCCTTGGTGTAGGAAATATTTATTTGAAATATTTGTATCCAAGTGATAACTTAAGAACCTTTCCATCTAGCCAAACCAAATTTGTGGGGATCTGCTAGTCAGAAATACCCGGCCAAAGCAAGCCTTTGATGACTATTTGGGTGGTATGTGGCTTGGTTGGGTTGGCAGGCCAGCTTCCATTCTCCAAAATAATCGTCAAAGGCTGGATTTGGTATTAAGGTATCTCGGACTAGAAATACGTTTTTTATCAGGAGGAGAAGCCTTTTGATTTGGTGTAATTAGGATAAAGGTCATGGTCATTGTTAGGAAAAAAACAATGAGCTCTAGATAGATAATAAAAATCCAGATTCAAGGTCACTATGCTTGGGAGGCCAGTTTTAGGAAGAGTAATATCATTTAAAAACATTTACAATTTCCCAAAGATTGCAGGCACAAAATGGCCTCCTTTCTCTCTTTTCTAAATCATTGAACATTTCTGAATCCGAGTGTCAAACAGACTACACATATTTGAAGGTCATGATTCCAATTTAACCCCTTAAGATCTCTTTTGAAATATAATTATAACAGGGATTTTTCAGGGTATTTTACTTTGGGTCCAGGGTCCGTTAAAATTGGGAAAAATCGCGGCGTTTCAATGAAATTGGGAATTTCCAACAGTTTAATTGATTCTTAATGGAATAAATCATTACACAGAGATATAACTCCTTCTTATTCAAAGTGTCTTCAATAAAAGAAACAAAGTAGTAGTAAAGCCATCTATACTTTAGATTGTGCTTCAAAGGACATCAACTTCTAGGATCTGGAACAGGCATCTGTTCAGAGTCAGAGGGGCTACTTTTGATCATGATCAATCAGGATTCAGGTTTAAAGTCAGTGTTTGATGGCGGACATATTCCCACTGTCCAAGTCGCCCCCATTCTGTTAACTGAACATGAACTACTTTCTGTTGTTTCTTTTATAGTCACTATCCAAAATTTTATTTTGAAGAACGTATCTATCCTTTACAAAGAAGAGGAGAAACTCCCTTTTGTAATTTTTTGGTATCAAATTTGCTGTTGTGAGACGACATGGTCCTGGGGGTCAGAGACCACTAAAAGGCCGGTTCTGATTGGAGAAAAACCTGTAGGGTGAGGGGGCCTGTTATTTTGAAATGTGACAGAAGATGTGATTGGCTATCAATTATATTTTCTTTTGGTATATTGTTTGAATATGATATATATAAGTAAAAAATAAGTGCAATTGAAATGTCGATACCCGGATTTTTTCCCTAGCTCCCGATCCGCTAAAGGGGACGGGCGCGGGAAAATTTGAAAATTCTCTGCGGGGTACCTTGTGACGCAAATAGCGCGAAAAAGAGCAGGTCATGCTATATTTTTTTATTTAGTTTCGTATAAAGCTTGAATCAATGAACAAATCGGTATATAACATGCATGGCCAGCAATGTTAGTATAGACGTTATAATGCATTTCGTTAACATTACGGCCTATGGAAAATGATTTGGTTGTCTCTGACCTGGGGTTCCCAATACTGGATATTCAATTTGATGACTAAAACGTAAACCTTTACCGGATATAAGATTTATGACCAGTTTACGTATTGATCGTTAATGTCGTATTTCTGCTAGGTATTTCAGTCGTCATTATTTTGCTCTTTATTGAAGAACACTTTAACAAAAAGTTAAGAGGTTCAAATTGGGAAATTTCAATCATAAATTGGGAAAATACAGGTCATTTTGGCGTTGGGAATGGGTCCGATAATCGGACCCAAAAACGGACTTGAAAAATCCCTGTATAAACATGGCTAGAAGAATAAATAATAAAAAAAAAGAAATGAAAAAAAAAAATTCCGACCGACCTACCCTATTTTTTTTTCAGCATGTTATGGGAAACACATATATTTTTTTTCTTGGCCTTATGAACATTTTGTTTACTGAAATTGTAAAAATCTTTTATCTCTCTCAGTTTAGAAGTGAATACAAGTTTTACAAAAAAAATTAGTAATGTTTAGAGCAATTTAAGTAAATTTAAGTTAAAATAAAGAATTTCTGTTGAAAAAACACAAACATTCTTAATATACACATAAATTGCTAGAAAAAAATTTCCTTGCTCCAACTTTGCAAGAAAAAAATAATCTTGCTCCGACAAAAACCCAAGCCCCCCCCCCCCCCCCCCCCCCCCCATTTTATAGTCATGATACATGTAGTTAATCAGCAAAATTGAGGGAAAAATATGTCAATAATTTGCATGAAAACATACAGGTGTTTTTGTCAATTTTGACATTTTTCATGTTTTATTGTTATTATCCTTTAGAAGTGAACGAAAAAGTTCCTGAATTCCACGTACATGTTTTCACAATTCCTTTATAATTACCTGCTAAAACTGTATAAATTGATAAAAAGTATCGCCAGTTTTTTCCTCAAGGTGATTACACGTGACCACTGAAGTATTGGTAAAGTTGGTGTGGTCATTTAAAATTTATCAATAAATGAAAAATGTTTATTAATATTATCATGGTGATTATCCAAGGACAAATTTTAGGAAATTGGAGCGGGGGAATGGGGGGGGGGGGTCCAGATTTGGGTATCCGAATCTGGGGGAGGGGGGCGCATTCCTTTTTTTCTATGTGAATGTCATAGAACTATCAAATGTGTATCAATTTTCTTTTAAAAATAACATTTCAAACATTTTTTTTATATATGTGTACATATATTTTTAACATATAAGCCCCCTTTTCCTAATAAATGTACATGTACGAAATCAATATCACACATACATTTGATAATGTATGGACACCGGGAAATATGGATCTCTCCAGACCTCCTATCTGTTGATTACCAAAATTGTAAAATTTTGCTAAAGTGTAATATAAGGAAGTAAAGCGTAGCGTAAACAATTGATTGCAATTTGAGAAAAGAAAGCATCGTCTTCCCCCCACTTTGACAGTTTTACAATTATTAATCATTTATACAAATGCTTATACGATATCAATGACCCTCAAGTAACAATGAATTTACATAGGCGAGTCTATATTCGTTTGTTTAAAATATTGGAAATATGTAATAGGCATAAAAATGAGCAGCAAAAGTGTAGAGCGTATTTATAGGTCAAAAATCATAAAAAGAGATGGGTCTGCTTCTCAACAACAACATCAAGAATAACAACAGCAACAACAACACCACAGTTTTCAATAATTCAGAATGATATTTATGATTTTTATTTTTCAACTTTAATAAGTCATTCCATGTATTTTGGAGTAACAATTCCAAAACAGCCCATTTTTTTTTCATTTTGAAAATCGTATGAAAAGATGCTACTCGGTGAAACCTTACAACGCTTCAGTAGTAACGTGTAATCGCCGAAAGGAAAAAGCTAGCTGTACTTTCGATCAATTCATATAGTTCAACCAGGCAATTATAAAGGGATTGTAAGAACATGTACCGAAGAAATTCGAACCCTTTTCGCCTGACGCCATGTTGGATGCGGGTAACTGCAGTAACGAACATGAGAACATCCGTTGTTTCATACAGAAAATGAGATTGGACACTACTGTACAACCTAACAACAACAGAACAAGTTGTTGACTTACAACGCAGATGGTGGACTTCACTTTGGTCTTTATGGAATCCCGAAGCGCTCTCTGTCGGTCTGTTATTCCTCGGTGATTTTTAATTGATATCACGTAAATGAACAGCGCGCATTCTGGTAATCTTGTTATCTGCGGACATGTTCGGCGAACATTTATCCTAATGAATATGGATATAATCGCACCATAACACATTAACCAAAGCAGGATAACATGCTAGTTCCTTAATCTTTACAATAAATATGAATTAATTTCCTGAATTTTGTTTTTTGTATATGTATATGAATATTCATTTGAGATCCTATATACATGTATATAGGATCTCAAATGAATTTTCATTTCATACGATGTATTATGAAACGAGTTGTGAGTTTTATATCCCCGAGCCGTTTCATAATACATCGTCTGAAATGAAAATTCATTTGAGATTCTTTTTGTCACATGATATTGCCAAAAATGTGTATTTCCAAGGTGAAATCAACGTTTCCGAGAACTACAGAGGCGAATCACGAAGAGCGATATGTAACGTGTTATCATATCATATATTTATGAAATGGCTTTATGAAACTGCATAACGGGTGTATCATGTGTTACAAACCTTCAAATGTGATTCTTTTGTTATTCATCGGTCATTTTATTTCATAAAGACCGCGGACGATTCTAAATATACGAGGTTTTATGAACGTTCATTGAAGTGTGGAGGTCAATAAAAAACAATGAGGGGCGGAGAAAAGAAAATTATTTCAGTCGCGGGTGTGAATTGTTTTGATTATAATTAGTATTCGGCCATAGTATAGAAAATATTGTTTCAAGTCCGCTAAAGACATCCTTTTATAAGCAATATTAACAGAAGAAGGATAGATTCTTCTATCCCGAAACCCCCAATGCCATTTCAAATCAATCTAGATCCCTATGACGATTCTTGAAGACCAATTATTCTAAATGCTTTTCAAATACATGTATATTGAGGAACTTGATGAACAAAATAAAGAAATATTATCCTCACTTGGTGAGAAAATCTTTCCTTATCTCTATTTGCAATATTGTTATCACATATTTAAAAACTTTAATGGAAATAGAACCTATTGTTACACTGTTATTTTCTTCTTTGATCGAATACAGGGTACCTTTCAGAAAATTATCGGAATGTATTACAAATTATTTTACTACTATGGCCTAATAATCGTTACCGTTGCATATTTCCACCCGATAATTTGCATGGTCAATTTCATTTTGAAAAGCAGGGGTGTATCAAATATTTAGATTTTTATTTTTCGGAAAATTGAAGAAAATCGGCGGTTTGTAAGTCGGATAAAGACCTCGTTGAGGTCTGTATGAAGGTTAGATGCCCTCGGAGAGAACAGGGTGGTGTTTAAAGACCTCGGCCTTCGGCCTCGGTCTTTAAACACCACCCTGTTCTCTCCTTGGGCATCTAACCTTCATACAGACCTCAACTCGGTCTTTATCCTATACATAAATGCAAATACTCTTACTTTTCTTTAATAATAAATAATAACAGTATTATCACTCAGTTTGAGTCAGCTCCGTGAAGGAAGAAGAAGAAGAATTTTATATATATATACGTCCCTGATAATAATAATACTGTATCATTTTAATTCTATTCAGGTAAAAGTCAACAATTAATGCACACATGAAAGTCAATCAGAGACTTTAAGATCATATGTATACAATAAAAATACAACTAAAACCATTCATATGATTAAGGTAGTATAGTTTATTCATCAAATGCCTTACAGCTGAGCATATAGATATATACATGTAAATAATAATATGAATATACAATTAAAAATAGTGAAATACATATCAAGGTCAAGTACATACGATCTTAAATAAAATTATAACTATCACAGATCACAATCTTTTTCTCGTGTCAAAAGCATTTCGATATATTTTCCCAACTCTTTACTTTAGTATTTGTAGATGTGAAAAGTTGGATAAGTTTAAAGACAGAAGATCGTTGGAAAAAGTATGGTTATAATTTTTTTTTACTCCAAGACTGGTACAGGCGGGACATTTAAGAACAAAATGAAATTCATCTTCTACATCTGTACTAAACATTGGGCAAATTCTTCTATCTAAAGGAATATTCTTGTAACGACCTGTTTCAATTTATAAACATTGTGAAGAGAGCCTTAATCTAGTAATAATTGCAGATCTTTGAACGTGATTTGGACGTGGAGTGCAGTGTGACCGGGGCTTTTCAAAAATATATATCATTGATTGATCATGATGTATAGGTTGAAAAGTTAACTGATTCGAGTTGATTTAGTTCAGAATTCAGATTATGCCTTTAACCTAAGGATAGCACATGAAAGCTTAAAAAGCTTATTTCCGGTGGGGTCCTTAGAAAAAGAAAACAAAAACAACAACAACAAAAAAAAAAAAAAAAACTAGATGTTATGAATACATTCATAATTTCTTGTATTAAGGGAGCAACCATTAGATTTTTAGTGGGGGGGGGGGGGAGAGGAAGACATGGAAAAAATTCCCGGATCGAGATATTTCCGGCCCAAAGGCCGACAAAAAAATAAATAAATAAATAAATTTGCCCCCCCCCCCCCCCCCCCCGAATCTTCTTTCGACCTTTCCACTGCCATTCCCGGTAAACACTTTTTGTGTGTGTCATAAACGAAGTACAAATAAAAATGAAACAAAACTTTGTTCGAAAGAGCGAAATCAAACTCCGTGTTTGATATTTCATATTGCCGAAAATCATGCTTATTCATTTAAACTTTAAGAGTAATTTTCAACATTGGAAAATTATTAAAAAGAAACAAAAAAACAAAAGAAAAAAACAATCAACCCGAAGTGCCGGCGAAAAAAAAAATTCGGCTAAAAATAATCTTGCTCTTAAAAGTAATCTGAATTTGAAGAATTACCATAAGATTCGTTTAAAATTTCTGAAAAATTTCCAACTTGCTTCGCTCGCCGCAGTTTTCACTTCATATAATAATTTTTATGCTCGCCTCGCTCGCCATAGATTTCTATCAATACTTTATTTCTTTAATGGTAAAGTTCATATTTGAAAATATCAAAAGTACATGTACACATGTAACTGTATACAAGTTTCGAAGGAGAATTTCGTTTTTCACCAATTTACAATTCTAAATTTTAAAATTTGTCTAGAAGACCCTCCCATCAAACTCACTCTGTAACATGTTACGAGACCTTATACATACATTTTGTTGACTGAAAATCATATATCATATCTTAAAAATCTTTCTTCTCTCTGTTTAGAGGTGAATACAAGTTTTGCATAAAAATAAAGTAATGTTAAGAGTTTTGAGTAAAAAGAAAGAATTTCTATTGATAAAACGCAAACATTCTTAATATGCACATCACTTGTTAGAAAAAAAATCCTTGCTCCAACTTTGCAAGAAAAAAAGAATCTTGCTCCGACGCCCCCTCCGCCCGAATATCAAATCTACAGTGTCTTATATATTCATAATTTCCTAGTTAATTTATAGCAGTAAATATATAGTTATAGTTCGAGTGAAAATACGCAAACCAGCTATAAAGGATCACGTGGCCAAATATTGTGAAACTGTTATGAACAGGAATGGTGTAAACTTCTCTTGGTCTATTAAAAATTCAGGGGATGTGATTGATAAAATGAAATAAAAAATTGAACGATTTGCAATTATCCAAAAATCGTTTCCTTTTTTTCCTCTTATGTGAGTGTAATCCGCTGTTGTCACTATTAGTTTTTTTTCTCATTGGTTTTTACTCACTGATATGAAAAATAATAATTCAGTGGTCTTGCCGAACCATGTATAAGAACTCCGTCTTCTTGACTACATACATGTAACATGAATCTGAATTCGAGTTTTGTGTTTGGCTCCAATTCACTGATGTTGAGAAAAAATAAATAATATGGAAAGGTAATTAGATTTCATAATAAATATACCCAACCTCAAACACTACGGTAACCCTGTATGATCAGTTGATGAAAATTTAATAATAGAACCCAAAACCAGAGTCAAACACTACGGGAACCTTGTTCGATTAGTGGATGAAAGTAAGAAATAGACTTCGGGAACCCTGTAGGATTAGTGCATGAAAGAAAGGAGGGGATCTCCAACAACACCAGGCTGCAGCACCCACAGCAAAACCCCAAAACACCCAATGCAAAAAACACAGAACAGACACCCACAGAAAGAGACGCAAAAGGGACAAGGAACACCAACTCACACCATAGAAACATTAAACATGAAAGACCACAAATAAACCAACGAGACCAATGGGCAACCGGTGCCGACTTAGGACGGCGATCTGCCACGTAAATAGCAGATGGTGTGGTTATCCTGGATTACGTGCGCACAACCCTCCCACTATTCCGATTTCCCAGAGGCCTCGAAGAACGCACAATTATGGTGTAAAACAACCTCCTCACTGTTAAATGACCACACACAAACAAGACCATAAAACGCAGGAGTCCAAGCAACACAGATGAATATGTAAATGGATATAAAAAGAGGACGTGTGTAACAGAGTCCGTGCTCTGCCGGCTGTAGCGAGCTCATATATGTTATCACCCGAGGAGTCCAACTGACATTCAGAGAGGACAGGTGGTCGAGGCCCTGTCTTCTCTAAAGAGGTTTGGACAGGGCCCGTCTTGGAGTCCCGTCGTCACAGTCAGTTAGAATGCAAATCTTAAGAATGCGCTCGTACAAGATTGTAGATTGGTCAAGTACCAAGCTTAGTGTCCGTCTGGTGGCATTAAGATCATATCCACGGTATAAAAGGCGTTTAATGACTCTGACGCATTTTCGATATATATGCTGTCTACCTTTGATTCTTCTTATTTTGTTAATTATGTCACCGTAAAATGCAGGTTGTGAAATACTCTGTTGCTTGTATGGGTCCGAATTTCAAAAGAAGTTTATCATAATTTTTGGTAAAATTTCCAGAAAGTCTTTACTAATTTGTGAAAGCGAAAACCTTGACCTAAAATTTTCTTTGTAATTTGTAAATTTCTACTATGAAAATCCAAAACATCAGTACATGCTCTAGCATACCGGATGAGCTGTGAAATGTAGATACCGTATAACGGTAATCTAGGGACATCATCGTCAAGCCAGGGGAAATTTACTACATGTATGTTGAATCCAAAATCGTCTCATTTGTCATACACACTTGTATGAATTTCACCATGACAATTTTCATATAAAGGTCCAAAAATGGTGTTTTTGTGTCTGAAACTATTGCCTTGTTTAGAGTCAATTCTTGTGGATAAATAACATCTTTATACTTTTCAAAAACAGGATTATCGATATTTAGAATATCATCCAGGTACCTAGAAGTACCAATGAAACATTTCACATCATTATGCTTTTATTGCCTTTGAGGATTTAGAATAAATCCCCTTTCATATGTGTACAAAAATAGATCTGCAACAAGAGGCGCATAATTTGTACCCACAGAAATCCCTACAACCTGCTTGTAGAGATTCTCACCAAATCTGACATAAATGTTGTCCAAGAGGAAGGACAAGGCACTACACAGGTCGCTACATGTCCATGATTTCTATGCTTTGTATTATGTAGCGGAAAAGAAACCCTTTAATTCAGATGTACAAAATATAAGTTTTCCCCTCTCGATTATAGCATCATTTAATGAGTTTGGACAATTGATCATTAATCTTGTCGTGAGGAAGCGTGGTGTACATATTAGAAAAGTCGTATGAAGAAATCGTATTGGCTTGGAAATTTCTAGATTTCATATTGTCAATCACATCCCCTGAATTTTTAATAGACCACAATAAATTTACAACATTCCTTTTCAAAACAGTTTCACAATATTTTGCAACGTGTTCCTTTACCACTGTGAGGGCTGATGTGAAATTTCTAGACAAACATGTAATTGAGCAGTTGCTAGAATTAGCAATGTATCTAAATTTGTAAGGAGATTTGTGCAGTTTTGGTATGCAGTATATTGTAGGAAGTCAGGAATGAAACACAAAACCAGAGCCAAATACTACGGGAACATTTAGGATTGGTGGATGAAAGTCACAAATAAAACCCAACACCAGAGTCAAACACTACGGGAACATTTAGGATTGGTGGATGAAAGTCAAAAATAAAACCAAAAACCAGAGTCAAATACCACCTGAACCCTGTATGATTTATGGATGAAAGTTAAAAATAGAACCCAAAACCATAGTCAAACACTACGGGAATCCAGTAGGATCAGTGGATGAAAGTCACAAATAGAACCCAAAAACCAGAGTCAAACAATACGGGAACCCCGTAGGATTAGTGGAAGAAAGTCAAAAATAAAACCCAAAACCAGAGTCAAAAATCATATCCAATAAAAATCAAATTCTAGACAAAAATACATCCTTTACAGTTTAGGCATACGGAATTCAAAGCGAATCGTGTTAAAAAGCCTTTATTACAATGAACAGAATGATTATAGTCTCTAACTACCATGTTTCATGATTTGCTTCATTTTGATTAAAACATATAAATATATTCATAATATACTTTATTAGTGTAAAATCAAGCGATTTGCAATTAATCCAAAATTATCTTTTTAATGCAAAATGTAACCAATGACAAATATGGATAATGACTATATTGGCCAACACATAGTACAAAATCAATGATTCAGAAAATCATAACCATCCCTAATAAACAGCATTAATTATACTAAGGATATCATATTATTTCTGTACAAATTGACCTTTTGTGAATATTTTTCATTGCAATATTTTGTAAGCCTGTGGCCTACAGGTTTAGGGTGTAGTTTGCGTAGTGTATTTAATGGTCATTTTGAATACTATAAACTGAAGTCCGAATAAAGTTCTAAGTTTAATAAAAGCGCGGAGTCTTAACTTAAACTGAACTGGTCGGCAAAACGATGCACCGAGAATATATGTGGACGATTGGAAATTGCTTACACCTGCACAAAAATAAGTAATTGGATTTTGATTAAAAAGACATTTTGGAAACTAGATTCTTCAAAAAGTATAGAACCTTAATGGCTTAATGGCTAATGGGAGAGATTTCAAATTAGCTTCCAATTAACTCGTACGGAAAACAAAGGGTACTTAGTTCTTGCAGGTGTTCCAATTACTACAGTGTTCTCAGCATCTTGAAATCAAATTAAACAGATAACAGAGTTTACAAACTAAAGTTAATTGTTTCAAAGTGAAGCTCAAACTTATAGTCAACTAATTAAGTTAGAATATAGCAAACTCAAGTTAGCAATTTGTTGACGCATATTCAGATCATTACGTATACTTTGCCCTTAGCTTAACATATATGTGTATATACAATGTAATATCCCCCCTCCCATTACACATAATTTCTCAATTATGCGACAAAAAAATTAAAAACCCATTTCACATGTAAAAGAACATTCTTTCTTCCTGAAGTATACAAATTTTCAAAACATTTCACCCAGAAATAGATTATTGCATTTGAAAAATATAACATTCTAAATAATTTTTAACTATTTTAGTATCTTTTCACCGTATTTTAAAAATCTAAGTCCCATAACTCTGTAACGACAAATCGGATGAACGTGAAAATCGAAAGGCGGCTTCCTCTCTACAGTCCAATCATAATGTATGAATATCGTGAAAATCCATTGACGCATATTCAAGTTATTGTGTTCCATCAGCGGACGGACAGACGGACAGACGGACAATCAGCGGACGGACAGACGGACAGACGGACATCGCCATACCATAATACGTCCCGTCAAATGACGGGCGAATAAAAATGAATTCGGCAATTAAATCTCCTCCCCTCCGATAGTCAATATGAATATTCAAATTCATATATTCAAGATTACGTCCAATGTCGGTGGTAACAGAAAGCTAAATGACAGAGTTTCGTTTACAACTTTAATTTAATCCTTTAACGCATGGCGATGTTGCACACAATTATGCTAATTGTCTGCATCCGAGAACGTCAAACCGTAGACTAGCGTGTTCATACCAGGTCTTAGGCTGAAGGCGGATCCCACGTGTTATGATACCACCTTCAAACGTCTGTGAAACAAGTGTATTTCGGTCTGAGTTTCCATTAAACACCTGTAATGAATTGTAGAAATGGGCTATTACCTTGTTTTGTGTAGGAAACAAGAGAAGACAGTAATTATTTCTTTATCCAATGAAGTTATTTGAAATATTAACTTCCATAAAGATGTATCATTATGGTATTATGAAAATGTTTTCATGATGCATTGCAACATATCTGAATAACTTGAAAATTTGCATACTATGTACTAAATTCTCTTGATACAATATATCCAATATATATATCCAATGATTGTGTATGGTAGGTTTGGCCCTTGGTCTCGTTGGTTTATGTGTGGTCTTTTTTGTTCAATGTTTCTATGGTATGAGTTGGTGTTTCTTGTCCCTTTTGCGTCTCTTTCTCTGGGTGTCTGTTCTATGTATTTTGCGTTGAATCAGGTTAACATACGACTTGGCACCATCCCTCTAAGGCTATATTTAACATAGTTTTATATGGATATGCTACTGAATCGACCCTGCTATTAAGGATATAAGGATTCGTGACTTCTTGTCGATAAATCGTCTTATTATCTACACTTCTTTGTGTGATATGCTATTTCGTTACTGAATAGTATGTGACATGTAATATTTTTGTTGGAACCTTGATTGATGCATCAACACCAAAAATTGAGGGAAAACTGCATCGTGCGCGTAGCGCAAAATGCATAAGTTTTCCCTCATTTTTGGTGTTGATACCTCGATCAACCAAAAATATTACAATGATTTCTTATCATTTCATTTAGTTGCGTTTCTACGTTCATTTTCAGCTTTGAAATTGTGTTGCTAATGACGTTGCTTATGACGTTGCTAAGCGTGTACCTCCAGTTTGAGTTGATGCAGGTAATCAGAATCTTTTTTACTTAGAATGACAATGGAAATTAAATGATTTACATTTGATAGCTGAATCCAAGTCGAGGTTGATTCCTTCAGATACAACACATAATATGACGTCACCCATTGATCTTTGTTTGATCGCCCTTTGGTCAGCACAGCCGTGACGTGGTAAATCGAAGATAGCTCCACCTAGGAAAAATATATATAGCGTCTAATTGAATACATAGTGCTTTATGAGCATATTTGATTTGGTATTCATATATAAAAAGTAAAGTGATCTAATTTGTTACCTTCTTCAACAATGCACAAGACACTTGTTTCGGATAGTAAATTCTCATAAGTGGTACTTCAAGCCAAAGGTGATCATGCGATATTAACGTTTTAGTGATAAAATGAATGATAAAAGAGCTTGAAATAAAGGTTTTGATACATTTGAGACATTCAATCGCGGGGAGTAGGTATTGCCGCTCTACACTGCAAACGAAAATAAGTGTAGATAACAAAAAAATTATTCTCTTGAACAACATTTCAAGCCAATTGCAATGCATCAGGCAATAAATTCTCATCAGTGGTACCTCGAGCCAAAGATATTCTCAGACTCGGCCAAATTTATTTAGTAACGCCCTTTAGTTTCATACTCTATGTATCTAATTTGCAACGAATACATAACGAAGTCTTATGTACCTCTATCATATGCATAGGAAAATTAAAACAAAAACATATTCTCAGAGACTGGTTTCTAATTGTACTGTATTCTAAAAAATTGGAAGGATTCCAAAACTTCAAATTAAATGGAATTCATACTTGTAATTCAAAATGATGAAGAATGATTTTTAGCTCACATGAGTGCATATAAAAATATTCTGTGCAGCGGTTTCAGAGGAGAAGTCGAAAATGTGTCAGCCAATCAGAGCCTGTGGTGGCCATCTTGGATTTCCGATCGGCTCGAAAAACACAAACTTGGTAGAGGGCATTGAGTTCTTGCATCCTTTGAAGTTTCGAGAGATTCTATGCAGCCGTTTCAGAGGAGAAGTCGAAAATGTGTCAGCCAATCAGAGCCTGTGGCGGCCATCTTGGATTTCAAATCGGCTCGAAAAACACAAACGTGGTAGAGGTTATTGAGATCTTGCTTCCTGTAAAGTTTCGTGAAATTCTGTGCAGTGATTTCAGAGGAGAAGCCGAAAATGTGTCAACCAAGCAGAGCCTGCTGCGGTCATATTTGTTGACCAATCGGCACGAAAAACACAAACTTGGTGGAGGACCTTCAGTTCTTGCTTCCTGTGAGGTTTCGTGAAATTCCGTGCAGCGGTTGCAGAGGAGAAGTCGAAAATGTTAGAATGTTAACGACAGACGACGGACGCCGGACGACAGGCGACGGACGCCGCGCTATGAAAATAGCTCACTTGAGCATCGCTCAGGTGAGCTAAAAATCCCCAAAAGTTTGTGTGTTTCGTGCCAACCGTCATCAAATATGATGGCCGATTGGCTGACGCATTTTTGACATCTCCAAAACTGATGCTCATAATTTCACGAAACCTTTAAGGAAGCAAGTACTTAAGGGCCTCCACCAAATTGTCCACTACTATTCTTTTGTTTGCGACTCAGGTGAGCGATATGGCCCTCTTGGTCCTCTTGTTTTTTTGTATAAGAAATTTCATATTATTAAAGCACAATTAAAAAGTCTATGTTATTGCAAATTACTCTTTATTTTCCTTGCTGTTCTGAAAGAAAGATATGTAGCAGTCAAATTGCCATTCAAATAAAATATATTTCATACCCATATTCCATTTAATTTCAACGCATAGATATGCCTGTATTGGAAAGCAGTAGATAATGATAAGTTATTGCAGTATGAGGCTAGTAAGGTAGCTAGCTTCAAAAAGTGTTTGCTTTTTCTTCAATCTCAATCCCACTCTTGTGGCAGGAATGGTTCATCATGTTAATTACAACCGTATTCTACATGCAAGTTAACACTAAACATGTATCTACTTTTTAAAATCTGAAAATGTTTCAATGCTTATTAAAACAACTACCTGAATCCATGCATTCCCTGAATGGTCGGATGAGGACCAAGACGTGTTGCTATCTATACTGTAATCATCAAGGAATTCATCGATCGATTGATATATGGATGACATGGTTACATTTCCGTACTCCAAAATGCTCTGTGGACCAACTACAGTATAAATATCAATAAAGATGTTATATATTTCTACAATATGAACCTGTGCCGTTTTTGACAGTATGGTATTCCTTGCCTGAGGCCCATAACGAAGTAAAATTTTTATCGAGATTTTCAATAGAACGATTTCTTCTAGATTGAAGACTTAATTCATATAATCCAATATAGGCAGTGGTATTGAGAAATCATGAAGATTATATAATATTTCAATAGTAAAATCCTTCAGACGAAGTCAAAATTAGTACAAACGAACTTCATAATGTATGTACCACATATAAGGTCGTTGTATGACCAAGGCTTTCCTGGGATACATGTAGATGACAATATCATTGTCGATGACGTAAGCGGATCCGTAACATTATACTGGATGAAAGGAGGATCGAAGGATTCCTCCAAAACTCCTGTGACAGCAGGTTTTGTATCCGAGCATTCTGTAAGATAGGCATGGTCAATTCACATATTAATCGCAAGTTACACGATAGCGAATCACGTGATATGACCTGGTATAAGTTACATGTACACGATAGCGAATCACGTGATATGACCTGATATCACCTTGTCTCACTCCCATTTTGGAAGTTCGCTTCTTTTCATATGATGGAGAGTTTTGTTTGTTTGCTTTGGTTCATGTTTTATCCTCATTTTGTATGCCTTCAGTTTATGATTTTCTGAATTATGGATTTTGTACTGTGTATTGGGATAGCGTTATTATCCATATTTCTCATGCAAATAATCTCTTGTACGGGAATCTCCTTCGATTTACCAAAGTAAATACTGTATGTATCTACTTTGTATAAACTTATTATAGACCTATCATATGAGTATCATTATCATTTATATGATGGTAATCTATGCAAGAATAGAGGTATATCTATAAAATACATTTTTTTCATGTTATGATATGGTGCGCGTAAATAAACGTTTTCTGTTTTCTGTTCTCTTGATATACCTCTATTCTTGACCAAAATAGACTACCATCATGATCCTAATTGATTATAATGCTCATATGATATGCCTAAATTAAATTCCTATTAGGCAGATTTTGACAGTGTTTACCTTATGCAAGCGATTATTTGTAAATTTCACATAATTAACTGAGTTAAATAGCTGTAAATTTTATCTATCAAATACCTTTTAGCTCACCTGAGCGAAGCTCTAGTGAGTTAAAGAAGATCCTGACAATAATCTCAACAGCACTCACAATAGAGTACCAAATTGAGCATCGACGGACCCCTAGCAAGCTAGAGGTGGGACCAGGTGCCCGGGAGGAGTAAGCATCCCCTGTTGGCTAGCCGCACCCGCCGTCGATGTTCACGCACGAAGATGAAAAGAATATATAAAATACATGCACTGTCTGAGGCCAGTTATTTTCATGGCGCGGCGTCCGTCGTCTGTCGTTAAATTTCTAACATTTTCGACTTCTCCTCTTAAATCGCTGCTCGAAATTTCAGGAAACCTTACAGGAAGCAAGAACTCAAGGTCCTCTACAAAGTTTGTGTTTTTCGTGCCGATCGGTCAACAAATATGGCCGTCCAGGGCTCTGATTGGCTGACACATTTTCGACATCTCCTATGCAACCGCTACACAGAATTTCATAAAACCTTACAAGAAGGAAGTACTCAAGGTCATCTACCAAGTTTGTGTCTTTCATGCCGATCGGTCAATAAATATGGCCACCGAGGGCTCTGATTGACTGACACATTTTTGACATCTCCTCAGCAACCGCTACACAGAATTTCATGAAACTTACAGGAAGCAAGTACTCATGGTCCTCTACCAAGTTTGTGTATTTCCTGCCGATCGTTTGACAACTTTGGCCGCTGAGGGCTCTGATTTGCTAAAACATTTTGACATCTCCTCTCCAATTGCTACACAGAATTTCATAAAACCTGACAGGAAGCAAGTACTCAAGGTCTACCAAGTTTGTGTTTTTCGTGCCGATCGGTCAACAAATATGGCCGCTGAGGGCTGTCATTGGCTGACACATTTTCGACATCTCTGCAACCGCTACACAGCATTTCATGAAAGTACTCAATGTCCTCTACCAAGTTTGAGTTTTTCGTGCCGATCGCTTCACAAATATGGCCGCTGAGGGCTCTGATTGGCTGACACATTTTCGACTTTACCTCTGCAATCGCTGCACATAATTTCATAAAACCTGGTAGGAAACAAGTAATCAAAGTCCTCTACGAAACAAAGGTGGGGATCTCCAACAACACCAGGCTGTAGCACCCCAAAACACCCAATGCATAAACACAAAAGAGACAAGCACGGAAAGAGACGCATAAGGGACAAGGAACGTCAACGCACAACACAGAAACATCACAAAGGACTACACATAAACCAACGAAACCAATGGGCAACCGGTGCGGACTTAGGACGGCCATCTGCCACAGGAATAGCAGAAGGTGTGGTTATCCTGGATAACGTGCGCACAACCCTCCCACTTTTCCGATTACCCAGAGGTCTCGAAGAACGTACAATTGTGGTGTAAAACAACCTCCTCACTGTCAGATGACCACACACAAACAAGACCGCAAAACGCAGGGGCCCAAGCAACATAGATGAATATGTAAATGGATATAAAAAGAGGGCGTACGTAATACAATCCGTGCTCTGCCGCCGCGAGCTCATGTATGTTATCACCCGAGGAGTCCGGCTGTCATTCAGAGAGGACAGGTTGTCGGGGCCCTGTCTTCTCTAAAGAGGTTTGGACAGGGCCCGTCATGGAGTCCCGTCGTCACAGTCAGTCAGAGTGCAAGTTTTAAGAATGCGCTTGTACAAGACTGTAGATTGTTCAAGTACCAAGCCTAGTGTCCGTCTGGTGACATTAGGATCATATCCACGGTATAAAAGGCGTTTGATGATTCTGACGCATTTTCGATAGTGATGTTGTCTATCTTTGATCCTTCTTATCTTGTTAATAATGTCACCATAAAATGCAGGTTGTAAAATACTCAACGCTCGTGAGAACCAGGTCCGCGGAATTATTTATATGTCACAGTCAATATCAAACAGTGTTTAATTAATTACTTCCTCAGTGTAATTGATCTGATGTTAAACGTATTCAGACTCAATAGCATAATTTAAGACAAATTTGCAGCATGGACCAGACATGCACGTTTCGGGTACTTAACCCTCGTCAGTGATCCTCAGTCTGTTAAATGTAATATGGCAAAAAAGTGTGAAAATTATTATGTCCAATAATGTACCGAAAGACGTTGCAGAATGGGTGGGATATGATGCCACAGGACCCACGTTTTAGAAATTTCAAGAAATTTTGTAAAAGAAACTTCGTAATGCGTTGAAGAGACAGACGATCAACCGAAGTTGATCGAACTTTTATACCGTGGATATGATCCTAATGTCACCAGACGGACACTAGGCTTGGTACTTGACCAATCTACAGTCTTGTACAAGCGCATCCTTGAGACTTGCACTCTGACTGACTGTGACGACGGGACTCCATGACGGGCCCTGTCCAAACCTCTTTAGAGAAGACAGGGCCCCGCCCACCTGTCATCTCTGAATGTCAGTCGGACTCCTCGGGTGATTACATACATGAGCTCGCTACAGCCGGCAGAGCACGGACTGTATTACGCATGCCCTCTTTTTATATCCATTTACATATTCATCTGTGTCTCTGGGGCCTCTGCGTTTCGCGGTCTTGTTTGTGTTTGTTTACACCACGACTGTACGTTCTTCGAGACCTCTGGGTAATTGGAGAAGTGAGAGGGTTGTGCGCACGTAATCCAGGATAACCACACCATTTGCTACTTGCGTGACAGATGGCCGTCCAAAGTCGGCACCGGTTGCCCATTGGTCTCGTCGGTTTATGTGTAGTCTTTTGTGTTTGACGTTTACATGTCGTGTGTATCTTTTCCGTCTCGTGCTGTACTCGTCTTTTGTGTTTTTGCATCGGGTGTTTTGGTGCTTTACTGTTGATGCTGCAACGGGGTCTTGTTGGAGATCTCCTCCCTTCTTTTTTGGGCTAAATGTGCCCTCGGGGACTCCTGGTCCACCAGCAGTGACACTCACCAAGTAGTTCAAATGTTAAACCTCTTCAGATTCAATAGCATCATTAAAGAACAGATAAATTTGCAGCATGGACCAGACATGCACGTTTCGGGTAGTGATCCTCAGTCAAAAAATGTAATGTGGTCAAAAAGTAGGAAAATTATGATGTCTAAAAATGTACCGAAAGACGTAGCAGAATGGGTGGGATATGATGCCACAGGACCCACGTTTTAGAAATTTCAAGAAATTTTGTAACAGAAAATTTCAAATGCGTTGAAGAGACAGACGATCAACCGAAGTTGATCAAACTTGGCTACATGTGTGCATGATACAACCGCTGTTTATAGCCAACATTTATCTTTACCCCGAAAGTAGGTCCATCTGGACAACAGTCGTCTGAGATCAACCATGTAGAGTCTCTTCCGCTGGTTTTAAACACGATTTAATGTCGTAGCCGTATACCTTTATATGTTGTCTGTATACATGTTAAACGTCTTCAATTCAATAGCATCATTTTCAGAACCGATAAATTTTCAGCATGGACCAGACATGCACGTCTCGGGTACTTAACCCTCGTCAGTGATCCTTAACATAAAAAAGAAAAAAAAAATACCCTTCCCAATCGCTTTAGTTTAACTTTAACGAAATCACCCATTCTTTTGTTATAATAACTTTAATTAGGTAAATAAAAAGATAAGTAAAATTAATAACAAAATATAATAATAATTAACCATAACGACGCTGAAAATGGAGCTGAATATAACCTTCTATATGCTGATTTAATTCATGTCAATTAGGTAAGCTACTTAAAGGGAAGTTATTTATTTGATTTCATTGGAGCTTAACAGAAATTGTAAGCCGAGGTAGACGGTGTAAGACATACCGGGTCAAACTCAATGATCGTCTGCAGGCTGACAGGTGCGAGTAAAAGTGTTCACAGTCATCGCGAAAACTCACTAGCCCAACTGCCCTGGCTACCAAAAATTCCCTCGGGCTACTAATATTTGCTCAGGGGCCCCCAACTGCATGGGGGGGGGGCACATACAATTTTTGATGGGAAACACTTCCGAGGCCCAAAGTGCCGAGTTGGAAGTTTTGTAGAAAACACGAGACTACCCCCACCTGGGATCGAACTAGTAAGGTTCTGATGTTAAGTCTGATGCTCTACCGAATGAGCCAAAGAGATGTCCCACAGGCCCAGTCTAGTACAGGTCTAGTACTACTGTCCGTGCAGCTCACTTCTGAAATCGGAAAATTGAAGTTTTCTTTACTTTGTCGTCAATTTTTGCGTTTAAAATATTTATAGGGAGATAGATCTCGAACTCTCATAACTAATGGTGTATGATATATGTCTGTAAGACCAATATTACGCTCACTTAAGTGAAAGAAAATAGTTTTAAATAGGGAGTTTTCTATGTTAATTTTAGTGCGAAGTCGGCGATCTTTAACACCGAGTCTATGGAGAACGTCGACGACATTGCGCTAAAATTACTGTCCGCGCGGCTTACTGCGGAATCTGAATAAACGCAATTTTGACTACCTTATGATGCAAAAATTTAAATGAAGTTGACACCATTCAATAGATTTCGCTTAGTCATAAATTTTGGTATATGATAGTAAGTACGTACACCCAATCAAACAATATAGACAAAACAAGTTTTAGATGGGCCATTTCCCATGCTAATTTTTCCCATGACGTCGTGACGCTCTCCATAGGCTCAATGTTAAAATCGGCGACGTCACGCTAAAATTTAACATTGAAAACGCCCTATCTAAAACTTATTTTGTCTGTATAATATGATTGGATAAACCCTTGACTAGTGATGAACCAATTGTCGCCGACAATCGATTGTCGATCGCTAAAACTCTTTCGATTCCGATTATCGATTTTTTTTTCTTACAATCGATTGTCGCTGTAAGAAAGGTATTTTGTGTAAAGGTATTTATTTTTCTCTTTTTACATGTAACATAAACCTTTACTTGTTGTCTTGCATGTAAACAGGCAGACACTTTGAAATTGAATGCTTTATATTTTGTTTTCAGCAAAGTTTTCTGAATTTTATGCAGAAAAATACAATTTTTTCATCTTTTATGTTCCACTTTTCATGGACTTTTGTTTTCCGATTTAAATCGATAATCGATCGGTTTACTCTTTCCGATTATTTTCCGATAATCGATTCTTAAAAGTCTTCCGATGTACAACACTACCCTCGACCATGTAACATATACCAAAATTTGCGACTAAGCGAGATCTATTCAATAATATAGATTTTATTTTAATTGATGCATCACAAAGTTATCAAAATTTCGTTTATCCAGTTTCTGAAGTGAGCCGCGCGGACAGTAACATAGAGATCTCCCCATCCAAAACTATTTTCTTTCACTGTGAGCGTAGTATTGGTTGTACAGACATATATCATACAGCGTTAGTTATGAGAGTTCGAGATCTATCCCCTTATATAAATTTTTGCCGGAACATATGCCGATGAAGTAGAGAAAACTTCAATTTTCCGATTTCTGAAGTGAGCTGCGCGGACGGTACACTACTCTCCCCTTTCAATTTTTGGCCTCTCTACCCCTCCTCGACAAACCTCCTAACCACCATCTCTCGTGGGATTTACGTTGGGCGCCAGTGTAGAAAACACGAGACTTATACCCCCACCTCGGATCGAACTCGCAACCCTCTGATGTTTAAAAGTCGATGCTCTACGGAATGAGCCAAAGAGACGTCCCACTGGCGCAGTCCGTGTTTTCTTCATCACATTATTAGCCAATTATCTGCTATTTTCTCTTGATAAATTGACCTAAATTATTTTTTTCAAATCAGTGACCTGAAATTATTCAGTATCTCCGAAAACTTTTTTCAGCCACAAGCCCAAAGATAAATTTTACTAGTTTTTTGTATAGTTTCTTAAAGAATTTCTACCAGCCCAGAAAAAAATTGGTAGCCTCGGACATCACAGAGTTCTTGAAATCTTCCTATGAAATGTGGGATATTTTAGAGTTTTTAATGGTCCAAATAATGAATAGAAAATGAGGTTTTTATTGGTTCAAATATAATTTTTAGACACAATGTGAGTTTTCATCGGACCAAATAATTTTTTATCGGCAAATCCGATAAAACGGATACTGTGACATTTTATGAACTCTGGAGTTGGCCTAGTGAGTTATTGGAAAGACTGCTTGAAATGATTTAGATATTTTATGATGAATATATCACGTAACTATACGTATATTCAGAACATGTAAATTGTTATTATTATTAGGCATTGAAATCAGTACAGGCTTGATTGAAATTCGAGAAAAATTATGGAATGCCGATAAATGCATATTGCATCTGCCAAAATGAAGCTATTGCTTAAGAAATAACAACTAGCTAGCCATAGATTGTTGTTCAGTAATTCCCCCCAGTTGCATGAACCAAACAAATTATCACTGAGCCGCGAAGCAGCGAGGCTAGGGATTAATCTACTTCTGCGTCCTGCGTTACCGACGCATAAAAATTCCCCAGGACCCATTGATTCCAGATTGTGCGTCCCACCGTACCCATTGTTCATTTTTGTACAGTGTGTCCCCTTTAGTTCATCGTTCTTGACATTGAAAGTTTTATGTAAAATTACTGTCTCGTGTTTATATTTTGTCTGGTCATTTAAACCTTACAGAAGGTTGATCATGTCCATGGTATTGTAAGAGACATTTAATTGTTGCGCATCAAAATGTTTGGATATAAAAGTTATATGCAGTCCGATGCGAGTCTAACGATCAATTGCGGTTGATCGTTTCTTCCACGCATTCTAAAATTTCTGTTATCAATATTTCTTGAAATTTCTGGGTCCTGTAGCATCATATCCTACCCGTTCTGCTACGTCTTTCGTTACGCTTTTTCGACATTGTAACTTTCATACTTTTTTGGGCATATTACATTGTTTAGATTTGAGGATCACTGACGAAGGTTAAGTACCCGAAACGTGCATGTCTGGTCCATGTTGCCAATTTATCTGCTCTTAAATGCTCTTAAATGATGCTATTCAATATGAAGACGTTTACATTCTTATCATTCGGATTCAGAGATACATGTAACACAAAAATTCTTCCATGCTGTGGTAAACTTTGCAGGATAATATAAATCAACAAATTAAGATTGTTTAATTCACACCTAAGTGTAGAAAGTACCGTCTTCGTACACCATATATAATCGGTTTGTACTATACAGTACATGTACGAAGCCTCGCATGCATAAACAAAGCAACTATAAAATAAACAACAAATCACTTAATTTGGCAAATTTTACTTTTAGATGGAATTTTGTGAGATACATGTTTTATTTCTATTTTTTCTGGAATATAATGATCTTGCAGACATAAAACGCCGCAAGCCATTCATATCACTTCTATTCTCGAGTTTAAGCGAAGAAAAGACCCTTTATTATACGCCCGTCATTTGACGGGACATATTATGGTATGGCGAAGTCCGTCCGTCTGTCCGTCCGCTTAAGGAATGCAATTAATTGAATTTGCGTCAACAGATTTTTATGATATATGTACATTGTGATCAGACTATGGAGAGGAAGCTGCCTTTTTAGCTCTACTGGTCTCGGACCAGTCGAGCTTATGCGATCACCCTTTGTCCGGCGTCCGTCCGTCTGTCTGTCTGTCCGTCTGTCCGTAAACAATTCTTGTCCGGACAACTCCTCTGAAACTGTAAGAGATAGAAAGTTAATTCTTTTTGCATTTTACTTGGACCATGGTCTAGTTGTGCACCTGACATTTAGTTTCAGTCTCTGACCCCCAGGGTCTTGGAAAATGGGTGTGGTCATTAAATTCTATGTAATCTTGTCCGGACAACTCCTCTGAAACTGTTAGAGATAGAAAGTTAATTCTTTTTGCATTTTACTTGGACCATGGTCTAGTTGTGCACCTGACATTTAGTTTCAGTCCCTGACCCTCAGGGTCTTGGAAAATGGGTGTGGTCATTAAATTCTATGTAATCTTGTCCGGACAACTCCTCTGAAACTGTTAGAGATAGAAAGTTAATTCTTTTTGCATTTTACTAAGTCCATGGTCTAGTTGTGCACCTGACATTTAGTTTCAGTCCCTGACCCCCAGGGTCTTAGAAAATGGGTGTGGTCACTTTTTCCTATATAACTCTATGTAATCTTGTGCTCGCAACTCCTCTGACACTATAAATGATGGAGACTTAATTCTTTTTGCAATATGATGGGTCTGTAGCCTAGTTGTGCACCTGATATTTTGTTTGAGCCTCTGATCCCCAGGGTCTTAGAAATGGGTGTGGTCATTTTCTCCTATATAACTCTATGTAACCTTGTGTTCGCAACTCCTCTGACACTATAAATGATGGAGACTTAAATCTTTTTGCAATATGATGGGTCTGAGGTCTTGTTGTGCACCTGATATTTTGTTTGAGCCCCTGACCCCCAGGGTCTTAGAAATGGGTGTGGTCATTTTCTCCAATATAACTCTATGTAATCTTGTGTTCGCAACTCCTCTGACTTTATAAATGATGGAGACTTAATTCTTTTTGCAATATGATGGATTGTGCACCTGATATTTTGTTTGAGCCCCTGACCCCCAGGGTCTTAGAAATGGGTGTGGTCATTTTCTCCTATATAACTCTATATAATCTGTGCTCGCAACTCCTCTGACAATATAAATGATGGAGACTTAATTCTTTTTGCAGTATGATGGGTCTGTGATCTTGTTGTGCACCTGATATTTTGTTTGAGCCCCTGACCCCCAGGGTCTTAGAAATGGGTGTGGTCATTTTCTCTTATACAACTCTATGTAATCTTGTGCTCGCAACTCCTCTGACACTATAAATGATGGAGACTTAATTCTTTTTGCAATGTGATGGGTCTGTGGTCTGGTTGTGCTAATATTTTGTTTGAGCCCCTGACCCCCAGGGTCATAGAAATGGGTGTGGTCATTTTCTCCTATATGTAATCTTGTGCTCACAACTCCTCTGACTAAATTCTTATTGCAATATTATGGGTCTCTGGTCTAGTTGTGCACCTGTTATTATGTTTTAGCCTGAGACCCTTAGGGTCTCAGAAATGGGTGTGGTCATTTTTTCCTATATAAGTAAATGTAATCTTGTGCTTGCAACTCCTCTGACACTATAAATGATGTAGAATTAATTCTTTTTGCAATGATTGGTCTGTGGCATAGATGTGCACCTGATATTTTGTTTAAGCCTTATACCCCCAGGGTCTTTGAAAATGGGTGTGGTAATTTTTCCTATATAGTTGTGCTCTCTTCTCGTTTAAAGCTATTTATGATGGGGAGTTAATTCTTTATCCAAGTCTTGATGTGTCATTGGTAGTTCATTTGAGCTAGCAGTCCTTGGCCCCTAGGATCTTGGAAAATGGGTGTGACATTCTTTTTAGAAATACTTTATCTTGGATATTATGAATTATATGAGTGCTATTATAGTTGCAGTATAATGGGTATGTAGTTTTGTCATGCTACTTATAATTTGTTAGAGTGCCTGCTCCCTATGGTCTTGGTTTAAAAAAAAAAAAGAAAGGAAATTGATGTTTTAGAAAAAACAACCAGGAGAGCTACAGTCTCGTCAGAGACTTCTGGTTGTTTTTAGGTTCATCCAATTTGTCGTTACGGAGTTATGGGACTTAGAATTTTAACATACTGTGAAAATATACTAAAATAGTTAAAAATTCTTTAAAATTCTATTTGGTTGAAATGTTTTGAAATTTTGTATACTTCAAGTAGAAAGGATGTTCTTTGACATATGTAACGGGTTTTTATACGCCCGTCATTTGACGAGTCGTATTATGGTATGGGGAAGTCCGTCCTTCCGTCCGTCCGCCTATGGGACGCAATAACTTGAATATGCGTCAACGGATTTTCACGAAATTCATACATTATTATTGGACTATGGAGAGAGAGAGCCGCCTTTTGATTTTCAGGTTCATCTGATGTGTCATTACAGAGTTATGGGACTTAGATTTTTAAAATACCATGAAAATATACTAAAATAGTTAAAAATTCTTTAAAAATCTATTTCTGGTCGAAATGTTTTGAAATTTTGTATACTTCAAGTAGAAAGGATGTTCTTTGACATGTGTTTCGGGTTTTTAATTTTTTTGTCGCATAACCGGGAAATTATGTGTAATGGGGGGGGGGGGGAGGTTATATGCACATACATGTTAAGCTAAGGACAAAATATAGGTGCATGGAACAGATTTTCATGATATTTGTACATTGTGATCAAACTTTGAAGAGGAAGCCGCCTTTTGATTTTTATGTACACTGATTTGTCCTTATGGAGTCATGGGACTTAGATATTTTGGTGTTGTGAAAAAAATCCCAACGGGCGTATCTTGCTGCATGAGCGTAGCTTTATAGTACTTGGGACCCATAAAATTCTACTGACCCATTGGTCAAATTTCATTGGGTCCAAAGGACCCATTTAGATCAAATTGTAGATTAATCTCTGGCGAGTTGATAATTTGATTGGATCATGTGACAAGGGGAATTACTAGACAACAAATCACAGCTTGCTAGTTGTTATTTCTGTTCAAATATTGTTCTGCACAAACTTTATAGCACGTGAAGGGGCAGAGCTTAGCGAACTTTTAGTACACCAGGCCTAAAATAGAATTAAGTTTGTTTGCCGTTAACCGACCGACCCACGTAAAATCTATGCTGCTGGTAGGGGACTTAAATCGCTCAGGGATCATAATATTTTTGAATATGCCTGATATTAATTTATACACTGCAGCGCTCAGAATGTAGAGAGGATGCTGCCTTTCTATTTTCATGTTCACCTAATATTGTGTTACAGAGATATGGCTCTTAAATTTGTTTGGTTTGTTAAAATCAATTCTGACAGGCATAATTTACTGTGTTAGCATAGGCTTTATTCGAAATGATGGAGACATTTATTGGTTCATAAGGCATGTGTCATATACCTGTGCTTCATATGACTTAATAATATGTGCACACTTTTAAAATCAATGAGTTGGTATTAACCTATACATCAAGTTGACTTTCTGAATTCATCCCTTCTTTTATCATATACATATTTTTTCTATTTTCAGTAAACTTGGAAACTGAATGACATTTGATGCACTTCCACTCACAATTTCCAAATGTGACTCAACAGATGCAACCTGTTGTCGAATTTTTCTTTCATGTCATGTGAAATAATGAAGGGCAACATTTGTCTGATTGATGAAAATTCTCAAAATCAGCATTTGTTACCTATTTGATATGATAGATAATTTCATCAAATTTAATGTGACTGTGCTAAATGAAGGTAAGTGAAGTTCAAGGCCAGGCCATAACAAATTATACATATGTTGTTCATGTTGTCTGATTTCCTTCACAATTCTTGGCTAAGTGGAAAACAAAACATTCTTAACAGGTATTCCATTATCTATACATACTCACTCAGAATCGGTTTGAAATTCATTTCAATTCATTGCACATTGATTTAAAGGTGACAGTTTTGAAATCTGATTTATCACT
Source organism: Pinctada fucata (assembly GCA_028142955.1). Lineage (NCBI taxonomy): Eukaryota > Metazoa > Mollusca > Bivalvia > Pterioida > Pteriidae > Pinctada > Pinctada fucata. Next base: position 1,254,645 of record AP027104.1, read on the forward strand.
AAGTATTATGACACACCAATATTTAGACATAAATATCACAGTATCTGGATGTTTGTATCTCTGTCCACCTCCTCTTCTGTGTGCCACAGCTGATAAGATACTGACCAAACACCTAGTCCTATAGAAATTTCTTCAATTCACCATGTTTATTGACTGTATGATGACCAGATAGAAAACCTTTCACATATGGACATGATGGAGTAGCATGAAGTCACCATACCGTCTGTCTGTCTGTCTGTCTAAGCTCATATCTTCTAAACCCTACATCAGAATTTGTTCATATTTAATATTAATGTTCATTAGGATAGATCCTCTGGGGCAAAGGTACTTAAGGTCAATTATCAAAGGTCAAGGTTATTACAGGCTAAAAAGTATATTTTTTGTGAAAGTATATTTCTTGTGCAATAAAAACTTTTAAATTCATATAAAATCAGTGTGAACTTGTCCAAAAGGTCTGAAATTTTGAATAATGATAGAAAAATGTATACTAGAAATCTCTTTTGAGATTTTTCATTGAGTTGATGAGAAATTTTGTTCCAAAGGGGGAGGGGATGGTTGTTACACATATCTCCAGGTGAATGTATATATATAGGCTGCTTATGAGTATTTCATCATGTATCCCACAATTGTTTATTGGGAAAGGTCACAGATGAGATTTTGCTTGACTCTGACCTTATATTCCATTTGGATGATGCCAGTGCATTACTTTGAAAATACTGAAACATGTATTACTTATGTAGTATATATGTACTAATATTACATGTACCGCAAGTTAATTGGTTCCATAATTAATAATATGGTGATTTGAGATAGAAAAGTTTAAACCATGATCACCATGGATCACACGATGGAAAAGTATATATTTAACCACTAAAATGAAATATAGGCATTTTAGGGGATGTCAATGTTTCCTGGTTTCAGATACTTTTTGGCTAGATTTTTAAAATCACCATATTATTATTATGGAACCGATTAGCTTGTAATAATAATAATAATAATAATTAATATATGAATAATCATAAATACATCAATACCAGACAATCCGAATATCAAAATCTGGTGAAATTCGGTGTAATCTGCTTTCCCTGGTGAAATATTTTAACTTATCCTTAATAATTAACATGTTTGAAGTTTCGACAAATTTTAAAAATGTTTGGCGTGTTGTTAATCTCTCGCGATGTGTGCAATATACACACCATGTTAACAGTCAAAGATTGTCTAAATTACAAATAAACAAACAAACGTAGGCTTAATTTCTGCTTTACGTAGATAAATAAGATAAGATAAGAGAATAAATTAAATAGCTAAATAATTAATACTAGATAAATAAATTTCACAATAAGTAAAAATCAGAATAGATAAATAATTATCGTTCAGTTACACATCGATACCACTCGGATTTATCAATTTTATAAATCGTCAATACCAGTCGTGTAGCTACTGGTGCACTAAATAAAGAGCCATATGGTCCTGATCGTAATGGAATGTTAAACATCTTCAAACTGAATATCATCATTTAAGAACAGATAAATTGGCAGCATGGACCAGAAATGCACGTTTCTGTTACTTAACCCTCGTCAGTGATCCTCAAATCTAAACAATGTAATATGCCAAAAAAGTATGAAAGTTACTATGTCGAAAAAGCGTGCCGAAAGACGTAGCAGGATAGGTGGGATATGATGCTACAGGACCCCCGTTTAAGATATTTCAAGAAATTTTGATAACAGAAATTTTAGTATGCGTTGAAGAAACGATCAACCGAAATTGATCGAACTTGGCTACATGTGCCCCCGGGGACTCCTGGTCCACCAGCAGTGACACTCGCCAAGTGGTATAAATGTTAAACGTCTTCAAATTGAATAGCATCATTTAAGAACAGATAAATTGGGCAGCATGGACCAGACATGCACGTTTCGGGTACTTAACCATCGTCAGTGATCCTCAAATCTTAACAATGTAATATGCCAAAAAGTATAAAAGTTACTATGTCGAAAAAGCGTACCGAAAGACGTAGCAGGGTATGTGAGATATGACGCTACAAGACATCCATACAGGCATAATGCCTTATCGAATTCTTTATATTGTTCTTCTTTATAAAGTTCCCCGCGAGGGGTTTGACAGTAAGTGTTTTGAATATACTTTCCTGACATTTTCGCCATAGCACTTTCTATATAGACATAACGTCAGACAGTGCATGAAGTTTTTATATTTTCATTTCCATATTTCATAAACATCGACGGCGGGTGCGGCTAGCAAACAGGGGATGCTTACTCCTCCCGGGCACCTGGTCCCACCTCTAGCTTGCTAGGGGTCCGTCGATGTTTAATTTTGCGCTCTATTGTGAGTGCTGTTGAGATTATCGTCAGGATCTTCTTTAACTCATTTGTGTCACACTTATGCCCTTTGCCGTGTGGAGCTCGTAAAAAAGTTCCCCGCGAGGGGTTTGACAGTAAGTGTTTTGAATATAATTTCCTGACATTTTCGCCATAGCACTTTCTATATAGACATAACGTCAGACAGTGCATGAAGTTTTTATATTTTCATTTCCATATTTCATAAACATCGACGGCGGGTGCGGCTAGCCAACAGGGGATGCTTACTTCTCCCGGGCACCTGGTCCCACCTCTAGCTTGCTAGGGGTCCGTCGATGTTTAATTTTGCGCTCTATTGTGAGTGCTGTTGAGATAATCGTCAGGATCTTCTTTAACTCATTCCTTAAATGACAAAGTTGAACCCCAGATTTTCCCTTTGTTAAATACTATATTTTGCTAGGGCTAAGTTGAATGTTACGTACGTTATAACTCGGCCATCGTTTTTAGCAATGATTCAATCATCAAACCATTTAATCTTAGACCGTAGGAGAGTTCGAACTGATAAGCACTCTTAATAGTTTTATTAGTCGGTCTCACAGTTCAAAACGATGTTGTAAACGTTGTTTTATAGTCAAATATAGTCCAGTTTTATAGTCCATGCTGTAAATGTATCAGGTCTTAAATGATGCGATTGAATTTTAAGAGGTTTAACATTTGAACTACTTGGTGAGTGTCACTGCTGGTGGACCAAGAGTCCCCGAAGGCACATGTAGCCAAGTTCGATCAACTTCGGTTGATCGTCTGTCTCTTCAACGCATTTGAAATTTTCTGTTACAAACTTTCTTGAAATCCTGTAGCATCATATCCCACCCATTCTGCTACATCTTTTGGAACATTTTTGGACATAATAATTTTCATACTTTTTGGCCATTTTACATTGTTTAGACTGAGGATCACTGACGAGGGTTAAGTACCCGAAGCGTGCATATCTGGTGTAAATTTATCAGGTCTTAAATGATGCTATTGTAACATCTATCTCGTCACTTTCATTTTTTATGTAAATTTTATTTTTTTAATAATGTCAATACACATAGGTGATTTAAAATTAAGGTATAGATCATAGATACTTGACATTAAACAAGTTGCTTTTTTAAAAAATGTCAAATAACAAGTGGCAATATGAATAGCTTATTGATGTTCTTGGATCCATTCATATCATATGAATAAATAACAATGAAAGATATGTATAAATAAATAGACAAAGGATAGGTCATTGAAAGAGTTCAAATGAAGGATAAAAATAAGTTAATAAACTCCACCATTTAATTAAACTAACATGTAAACCTAACATATGAATTAATTAAATACTTCGAATAACGATTGACGGTAAGACATCCAACTCCTTCCCCTACCCCCCCCCCCCCCCAAAAAAAAAAAAACAACTCGGGTTAAGAATTGACAGAACAGGGGTGAAGTAAGAATCAAGTGCAGCATAATCACATTGTAATAAGAAATTACAAAACATTTATTTCTCTTACTCTCTGACAGAGGCTTAGGAAATACTTTGTACTTATTTTGGCAATGCATTGTCATGATATGAGTGCCTCATTCAACAATTCATTTTATAATATCTCTAAAATAGCATGTGCGCTAGCCGTTAATACGTGATTATTAGGACACTCTTCGTCAATCTGCTATGATTGGTGCATATGTGCAGTTTATGTATCGCAATACCTTTTTTTGCAATTTGTCATGGCTTTAATGCAAGATATGACCCCCTGTAGCGGATGTCTTCATGACAAATATGGATAATGACCATACCCCTGTATACAGCACAAAATCGATAATTCAGAAAATCAGAAACCGAAGGCATACCAAATCAGGATAAAACAGGAACCAAAGCAAACAAACAAAAACCTCCACCACATGAAAAGAAGCGAACTCCCGATATGGGAGTGATACAACGTTGCTGACACCCATAGACATTTTGGCACAATTTTGCGTGAAGCCCCGCTCAAGTTTCTGTTACTTTCCAGTCTCTGCGGCCAATAATTGAGCTTCAATATTGTGTTTTCATTGTGTGGGATTGATTGTGTATATCCTACGACATATACTTTGAATATTCGTCGTAGATATTCAACATGCAATTAAAGTGAAAATAATGAAAATATGCAATTTTGATGAAAACTGTACAATGGATTTCTACATGTATAGTTCACTCATTGAAAAGTTATTGAATATTGAAAAGTGGTTGAGATTGAATATTGACAGTGATTGAATATTGGAAAGTGATTGAATATTGAAAAGTGATTGAATATTGAAAAATGATTGATTACATATCTTTGAAATTACATTTATACAAAAGTGAATTAATTGCGATATAATATAATTAAAGCCATGACAGAAATTGCCAATACATGTGTTCCTTACTCATTTCTATGAAGATAACCGAATTTGACAAGTTTCCAGGGAGCGCGATCAGGAGACGCTGACTCTCCCCGGACACCTGGTCTCACTTCGGAATGTTATTTATTCCGGGGTTCGCAGCCGTTCAGGGACTATGGAAATTCTAATTATTTGGCCTGCCTTTCGACTTTGAGACTGAATAACTGATGGGTACTTCTATAATGTTTATTTTATAAATAAACTCTATACTAATACTTATTTGAGGTAAAGTTAACAGGTGTGAAAAAAAAATTGATGTTGTCACTATTGAAATATATCTTCTATGTGTAAAATGTTTAGTGCACCATATGCCCATTTTAACAAGTACTGTATCATCAGTGATGATGGAGGCTAAAAATAGGAGTATGACGTAAGAATTATTCAAAAGTACCAAATAAGGATTGAACAATGCCTTTAGGAATATACCCCTTATGTTTTGTAGATATTGTTTTCATTTTCGTTCTAGAACATCGACGGAGGGTGCGGCTAGCCAAACAGGGGGTGCTTACTCCTCCCGGGCACCCGGTCCCACCTCTAGCTTGCTAGGGGTCCGTCGATGCGAAATTGTGTGCTCTGTTGTGAGTGCTGTTGATACTGTTGTCAGAATGTTCTTTATCTCATTAGTTCCAGAATGATTTATCAAATCTGATTACCAATAATTTAAAATTATACTTCATCTCTAGTGTCGATGTACTGTGAATAAACGACCGAAGGGGTACCAACAGTCAATGTCTCAAAGTCGAAAAAGAAGGGCAAAATTATTAGATTACCATTGGGCAGTTGCAAACCCCGGAATTACCAGTATTCCGAAGTGAGATTAGATACCCGGGTGGAGTCAGAGTCTCCTGTTTGCATACAACTCCCGTTGCCACATTTCTATAATTCGGTGACTGATTCTATGTACCTTTTGATGTACATATCAAGTAAAATGTCTTATTTGGTGATGTTAGCAGTCATTCAAACGCAATCCAGAATATCGCTGATCACTCTTGGAAGAGGGATATCATATGCTTTTATAAGAGAAGTATTTCAGAAATGATGAATTCAGTCGTTGTGTAATATAACCCTGGGCGGGTAGCTTACTTGCAAGCCTATTGTTTCTCTATTAGAGATATCCTTTCATTCGTGATGTAATGGTGCTGTGTTATTGTCTCCGTCTGTTTGTCGAATTATTTTGTATTCTTTATTGTTAATCAGTTTGATAATGCTCATCAGATGTATTTAATGCCTTTGTGAATAATTTGTCACGCAAATGTCACTCGTTTGGACTGTATTTCTTTGACAAATATGAGAGTTTTTAGCTTAAAGTGCTTACAATAGCGCCGTGTGGCAGACGACTGATTTCAGCTGTTCAATACTTGATTTCAAAACGAATGTATAAAATTACCTGTTTTGATACAAATCTCGTTCCCATTCTTCAATTTGATGCAGGTCTCAAAATGTCGGCACTCTTTATCACAGGGTGCATAATCCTGAAAAGAGATCAGAACTACATAACTGCTGGATTTACATGCCCTTTTTTACATATTGTGCTGTTTCCGTGTTAACTGAGCATAATCCCTGCGGTAACTAAATCTATTTATCTAGCTCCGCAAACTTTTGTGAAACATTATATGGGGAGGAGCGGACAGGGGGGTACCACTCTCCCCCATCCCGCCCCTTCCTCCCCTCCGTCCCCTCCCACCCCCTTTCTCCCTCCTCCCTTCCTCCCTCCTGGCTTTTCAATTTAAAGTCCCGTGCTTAAAGGAAATACATGTATGTCAATGGGTTAAAGAAGATCCTGACGACAATCTCAACAGCACTCACCATAGAGCACCAAATTGACCATCGACGGACCCCTAGCAAGCTAGAGGTGGGACAAGGTAACCGGGAGGAGTAAGTATCCCCTATTGACTAGCCGCACCCGCCGTCGATGTTCACGCACGAAAATGGAAACAATATATCAAATACATACACTGTCTGAGGTTCTGACTATATAGAAAGTACTATGGCGACAATGTCAGGAAAAAAAATCAAAACACTTACTGTCAAACACCTCGCGGGGAACTTTTTTACAAGCTCCGCACAGCAAAGGGCATAAGTGTGACACAAATGGGTTAAAGAAGATCCTGACGATAATCTCAACAGCAATCACAATAGAGCACCAAATTATGCATCGACGGTCCCCTAGCTAGCTAGAGATGGGACCAGGTGCCCGGGAGGAGTAAGCATCCCCTGTTGACTAGCCTCATCCGCCGTCGATGTCCACGCACGCAAATGAAAAGAATATATCAAATACATGCACTGTCTGAGGTTCTGTCTATATAGAAAGTGCTAAGACGACAATTTCAGGGAAAACAATCAAAACACTTACTGTCAAACCACTCGCGGGAAATTTTTTACAAGCTCCACACGGCAAAGGGCATAAGTGTGACAGAAATGAGTAAAAGAAGATCCTGACGATAATCTCAACAGCACTCACGATAGAGCACCAAATTGAGCATCGACGGACCCCTAGCAAGCTAGAGGTGGGACCAGGTAACCAGGAGGAGTAAGCATCCCCTGTTTACTTACCGCACCCGCCGTCGATATACACGCACGAAAATGAAAACAATATATCAAATACAAGCACTGTCTGAGGTTCTGTCTATATAGAAGGGCTATGGCGACAATGTCAGGGAAAAAATCAAAACACCTACTGTCAAACCCCTCGCGGGACCCCTTTTTTACGAGCTCCACACGGCAAAGGGCATAAGTGTGAAACTAATGAGTTAAAGAAGATCCTTACTATAATCTCGATAGCACTCACAATAGAGCACAAAATTGAGCATCGACACTAAACTGACATACTTATCACATTGTATATATACGAGTAAATAGAAAAAAGGCCATAGAAAACTTCTGAATCACATGAGCGGACATGGCATTATTAGTGTACATTACTTAACTGTTGCTTATACAATGCTTATATCGGGTGATTACATACATGAGCTCGCTACAGCCGGCAGAGCACGGACTGTATTACGCATGCCCTCTTTTTATATCCATTTACATATTCATCTGTGTCTCTGGGGCCTCTGCGTTTCGCGGTCTTGTTTGTGTGATGTCATCTTACAGTGAGGAGGTTGTTTTACACCACAATTGTACGTTCTTCGAGACCTCTGGGTAATTGGAAAAGTGAGAGGGTTGTGCGCACGTAATCCAGGATAACCACACCATTTGCTACTTGCGTGACAGATGGCCGTCCAAAGTTGGCACCGGTTACTCATTGGTCTCGTCGGTTTATGTGTAGTCTTTTGTGTTTGATGTTTACGTGTCGTATGTCTCTTTTCCGTCTCATGCTGTACTCGTCTTTTGTGTTTTTGCATCGGGTGTTTTGGTGTTTTACTGTTGATGCTGCAAAGGGGTCTTGTTGGAGATCTCCTCCCTTCTTTTTATAGACACGATTCATTTGAATATCATGGGGTTGAAGGCATCCTGTTTTTTTTTTTTTCTTGTTTTTTTTCTTTCTTGTTTTATTTTGTCGGTGAAGATTTTTTTCCGCTCCGGACTGGGGCAAAATTGTTTTTTTCTTACAAAGTTCGAGCAAAGAATCTTTTTTTCTATCTATAGAATTACATGTTTATAATACTAGTAAATCTGTAATGCACAGGGAAATTTATATGTATAAGAGAAAGCTTTGGCGAGCGAAGCGAAATTTTTTTTAGGATGTACGTGTTATGATTTTTAAATAATAAAAGTATTTCGTTAAATAATTCAATTTAGAGGAAACTGTGAAGATGATCATTTAAGATTTTGATTTCAATGAAATCTTAAATTACAGGGATAATATAGGAAAATTTTGGTTATTTTGGCAAATATATAAGGAAAATAGGGCACGTCCAAAAACATAGGGATATTAGGAAATATGCATGACTGCTTTGAAGAATGCCTGCAAACTATATATCAGGTGCATGTAAAGTGGGGGGAGGGGGTCTTGGTGGTCAAGGCAGATGTTTAAATTGGTGCAATAGAGAAGCTATCTGGGTTATTTCCGTTTTTTAAACCTTGAAAAAAATAGACCTGTTTAGATGAAAAACTAAGTGAGCGAAGCGAGTCTGAAATATTTGAATTGAAAATTGCGGCGAGCGAAGCGAGCCGGAAGATTCTGAAGTATATAAAGATGAATTTCTTGGTAATTTTTCAAATTGAGATTATGTACATGAACGCATAAGAGCAAGTTTTTTTATACTATTTCCTATCTTTTTTTGTTACCTTTACCCTCCCAATCATATCTCTTTCTCCCCCTCCCGCCCCCTTTCTCCCCCTCCCTTTGACCCTGTCCACCCCTCTTATATTGATCTCTATTCATACAGAGATATATTTGATTCATGTTAATATATAGAGGTCTACCTACGACTACATTTTGAATTGAAATTTTATGTTTTTGTTTATATTTAGAGGAGCTAGGGGCCGTGTTTTTTTTTTCAGAATGCACTGATTTATTTGTAATGCTGGTTCCTTTGTCGACAAGTTTATTCAACGTCATATTTGAAAATCTTTCAAGATTTTTTAAGTTTGCCATTAAATTCTACATAATCATCAAAATATATAGATGGTACAAACATATTGCCCTACCTCTAGTATGTTGTACACTTTTTACTCAAGTACGCTTCTGAATATATCCTTATAGGAAATTTGCACTCGCTCTTTTTTTACGAAATAGGTACTTGAAATTTTGAAATCAAACAATAGGTTATATGGTACTTTGAAACGTTTTGGGTGAAAATGAAACTGATCAGGGTTAATTATTTAAAACATCAGGTCTGGTCATTTTTTGTCTAGACTCTTCTCTTTTGCAGCAGAGTTGGACATTGTTTTTCTTTATGTTGTGAGTGAATGTATATTTGTTAATTGTAATTATTTGTATATATTGAACTAAAGTAATTCCCTTTCTTCGTTTTGATTACGTAAGAGGGTCCGGCTAGATGTTAACGTCTTCTAATTCAATAGCATCATTTAAGAACAGATAAGTTTGCAGTATGGACCAGATATTACAAATTTATTGTTGTGAACTATGACAAAACCTACTTTGTAAAAGAAAAGTCCGATTATGAAAATAAGAACACTGAAACTGATATTATTCAGATGTTAAACTTTCTGATCGACAACATTTTTGTGGTGTTTGGAGGAAAGGTCTTCCAGCAAATTGTCGGAATTCCATTGGAGACCAATTGTGCCCCACTCCTTGCCGACATTTTCCTTTACTCGCACGCAGCTGAATTCATTCAGTCTTTGGTCTCTGAAGGGAAAAAAACTTAGCTGCTGACTTCAACTTCACTTACAGATACATAGACGATGTGTTGTCCATCAATTATCCAAAATTCGCGGATTTCCTCAGCAGTATCTATCCTTCGGAGCTTGAAGTCAAAGAAACTACAGAGACAAATAATTCAGCACCCAATTTGGACATAATGTTGTCCTACGACACTGATGGTCACATTAACACCTCACTCTATGACAAACGTGACGACTTCATTTTGAGCATTACAAACTTTTTCTGAGTAGCAACATCCCTTCATCGCCTGCTTATGGCGTGTTCATATCTCAGTTAATACGCTATGCCAGAGCAAGTACCAAATATACGGATTTTGTTCTGAGAGCTCGGCGTCTTTCAGATAAGCTTCTCAGTCAGGGATATGTGTGTGACCGACTAACATCGTCGTTGAGGAAGTTCTACGGTCGATATGGGGAACTCGTCATAAACTATGATGTCCCACTCTCCAGAATGGGATGATATTCTGTCATAGACCATCCCATATCGGGAATTCGCTTCATATGGTGGAGGCTTTTCTTTGTCTGCTTTGGTTCCTGTTTTATCCTGAATTTTGTATGCTTCGGTTTCTGATTTTCTGAATTATCGATTTTTTGCTGTAAACAGGGATATGGCCATTATCCATATTTGCGATCTTTGAAAAAGCAAACGAGAAACGAGGTAACTAAGAAGCTTGTGGACGACAATTATGTAGAGTCGTATTTTTTTTAGGAACTCAGAGGATAATATTTATGATAGGTTCTATCATGATCTACTGAGTGACACATAATTCCGTCATGAGTGTAAATGTTTATGTCTCACTCAGTAGAAAGCGATAGAATCTATTTCTTCTTCATTTTTAAGTAGCTACACTCTTGTCGTTACTCCTTGACAACGGTTACTACGCATTGTCGAGACAAAATGTTAACCGGTAGAAAACAGTGGTTTACTAGATAATGATCGTGCCTTTCTTACTGATAAATGGAATTTCACAATAGTTTGTCCGACGTCTGGAAAATCACATGATAGCCCTCCGACGTCAAACTCAAGCTTCATCACCATTTCATTGCCATTTACCGGAAGTACTTTTAAATTTTCAAGAGCCGCACGCGTCTTTAGTACGATATCTCTTATTGGTCGTTTGGAACAGCTGATTGGTATATTAGTTTTACTGATCGGATGATTTAGCCTTTGAGATAACTTATGAGTCTTACATAGGCTGTCTCACAGGGTACGAGCAAAACTGAAAAAGAATGTAAAACGCAAAAGTAAGAGTTTTAGATCAAATTAAAGAAAAGGAAACCTGAGATGAAATTTCAAAAAGAAAATATAGAAAGAGAAGAATGATTGAAATTTGAAAAAAAGTAAGATAGAGAATTAAGTGAAACAAGAGGCCAAAGGGGGACACATCGCTCACCTGAGGAGACTGTATGTATGTTTTTAATCAAAGTCAGTATAAGACCTGAAGGAAATCGCTTTAAGTGAAATTTTGAGATGGACAATGTGTACTTACTTCCTGTAAAGTTTGGTGACATTCTGTGCAGTAGTTTAAGAGGATAAGTCAAAAATGAGTCCAACCGGCCCAAACTTGGTAGAGGGCAATGAGTACTTGCTTCCTGTGAAGTTTCAAGAAATTATGTGCAGCGGTTCCAGAGGAGAAGTCGAAAATGTGTCAGCCAATCAGGGCCTGTGGCGGCCATCTTGGATTTCCAATCGGCTTGAAAACACAAACTAGGTAGAGAGGGCAATGAGTACTTGCTTCCTGTGAAGTTTCGTGAAATTCCGTGCAGCGGTTTTACAGGAGAAGTTGAAAAAGTGTAATCAAATCAGAGCCTGTGGTGGCCATCTTGGATTTCTCATCGGGCGGAAAAACACAAACTTGAGTTATATATACACATATATGTGTACTTGCTTCCTGTGCAGTTTCACGAAATTCTGTGCAGCGGTTTCAGAGGAGAAGTCGAAAATGTGTCAGCTAATCAGAGCCTGTGGCGGCCATCTTGGATTTACGATCGGCTCGAAAAACACAAACTTGGTAGAGGGCATTGATTTCTTTCTTCCTGTAAAGTTTCAAGAAATTCTGTGCAGCGGCTTCAGAGGAGAAGTCGAAAATGTGCCAGCCAATCAGAGCTTGTGGCCGGCCATCTTGGATTTCTGATCGGCTCAAAAACACAAACTTTGTAGAGGGCAATGTGTACTTGCTTCCTGTGAAGTTTTGTGAAATTCTATGCAGCCGTTTTAGAGGAGAAGTCGAAAAAATGTCATTCAATCAGAGCCTGTGGTGGCCATCTGGGATTTCGAATCGGCTCGAAAAACACAAACTTGGTAGAGGGCATTGCGTACTTGCTTCTTGTGAATAATGTCGAAGCGTTTCAACTCTCTACCTTTTTGAAGAAGTTTCATGAAACTCTGCGTAGCGGTTTCAGAGGAGAAGTCGAAAATGTGTCAGCCAATCAGAGCCTGTGGCGGCCATCTTGGATTTCCTATCCGCTCGAAAATCACAAACTTGGTAGAGGGCATTGGGTACTTGCTTCCTTTGACGTTTCATGAACTTCTGTGCAGCGGTTTCAGAGGAGAAGTCGAAAATGTGTCAGTCAATCAGAGCCTGTGGCGGCCATCTTAGATTTCCGATCGGCTCGAAAAACATAAAATTTGGTAGAGGGCACTGAGTATTTGAAGTTTCGTGAAATTCTGTGCAGCGGTTTTAGAGGAGAAGTCGAAAACGTTAAAAGGTTAACGACGGACGACGGACGGACGACGAACAGACGACGGACTACGGACGCCGCGCTATGACAATAGCTCACTTGAGCTTAGCTCAGGTGAGCTAAAAAAAAAGAAAAGAACGATTGGAATTAGATAGAGAGAAATTTTAGAGAGAAAAAGAAGATATGATTGAAAGGAGTACGTGCGGTAACCTGCCATCTTGGTCCTATTTTCAAAGTTGTTCATATATCCATAATATTCTAGTTTATAAAATGTCAAATGCATGGTGAATCCAAATCAGGAGAATCTGTTTTGATTTCACAGTCATATACTGAAATAATACGTCGGTCAAAACGTCTGAAAACGTTGAAATCATTAAAAATATCAATAAATGAGCGAAATTCGAAACGAAGTTATGAAATCAAGTAGCGCTCAAGGCCTTGTCCATGATAATTTTTGTACCAATCGATGGATTTCTGATCGGCCTTTCAATTTGCATAAAATATCGTTGGCGAGGCCTGGGGCGTAGATGAAGATTTGTGTGTACAATACGATGATTTTCCTTTGTTTTGCGTCATTCAGTGCAAATGACGTCAGAACATGACGTCATGCATCACGCACATGACGTAAGGAGAGCTCAAAATTATGACGTCGTATTTTCTCAAACATTCAACATTTCAAACAGCGATAATTTATAATTCGTTTTTCAAAAGCATTTTTCGACGAAATTATAGGGCCGACATGAAGGGTTTTCATTGATTGATAGAAAAAAATATTCATGGACAAGGCCTGGAGTGATACTTGATTTCATTGTTTTGTATCGAAATATCGCTCATTTATTTATATTTTCAATAATTTCAACGTTTTAAGACGTTTTGAGCGACTTATTATTCAGTATAGCACCGTGAAATAAAAAAAGGCTTTCCTGATTTGGATTCACCATATATATGACGTTTTATTAACTAACATTATCCATGGTGATTATCCATATTTGTCATATTATGGATATATAAACAAGTTTAAAAATAGGGACAAAATGGCAGGTTACCGCATCTACTCGTTTGTGACGAACCCAGCATCAGAGTATGTATCTTTGGGAATTTCATTGCCTTCATTTAACGGTGACCTTATAAACAAAATCATAGTTTGAAGATATTTATTTTCATCATAACTATCAAAGGCAGATCAAACTTCAATCACAAATGTAAGAAAATAGTCGGTCGCCTGCTTTACCGAGGATATGATCCGAAAGTCAACACAAAATCAATGGGAATGGCACTGGACAAATCTACAGTTTTGTTCCAGTGTCTGCGATGTCACCTTACAGTGAGAAGAAGGGAGGAGATTTCATGTTTATACAACAATTGTATGTAATGGTGACCTCTGTGTATCCCGATACTTGGGAGGGTTGTGCACACGTAATCCGGATAACCACACCATTTGCTAATAGCAGATGGCCGTCGAAAGTGCACATTGGTCTCCAAAGTCGGCACCGGATGCACATTGGTCTCCTTCCTGTTATGTGTTGTCATCAGTGTTTGATGTTTCTGTATGTCTGTTGCGATTGTTTTGTATGATGTTCTTGTGAACATTGTTGTGTCTTTATGCGATTTGTAGTTTTGTATGATGTCATTTATGTGTCACTTTCTTGTAGGTTTGTTTCGCTGGGTGAGTGCAGGGTGGTCATGCTGGTTATATCTTCCGAAATGGAAGTAACCGGATGTGATATTTCTGCCGAATTGAAACGACGGGTGTTGCATGAAAGCAGGGGATGCTGACTTTTCCTGGGTACCTGGTCTCATTCCTCAATTGGTTGTTCGCTTATTTTCATGTGGTGGAGGTTTTGTTTGTTTGCTTTGGTTCCTGTTTTATCCTGATTTTGTATGCCTTCGGTTTGTGATTTCCTGAATTATCGATTTTGCACTGTGTATTGGGATATAGTCATTGTCCATATTTGTCATCATCTCAAATAAAAAAAATCTGTATATTTAGTACTTGCATTGGCATAGTGTATCAAGTGAGATACCGATAGTACACGCCATAAACAGGTGATGAAGAGATGTTGCTTCTCAGGAAAGGTAAGTTTGTGTTGTGAAATTGAAGTCGTCTCGTTTGTCATATACTAATTTCGAAAGAAAAGTAAATGTTATACCTACTTTGTCAACATTGATGTATACCATCTCATTGTTTTTCTCCAGTGATTCGTTGAGATGAGACGTTGATAACAAATAACACTGCAGATGAAATGAGTCAAACTTGACAGACGAACATCCCCCAAGCCTCATACACTCTCGGACGCACATTTTTAATGAAAGCTTGGGGAAACTCTTCATCTCCTCAACGTCAACATGTTTGTTATAGAACATATCATATTGTAAAGTCAAGATTGTCGAAAACAATGCTCCAAATGGAAACAGAAGACTGAACATATCGCCAATAATCAAACTAAGTTTTCAGCCTGAATTTTAATAAAGATAATGCAAACTTTTCTTTCAGTTACTATTGTCATGACAAACTGACCTGCCTGGGCGGGGCTTATTTTCACCTTGTCGTTAGAAGAGTTTACTTCTGAACAGGTGATATAAGATGCAAAGAATAAAGTTATGAGTATTTACTCTAATTACTAATGTATGCAGCTTATAGCTTATCTATCCTAAAATTTAATTGACTCTTCTCAATCGCTTGATTTAATTAGTTCCGCCGGGTCAGGTAACGTTGCTACAACAATGACGTTATACTCTTCCTCATTTTGCATTTTTGTAATGGTTTTCTCACAGATTTTAGTAGGCACTAATGATTCAATTGATGAAGACCTGGAAAGTTAAGGCAAAAAGAAGCTATCATTGAATGTTTTGCTGAAAGAAAAAGGCAGTAAAAGATAAACCACCAAAACGAGACTTCGATTTACAAAGTGTTTGTCATATCTCGTATCATATTCTTTATATGCATTTAAAATGTTTGATAACAAATAAAATCAAGTACATGTCGATATTGTTGTTTTTCCCATAGGATGTCAAATACAAATTATGTATAAGCAGTAAAACGAAAAAAATGCAATCAGAGACATACCAAAGTAAACATTAAAGAAGTACCTATCAGTTATTAAGTCTAGCCCACGTTCCACAGCAATCCCGCTGTACCTACGTTCATTCCTGACCTCGAAAATTGCCAGGTCGGGAGAGAACGGCTTTTAGTTGTATCTTGGTCTGATGCAGCGTATATGTTGGTCCAAAATCGATCGGTATTTCAGCGGCCACGCTTTAGAGGTCTGGAATAGTTTCCCGTATTCTTTCAACCGGTTGAAAAAATACGGGAAACTTTCCCGCTCTCTTTGTGGTCGGGATAGAGCGTGGATTGAGCGTGGTCTGATCGGCGTTCTGGAAAGGGGGATCTGATATGAATTTATTATACCCCCGTAACGACCGAAGAACTTCCTCAAAGATGATTTCAGCCGTTGTGCAATATAACCCTGAACAAGAAGCATACTCGCAAGCCGTCTGGCTCTAACGATAAATTCTTCATTTTTGGAACATGCCATGGCGTACCGTATTAGCTGCTGGGAAAGAAAATCGCCATAAGCAGGAGAAGACGGAATGTTGCTACTCATGAAAGGGAAGTTAGTTATGTGGAATCTGAAATCATCACGCTTGTCATAGAGTGAGATGTTCAAATGGCCTTTTGCGTCGAAAGATAGAAGTACGAAGCGGATCTGTCTCTCTCGGTTGTTTCCTTGATCTCTAGTTCATAATGATATATTTCATGCAGATGATCTTTGATTATTGATTGACAACACGTGATCTATCAATCCGAAGATAAAATTGAACCTAGATGCGATGTGCTTTCGTCCAGTCAAGAGCAAGGTCTGGATGAAGTCAGCTTCGTATGGATATAAAAATAAGTCCGCAAGCAATTGGGCACAATTGATACCCATGGGGATGCCAACTACATGTAATACTGGAATACAGTCCCTCCAAACACTACAAAAATGTTGTCAATAAAAAACTCAAGCATCCAGATAATATCGTCTTCGGTATACTTTTTGTTTGAATCAGAGTGTTCCTTCACGAAATAAGTATCCTCCGCCCTATGACAAGGTATTTGTATCTCCTGTTCACATTCTTTGAAAGAAATGTATTGAAAATTATATTGGTCAGTCTGTTTTTGAGCTTTTGTTTTGGAATGGTAGTGTAGAGCGTGGGGAAGTCGAAAGATTTTATGCTGGAAATATGATTGAAATTGTTGGCTTTTAAATTTTCCAAAAGTTCCTGAGAATTCTTTAAGATCCACAACTGATTGATCACATCTCTGTAATATGATGTATCGCAGTATGTTTGAAGACTTTGCTTGATGCGAATTAATATTTTCGTATTCAATATGGAAAGAGGTTTTGTGGAGCACCTGAAAGAACCGGTGTTCTGTAGTCTTTCCCCCATAGCAGGTTTTCCCCCTACCGTTATTGGTTTGGATTTTATCATTTTTATTATTTTGCATTCAATAGAGATTTTAGATTGCTTATGATATGGACCTAACGCGAAATGCTCACTTAGTTTGTCTTTATAATCTGCATGTATGTGCATATGTCTGTTTGTCTATCTGTCTGTGCCTTTCTTTGTGTCTGTCATTTCCTTTCTTTCTTTCCATCAATAAAAAAACATTTTTTCTGGTCTGTCTGTGCGTGTGTTTATTTACCTGTCTGTATCCGTATATCTCTTTGTCCGTCCGACCGCCTGCCTATCTGAGAATGAATCTGTGCTTTGTGTCTGTTTGACTGTATGTATGCCTGTCGTGTCTGTATGTATGCAATAATGTCGAAGGGTTCCAACTCTCTACCTTCTTGAAGAAAATTCCAAATCAATTAATATGCACCAGACACCTGTTTCGAATATTAAATTCTCTTAAGTGATGCTTTCAGCGGCGCCACCATAAATGAGTTCAGTCTGTTTGTCAATCTGCCGGTTTGTGCGTCTGTCTGTCTTGGTGTATCTTTCTATCTGTGCGTGTCTATTAGTGTTTGTCTATCTGTCTATGGATGAGTGTCTCTGTATGTCTTTCTTTGTGTCCGTTTGCCCTTCTGTCTGGATATCATTCTGTGTGTCTCTGTCTGTACTTCTGTAGGTTATTTTTCTGCTTAAATCTTGCTTATTTGCTTATCTTTTTGCGTGTCTGTATATGAGAAAAGCTGTATGTTTGAGTCAGTCTGTATTTTTTTCTGTCTAGGTGTCTGTCCATCTCCCTCATTGCATAGCTCTGTCCTTAGCTGGGTTTCGGCATAATTTTTGTTTGTCAGGTTTAGAATTAAGCTCCTTGCGCCTACCCTTCAACGATTTTTGACCATATTGTTCACTTGAATACGCTTCTGAATATACCCAACACAAAATTTGGAGCAGCTCATTTTGGCAAGAGGTAATTAAAGCTCTGTATTGTAGATGGCGCAAGGAAAATTCACTTTGGCTTTATTTAAACTGTTTGGCAGGAAGTACTACTGACGAGGATAAAAATATCCGAAACAAGTGTCTAGTACAACAAAATCAGTACTATAGAACATATATGACAAATATGGATAATGATTATATCCCTGTATACAGCACAAAGTCGATAATTCAGAAATCAGAAACCGAAGGCATACAAAATCAGGATAAAACAGGAACCAAAGCTAATAAACAAAAACCTCCACCACATGACAAATGTGACGACTTCAATTTCAACATTACAAACTTTCCTTTTCTGTGTAGCAACATCCGTTCATCGCCTGCTTATGGCATGTTCATATCTCAGTTGATACGCTATGCCAGAGCATGTACCATATATACGGATTTTGTTCTGAGAGCTAGGCGTCTTTCAGATAAGCTTCTCAGTCAGGGATATGTTTGTGATCGACTAACATCGTCACTGAGGAAGTTCTACGGTCAATATGGGGAACTCGTCATACTGTCCCACTCTCCAGAATGGTGGATGATATTCTGTCATAGACCATTTGAACCATCCAACCAAAGATTGTACTCTATGTCTTCCGAAACGGAAGTAACCTGATGTGACAGTTCTACCGAAATGAAGCGGCGGGTGTTGAATGCAAGCAGATGATGCTTACTCTTCCTTGGCACCTGGTCTCTCTCCGATATCGGGAATTCGCTTCTTTTATATGGTGGAGGTTTTTGTTTGTTTCCTTTGGTTCCTGTTTTACACTGATTTTGTATGCCTTTGGTTTCTGATTTTCTGAATTATCGATTTTTATTACCAAAAATAATTTCAGTAGCGCCCTTTTATTTTTTGAAGTTAGATTTGTATATTTACATTACAGAGAGTGAGCGGCTCCAAATTTTAAGGCCAATCCTCTAGGTAAAGTTCAATACTTGAATTTTATGAATTTTTGTAAAGTTTTTATGTCAATGTAATAATTCATAAAGTTTTGGTACAAAAAAGTAATACAATAGGTCAATGTCAAATCTCAATGACAAGGGTAATATCTGAAATCAGGTCAATCTGCTTAGATATATCGCAAAGTTCAAGGTTGATTGTACCTCTGGTCCAATATCGCTGAAAATTCTGCATGGATACCCTATACTTTCTTTTCATATGATTACACATTGCGTTTTAAGCTAATTCATGCTTCAAATATATTTTTGGTTACAAAATGTTTCTGTAATGTAGAAAAACTGAATTTTTGAATATTTCCATGAGGTGAAATGTTAAAGTTGGGGTCATTCGAATTTATAGATGATAAAGATATCCCTACAATATAGGGGTTTTATGAAAGGTTCAAAGATGATAAGCACGAAAATTCCAAAAAAAAAATAATCATAAAGAGAATATAAGCTCTCACGACCAGAGGTACGAGCTACCTTAAACGGAATATTTGATATATTGTATCTACATTATTACTATATAGTCAAAGTCAAAATTGTATCTTCAAGGTCAAAAGTCTATGTCAAGGTCAATACTTGAATTAAGTCAGCTTATTTTCTTTATCAAAGCAAATGTGATAATATGATACATGTATTTCATAACTCAAAATTACATTTTTCAAGGACAATGTCAAATCTCAAGGTCCATATCAAAGCCAATATCTTATTTAAAATCTTCTCCTAAGTTATGCTGTGTTTGGAATTGGAGGATTATTTTCGTGCTTTTTTACAACATGGATTAAATAAAATTCCGGAATTCATTCGAGGGGGGTGTAACATGGCTATATAGCAATTTTTCACCGGGGGAAAATCTACTGTAACTTGGGGAAAGTCTACCATATAGCAGAATTTCCCCCGGGGAAAAACTGCTATATGGTAAAATTTCCGGGGGGAAAAGCCACTATATAGCAATTTTTCTGGGGGGAAAGATGGCTTTGGGGAAAGACTACTAATAACACCGGCAATGAATCGGTGTTTGTAAGGATGTTTGTGCATTTTTGGAATCCAGTTGTTTGCCGCTTTGTCGGAAGGAACAATGATATATTTTACATGGAGGTCAGAAAGCTAATAAATGACATTAACTTTATTATTTGTCAAATGAGTTGTTAACAAAAATCAATCCTGATTACATTATTTTTACCAACATAAAGCAAACAAACTATCTAAAATTTCAAACTATTTCTTTAATTCTATGTCATTTAAAGTCTCATATTACTTATCGAATCAATGCCGGAATGCATTCTCTTCCGTTTCTCATATGGCAAAATAGCTCTCAATGTTATTATAAATGCAAATGTATTCATATGACGATTATATTACGTCATTTATCAATGTTTGAAACGCGCCAAATCTAAAACAAGCAATAAATTTTCAATGAAAAAAATTAAATAAAATATCAACAACAGAATGTGCCGCCTGGCAAATATATAACTGTTTCTCGTCTGATTTAGCTTATTTTTAAAAAATATTTTACCCAAACGTATGTATAAACACAAGATTATCTCAATCCTGTGAAAGCCGATAAAGTGATTCCATCAATATGGCAGGCCTATTTCTCAAAATATCGATTTTCAGCCTAAAAATGACGGAACTTAACTTCATTTTTTGATTCTCGGGTTAACTAAATCTGGAATTGGATGTTGCGTTCTATCAGAAGCGAAGTGGACAGTCAAATACACAGCACCCTTGATTTCCTTATGATAAACAAATCTAAAGTGCAGCTATTGACAAGAAGTGGACTTATAGATTAATATTATTGTAATGTTTCTTCACCTATGAGGACAAATTTAATTAGTGCCGTGAAATCGTGAATATTCTCAATCTATTACTTGCTCCCCATATACTTCTGTAGTATGAATGTGAAACCTATGGAATCCAATATGGCCGCTATGCAAATTAGGAAAATGAGAGCAATTTTGCCATATGTGTTTCCCTTTGTACTCTTCATTTACAGTGTCCTTTATAACCCAATACGGTGCACAAATGAATTCACGTACTGTCAATATAAAATCCAAAAGAATCGGTCCCCAGCAGTGTTTCTCAGTCTCTTACAGTCTAGTAGTATACTACAACCTTTCCCAGTCTCCTACAACATCTTATAGTCAGGTAAGTAGTTTACAGCAATGTTTCTTAGTCTCTTATAATCCGGCAAGTAGTTTACGGCAGTGTTTCTTAGTCTCTTATAATCCGGCAAGTAGTTTACGGCAGTGTTTCTTAGTCTCTTATAATCCGGCAAGTAGTTTACGGCAGTGTTTCTTAGTCTCTTATAATCCGGCAAGTAGTTTACGGCAATGTTTCTTAGTCTCTTATAGTCCGGCAAGTAGTTTACAGCAATGTTTCTCAGTCTCTTTTAGTCCGGCAAGTAGTTTACAGCAATGTTTCAAGCAAGCTTGGTACTTGACCAATCTACAGTCTTGTACAAGCGCATCCTTGAAACTTGCACTCTGACTGACTGTGACAACGGGACTCCATGACGGGCCCTGTCCAAACCTCTTTAGAGAAGACAGGGCCCCGACCACCTGTCTTCTCTGAATGTCAGTCGGACTCCTCGGGTGATTACATACATGAGCTCGCTACAGCCGGCAGAGCACGGACTGTATTACGCATGCCCTCTTTTTATATCCATTTACATATTCATCTGTGTCTCTGGGGCCTCTGCGTTTCGCGGTCTTGTTTGTGTGATGTCATCTTACAGTGAGGAGGTTGTTTTACACCACGATTGTACGTTCTTCGAGACCTCTGGGTAATTGGAGAAGTGAGAGGGTTGTGCGCACGTAATCCAGGATAACCACACCATTTGCTACTTGCGTGACAGATGGCCGTCCAAAGTCGGCACCGGTTGCCCATTGGTCTCGTCGGTTTATGTGTAGTCTTTTGTGTTTGATGTTTACATGTCGTGTGTATCTTTTGTTTTACTGTTAAAGCTGCAACGGGGTCTTGTTGGAGATCTCCTCCCTTCTTTCCCCAGCATTGTTTCTCAGTGTCTTACAGTCTAGTAATATACTACAACCTTTCCCAGTCTCCTACAACATCTTATAGTCAGGTAAGTAATTTACAGCAATGTTTCTTAGTCTCTTATAATCCGGCAAGTAGTTTACGGCAGTGTAAGAAGTTTACAGCAATGTTTCTCAGTCTCTTATAGTCCGGTAAGTAGTTTACAGCAATGTTTTTTAGTCTCTTTTATTATACCTCTACTGATTTTTTCCTGTATAAAAAGAGACTCATTAAATTTAACTTAATCCCTGAAAATCGCCCGATAAGACTATTTTTCCCGCAAAGGGGTGCGTTAGTTGAGAAGACTATTTCCCTAGGGAGTTGGTTTCAAAATTGGGCGGAGTTTCTTTGGGGGTGTGTCAGTATCAGCCAATCAGCGCCGTTGAAGGTTGATCGGATGATGTGAAGGTTGATCGGATGACGCGATCAATACGTGAGCAGAGTAATCCGCCTCCTGTCCGCTTAGCACATAATTAATCCGCAATAAAATAAAACAATCAAAAAGTAAACATGTATGAGTATGATAAATGATGTTTCTGTTTATCTTATCATCACAAATTAATATTTTCCGTAACTCAGTCATTCAGTCGAGAAAGCAAGGCAAATCTTATCATCACAAATTAATATTTTCCGTTACTCAGTCATTCAGTCGAGAAGGCAAGGCAAAATCATTATAATTTCCATTTGAACCCTGTGAACCTAAGAGATATGTTCGTTTCAGTATTATGCTTGTTTCTGTATACCTAAGAGATATGTTTGTTTCAGTATAATGTTTGTTTCGGTATAATAAAACAGTTAAAGTATACCATTGAGGGAGTTAGCACGATTCTGGTTCCCCTTTGCCTCGGAAAATAGGTCTGGT
Organism: Pinctada fucata; assembly: GCA_028142955.1. Classification (NCBI taxonomy): domain Eukaryota; kingdom Metazoa; phylum Mollusca; class Bivalvia; order Pterioida; family Pteriidae; genus Pinctada; species Pinctada fucata. The sequence goes on from AP027104.1 coordinate 1,277,634, forward strand.
CGAGGGGAACCAGAATCGAGTTAGCCTCGGGAAATAGGTCTAGTCGAGGGGAACCAGAATCGTGCTAACTCCCTCAATGGTATACTTTAACTGTATTATAATCCGGCAAGTAGTTTACGGCAATGTTTCTTAGTATATGTATGACAAAAGAGATGATTTTGGATTTAACATAGTAAATTTCCCCTGGCTTGACGGTGATGTTCCTAGATTACCGTCCTATGGTATCTATATTTCACAGCTCATCCGGTATGCTAGAGCATGTACTGATGTTTTGGATTTTCATAGTAGAAATTTACAAATTACCAATGAGTTAAAGAAGATCCTGACGATAATCTCAACAGCACTCACAATAGAGCACAAAATTAAACATCGACGGACCCCTAGCAAGCTAGAGGTGGGACCAGGTGCCCAGGAGGAGTAAGCATCCCCTGTTGGCTAGCCGCACCCGCCGTCGATGTTTATGAAGCATGGAAATGACAATATATAAAATTCTTGCACTGTCTGACGTTATGTCTATATAGAAAGTGCTATGGCGACAATGTCAGGGAAGTATATTCAAAACACTTACTGTCAAACCCCTCGCGGGGAACTTTTTTACGAGCTCCACACGGCAAAGGGCATAAGTGTGACGCAAATGAGTTAAAGAAGATCCTGACGATAATCTCAACAGCACTCACAAAAGAGCACAAAATTAAGCATCGACGGACCCCTAGCAAGCTAGAGGTGGGACCAGTTGCCCGGGAGGAGTAAGCATCCCCTGTTGGCTAGCCGCACCCGCCGTCGATGTTTATGAAGCATGGAAATGAAAATATATAAAATTCTTGCACTGTCTGACGTTATGTCTATATAGAAAGTGCTATGGCGACAATGTCAGGGAAGTATATTCAAAACACTTACTGTCAAACCCCTCGCGGGGAACTTTTTTACGAGCTCCACACGGCAAAGGGCATAAGTGTGACGCAAATGAGTTAAAGAAGATCCTGACGATAATCTCAACAGCACTCATAATAGAGCACAAAATTAAACATCGACGGACCCCTAGCAAGCTAGAGGTGGGACCAGGTGCCCGGGAGGAGTAAGCATCCCCTGTTGGCTAGCCGCACCCGCCGTCGATGTTTATGAAGCATGGAAATGAAAATATATAAAATTCATGCACTGTCTGACGTTATGTCTATATAGAAAGTGCTATGGCGACAATGTCAGGGAAGTATATTCAAAACACTTACTGTCAAACCCCTCGCGGGGAACTTTTTTACGAGCTCCACACGGCAAAGGGCATAAGTGTGACGCAAAGAAAGAAACTTTTAGGACAAGGTTTTCGCTTTCACAAACTAGTAAAGACTTTCTGGAAATTTTACAAGAATTATTGTCAACTTCTTCTGAAATTCGGACCAATACAGGTAACAGAGTATATTACTTTGGGTATTTCACAACCTGCATTTTATGGTGACATTATTAACAAGATAAGAAGGATCAAAGATAGACAACATCACTATCGAAAATGCGTCAGAATCATCGAACGCCTTTTATAACGTGTAGGGCTGGGTATTGCGGACCAAAAAACGTATTGCGATATATTGCGATACAAGATTTCATATTGAGATTTATTGCAATATTTAATCCTTATAGACATTTCATTATTTTTACAGAAATACACTTAAACAAGAAACAGCTTATGTTTTTGTTATCATATCATTGCTTATTCCGTCTTTGGTCAGAGTTTGGTAACACAGAAAATAGAAAAATAAAGCAGTAAACAGTTAAAAATAAAAGTCGTGTTTTTTTTTTTCCAAAAAGCACTTTTGAAACATAATGATGTTAAGCGTAAGTTCCAGGTTTCTTTTTTTTTAATTTATTTATTTTGGGGATTGTGCCTTGTCGCAACCTAAAATGTAATAACAGCCTAAAATGTAATAAACTGGATTAATTACATTTTATGTTATTACATTTTAAGTAAACCATCCAAACCTAAAATGTAATAACAACCTACAATGTAATAAATGTTCAAGACAACCATAAAACTTAGACACGATATCTTAGTTTGTTTGTTTGTCTATCAGTAGGTGTACATTTTAAACTATGTCACTCTCTACTTATCCTTTTTGAAGTGAAATACAAATCAAAATTTAGTCATCAGAATTTATTACATTTTAGGTTATATTACATTTTTGGTTTGGATGGTCAACCTTAATTGTAATAACATAAAATGTAATAAATTCTGAAGACTAAGTTTTGATTTGCAATTCATATCATTAATCTGACAAAGGCCTTAAAAGGTGTAAATATGACTGAAAATCGAAGAAATGCAAGTTTAAAATCAATTTAAGCGTCATAGTCAAAGGTAAGGAAGATCAAGACATTTTAAGAAACATCAATCAAAAAGGAGAAACAGAGAGTGACATAGCCTTATATATGTACAGAGTTATCTTAGTACGTATTATAGACAAACAAACAAACTGAGATCGCACGTTTAATGTCTATGGTTGTCTTAAAATATTATTACATTTTAGGATGTTTTTACATTTCAGGTTTAAATGGTCGACCAAAAATGTAATAACAGTAACTGTAATAAATTATAAAGATTAAGTTTTTACTTGCATTTCACTTCATTAATCTGAGAGTGGCCTTATATGTACACAGAGTAACGTACGGATAGACAAACAAACCGATCTTACGTTGTCTTGAAAATTTATTACATTGTAGGTTGTTATTAAATTTAGGTTTGGATATTCAACCTATAATGTAATAACTTAAAATGTAATAAATCCAGTTTATTACATTTAAGGTTGTTATTACATTTTAGGTTGCGACAGTTGTGCCTTCCCTTTTGGGAAAACTGCTGACATTTGAACTTTTTATATACATGTACAAATTGTCGCCAAAGTCTTACCCTATTAAAAGTATCATTTATTAACACTGCTTATGATCGTTTGATTTGCTTCAACTAAACAAGTAAAGGGTGATTAATATTAATGAATACAAAATAAAAATGCACGTAGACATTTTGTGCTGACTTCCAGAATTGGCAGTTTTTTTTTCTCATGTGATTTTTTCATAATCCCTCTTAGGGAATTTCAGGGTGATTAGAGGTAATTTGGCATTGGGAAGGGGCAGAAATTCGGTCCAAAAACAAGGAGAAAAAGCACTGGTGGGAACAAAAATTATCAAAAGATGGGAGACCGATTTCAGTCAATTAAGAAGAGTCATGTTGTTTTGAAATAAATTTTGAAAATCATTATAAAAAATTTAGAATATTAAAGAGAGACCGTCATAACGTCAGCTCATATTTCCTCTGACTGAGAACGTCAATCTCTGATCGTTCAATGAGAAAATACCGGTATGTTTTATTGAACTGAGCATGAATTTGATTTTTGAAACATATATTTGCTTGTCATTTTTTACTAGAATACTTTTGATACAACGATTACTCTGTAAAGTAAAATATTGAACCAGAACCGGTATTTTGAAAAACGTACCGCGGTACGTATTGCAAACGAAAATATCGCGGTGCACCGATATAACAATAAAACCGCACAGCCCTATTAACGTGGGTATGATCCAAATGTCACCAGACGGACACTAGGCTAGGTACTTGACCAATCTACAGTCTTGTACAAGCGCATTCTTAAAACTTGCACTCTGACTGACTGTGACGACGGGACTCCATGACGGGCCCTGTCCAAACCTCTTTAGAGAAGACAGAGTCCCGACCACCTGTCCTCTCTGAATGTCAGTCGGACTCCTCGGGTGATAACATACATGAGCTCGCGGCGGCAGAGCACGGATTGTATTACGTACGCCCTCTTTTTATATCCATTTACATATTCATCTGTGTTGCTTGGGCCCCTGCGTTTTGCGGTCTTGTTTGTGTATGGTCATCTGACAGTAAGGAGGTTGTTTTACACCACAATTGTACGTTCTTCGAGACCTCTGGGTAATCGGAAAAGTGGGAGGGTTGTGCGCACGTAATCCAGGATAACCATACCTTCTGCTATTTCCGTGGCAGATGGCCGTCCTAAGTCGGCACCGGTTGTCCATTGGTCTCGTCGGTTTATGTGTAGTCCTTTGTGTTTGATGTTTCTGTGTTGTGCGTTGACGTTCCTTGTCCCTTATGCGTCTCTTTCTGTGCTTGTCTGCTTTGTGTTTTTGCATTGGGTGTTTTGGGGTTTTGCTGTGGGTGCTACAACCTGGTGTTGTTGGAGATCCCCTCCTTTGTTTTAGATTCTTATAGTCCGGCAAGTAGTTTACAGCAATGTTTCTCAGTCTCTTATAGTCCGGCAAGTAGTTTACAGCAATGTTTCTCAGTCTCTTATAGTCCGGCAAGTAGTTAACGGCAATGTTTCCAAGTCATTTATAGTCCATTAAGTAGTTTACAGCAATGTTTCTCAGTCTCTTATAGTCCGGTAAGTAGTTTACAGCAATGTTTCTCAGACTCTTATATTCCGGTAAGTAGTTTACAGCAATGTTTTTCAGTCTCTTATAGTCCGGTAAGTAGTTTACAGAAATGCTTCTCATTCTCTTATAGCCCGGTAAGTAGTTTACAGCAATGTTTCTCAGACTCTTATATTCCGGTAAGTAGTTTACAGCAATGTTTTTCAGTCTCTTATAGTCCGGTAAGTAGTTTACAGAAATGCTTCTCATTCTCTTATAGCCCGGTAAGTAGTTTACAGCAATGTTTCTCAGACTCTTATATTCCGGTAAGTAGTTTACAGCAATGTTTTTCAGTCTCTTATAGTCCGGTAAGTAGTTTACAGAAATGCTTCTCATTCTCTTATAGCCCGGTAAGTAGTTTACAGAAATGCTTCTCATTCTCTTATAGCCCGGTAAGTAGTTTACAGAAATGCTTCTCATTCTCTTATAGTCCGGTAAGTAGTTTACAGCAATGTTTCTCAGACTCTTATATTCCGGTAAGTAGTTCACAGCAATGTTTTTCAGTCTCTTATAGTCCGGTAAGTAGTTTACAGAAATGCTTCTCATTCTCTTATAGTCCGGTAAGTAGTTTACAGCAATGTTTCTCAGTCTCTTATAAACCTTCACAGCAGTTTTTATCAGTCTCTAACAGCCTCTTATAGTCCAATTGTATAAAAAAATTCAACCATTTTATTTGTAATCATACTCAAGAACTTTCTGCAACGTACGCCCTTTTTTAAATCCATTGACATATTCATCAGTGTTACTTGGACATCTGCGTTTTGCGGTCTTGTTTGTATGTGGTCATCTAACGGTGGGGAGGTTGTTTTACACCATTTGCTACTTGTGTGGCAAATGGCCGTCCAAAGTCGGCACCGGATACCCATTGGTCTCGTTGGTTTATGTGTAGTCTTTTGTGTTTAATATTTATATGTCGTATGTCTCTTTTTCGTCTCTTAGTATGCTCGTCGTGTATTCGCATCGGGTGTTTTGGTGTTTTGCCGTTGGTGCAGCAACAGGGTCTTGTTGGAGATCCCCACGCTTCTTTCAATAGCGTTCTACATTATAATTCTGTAGAAGTCAATACAACATCTCTCATAACATTATTTCATGTATTTCATGAATGTACATAATGTATTTCTAGAGTAACGGTTATTTGACACATGTATTCACTGACTACAATATGTTTTATAAAAGGAAATTCATTGGTACACTACACTTTACCTACATATCATCATCAGCTTAATAATAAAGAATTCGAAAGTATTTGCAATTTCGATAGAACATTTTGGAATCTTCCGTAAATGATGAGGATACAGACGATTAGTTTTTGTATGTAATTATCTCTAGATTATTGATTCTATCTGCATCCATGGATGTCCACCCTAAGACAGACAAATCGTGCCAGGTCGGTGCTCGGATTCCTCGTGTTAAGATACACCCTTTCAAAGTGTTTGTTACCGTGGTGTGTCTGTCGCCGTTTCCAGTGAATACCTGTAAGGAAGTGAAAATATACTTCTCAAGATACACTTATCACTAACATTAAAGAAATTAAGAATAATATCGATTTTTCAGCTTTATTCCCTAGAACGTTTCCATTCGATTCCTTTTTCTTAGGTTAGTTATTTAGTTTTCAATGTCATCTTTGAGTGTTTGTTTTGATAGTCCACGTATTTTCTAAAAATCATTTTGAATGTGTTGCTTGGGCCTCTGCGTTTAATGGTCTTGTTTTACAAAATAATTATACGTTCTTCAAGACCTCTGGGTAATCGGAAAAGTGGGACGGTTGTGCGCACGTAATCCAAGATAACTATACCGTCTGCTACTTACATGGCAGATGGCCATCCTAAATCGGCACCGGTTGCCCATTGGTCTTGTTAGTTTATGTTTGATCTTCTATGTTTCATGTTTCTATGGTGTGTGTTGGAGTTCCTTGTCCCTTTTGTGTCTCTTTCTTTGGATGTCTGCACTGTGTTTTTTTTTTTGCATTGGGTGTTTTGAAGTTTTGCTGTGAGTGCTGCAACTGAGTATTGTTAGATATCCCCTCCTTTCTTTTTTGTTCCTTGTTTGATCTATTTCTTTGAGACTTCTGGCTAACCGAAAAATGTACGCGTCTCATCATTTGTTGTTTACATGACAGAGGAGGGGATCTCCAATAACACCAGGTTGTAGCACCCACAGCAAAACCCTAAAACACCCAATGCAAAAACACAAAGCAGACAAGCACGCAAAGAGACGCATAAGGACAAGGAACGTCAACGCACAACACAGAAACATCAAACACAAAGGACTACACATAAACCAACGAGACCAATGGGCAACCGGTGCCGACTTAGGACGACCATCTGCCATGGAAATAGCAGAAGGTGTGGCTATCCTGGATTACGTGCGCACAACCCTCCCATTTTTCCGATTACCCAGAGGTCTCGAAGAACGTACAATTGTGGTGTAAAACAACCTCCTTACTGTCAGATGACCATACACAAACAAGACCGCAAAACGCAGGGGCCCAAGGAACACAGAAGAATATGTAAATGGATATAAAAAGAGGGCGTACGTAATACAATCCGTGCTCTGCCGTATGTTATCACCCGAGGAGTCCGACTGACATTCAGAGAGGACAGGTGGTCGGGGCCCTGTCTTCTCTAAAGAGGTTTGGACAGGGCCCGTCATGGAGTCCCGTCGTCACAGTCAGTCAGAGTGCAAGTTTTAAGAATACGCTTGTACAAGACTGTAGGTTGGTCAAGTACCAAGCCTAGTGTCCGTCTGGGGACTTTAGGATCATATCCATGGTTTAAAAGGCGTTTGATGATTCTGACGCATTTTCGATAGTGATGTTGTCTATCTTTGATCCTTCTTATCTTGTTAATAATGTCACCATAAAATGCAGGTTTTGAGATACCCAAAGTAATATACTCTGTTGCCTGTATTGGTTCGGTGACTTTAGGACTATTGCATTGGTATTCAAGCAAATAGTTTGCATGCCTAAGGGTACGAATTGCGCCCCACTGCTTCGGACTTAAATATTAATTCATGCGAAGCTGACTTCAACCAAACCTTTCTCTCCACTGGGCGACAACACCTCAAATCTCAGTGCAATTATACCTTCAGATACATAGATGATGTGTTGCCCATCAATTATCGGAATTTAACGAATAATCGAAATTAAATATAACCTCATGAAATAGAGATCAAGAAAACAAACGGGAAAGACAGATCAGCTTTGTGTTTTCACATCGGGTGTTTGGTGTTTTGCTGTTGGTGCTGCAATAGGGTCTGGTTGGAGATCTCCTCCTTCTTGGATATACATTTTTGACGCATACAGTATGGTAAGCATATTGATTTCAGCTTCCACATAACTAAGCTCCCTTTCATGAGTAGCAACATTCCGCCTACTCCTGCTTATTGCGTTTCTGTGTCTCAGCATATTCGTTGCGATAGTGCATGCTCTCGTTCAGTGTTATATTACACATCGGCTGAAATAATCAATGAAGAAGTTCATCGGTCGCTACATGAATCTTATAAAAGCATTTGATAATGCGGAAGTGTTCCAACTCTATACCTTTCGAAGAAAACTTCAAATCAATAAACTATCTACCAGACACGTGATTCGATTATTTAATCCTGATCAGTGTTGCTTCCGTCCAAAGTGATTTTTAGATACAGCCAAAATTCATTTTTAGTAGCGCCCTCTGGTTATATTGTGTGCAATTTGTAGAGAGTGCGCGGGCTCCAAATTTTCTGTGAGGTCGATTCAGTAGCATATCCAAATAAAATTTATGTTCAAAATAGCATAGGAGTCTATGCAGACGGCTGATCCAGACGAAAGAAACACACAAGACTCGTACGACAAACACTCTGCACGTTATCATGAAAACAAACTAAGCTCACTTATCATAGATATTGGTCTCATTCTCATATCGGGAGTTCGCTTCTTTTCATATGGTGGAGGTTTTTGTTTTTGTTTGCTTTGGTTCCTGTTTTGTCCTGATTTTGTATGCCTTCGGTTTCTGATTTTTGAATTATCGATTTTGTGCTGTATACAGGGATATGGTCATTATCCACATTTGTCATTGAAATGCTTCTTCTATTGTAAGTATCTAAGTGTAAAAAAGAAACCTCCCAAGTAATGCTAGAGAGCAGCAATCTGGGAAAACAATGTCAAAATGCAGTGTACCAGACATGCATGGTCTCTAACTTTAGGTTACATTTTGCTTCTCTTGTTTAAAATGCCTGGCAATATATCATTATAACGGTTGATACCGTAAGCATTAAACAAATTTCATTATACGTTTCTTAGTGAACTTAATATTGAGACACTCATATATGATATATAATTATACATATATTACTCACAGAATTAATCGAGGCATAAATTCTATCCTGATCATGAATAAAGTCTGAGCCTCTGTTATTGTAATGATGTCTTGTCAAATTGACAAATATGGATAAGGACCATATCCCTGTATACAACATAAAATCGATAATTCAGAAAAACAGAAACCGAAGGCATATAAAATCAGGATAAAACAGGTACCAAAGCAAACAAACAAAAACCTCCACCACATGAAAAGAAGCGAACCCCCGAAATGGGAGTGAGACCAGGTGCCCAGGAAGAGTAAGCATCTCCTGCTTGCATGCAACACCCGCCGCTTCAATTCGGTAGAACTGTCACATCCAGTTACTTCCATTTCGGAAGACATAGAGTACAAAATTAATTCACGCACATCCGACTCTCTTTTCACATTCCTTCATACATAGTTCTTGATGAATTATATCGAAATACTGAGACATTTGGACGTCTAAAGAAACACCATAGGCAATAGTAAAATCCAGATTATACGAATGAATCACAGTCAATAATGGAAAGATAACAAGGAATAAACTAATCCTAATTTTAAAAGACATTATTAAACAAGAAATTTATTATGTAACCAATCATTCTTTCTTTAGCAAGACAGAATCTTTTTACATTGTTTTTTATTTTGACTGTATTTCATATTTACACCTTTTGTATTATGATAACCAATCAGACATGGCTTTTAAATTACCAATCAATCTTTACTGTCCATAAACCACAAATATCTACAATGGAAACCGTTGAATGCTTTGAGATTCATAATGTATAAAGATTGCTTATTAAATGTAAATTCATTTGTTCCTCTACTCGTCAGAGACGAACCCATTTCCTACATATCCTTTGCAATCAATTAATATTATATGCTTACAAGTTTTGAAAATCGTTTATCGAGAAAAGGGGGTGATCTCCAGCATGAGCACCCTGCATCCAGCGAAACAAACCCATAAGAAAATGATACGATAATGACATCAGACAAAACTACAAACCAAAAAAGACACGACAATATTCACTAGAACAACATACAAGACAATCGTGACAGACGTATATAAACATCAAACATTAGTTAAAAGGCAGGAGACCAATGTGCACCCGGTGCCGATATAGGACGGCAATTTGCTATTATCAAATATTTGGCAAGATACTGGAATTTAAAAAAAGGAAGAGATTTATCGACTTTGAGACAGGATAACGGTTAGGTACTTCTTTGATATTTTTGTTTATAATTTTGACAAAGCTTTTTACGACTCAAGGATTCCATTTTGAACATTGTGTACTTAGTATTGATGTATTTGTACTTATGTTAGATCCAAATAAGAATCAGGTTTTCTAAGCAAAGAAAGACGATCAAAAGTAGTAGGATGGTTTATACTTAAATATCCCTTCTTTAGTTGAACAAGGCATTCAACATCATGCAAAGTTTAAAAGTTTTCAGGTAAATCTTAACGACGAGAGCAAATCCTGGTTTTAATATTAAGGTATTGGAATTTTTGAGATTTCATAGACTTTGCTACATTTTTGATTGATGTTTTCTGTTGATTGGGGTTTTCAAACAAAATTTGAATTTGAAGACGTTTAGCATTGAGGTAAGTTGGAGGGATCAGTGCATGTAATCCTGATTACTACAAATTTGTTACACAGCAAAAAACAACCTCTTTCAGATAACTTCTGCATATTTGCGCCCACTCAGCGAAACAAACCAACAAGAGAGTGACACGTTAATGACATCAGACAAAACTACCCAAAAATACACAACAAAAATCACTAGAACATCATACATAACAATCGAAACAGACGTACAAAAACATCAAACATTCAATTTGAAGACGTTAAACATTAAAGACAACACATAAAAGGAAGAAGAACAATGTGCACCCGGTGCCGAGTTTGGACGGCCATCTGCTATAGGCAAATGATGTGGTTATCCAGATTACGTGCGCACAACCCTCCCACTTATCCGGATACACAGAGGTCCCCATAGAAAATAGCTGTAAAAACAAAACTTCTCACTGTAAGGTGACGTCACAAACAAGACAGTTAAACGCAGCGGCCTTTTGTTACACAAATTCTATGTAAACGGATCTAAAACATTCTATGGCATGCGTATAACAGTCTGTGCTCTGTTGGTTGAAGCGAGCTCAAGATCCATTACCCGAGAAGTCTGACAAACTTTCAGACAGAACAGAGTATCTTGGCAAACTTAAGATATCCGTTGAACAAATAAATATAAAGCGTATTGTAAAGTTAGAATTACAGCATACCCTTACCTAAAAAGGGAAGGGATCTCCAACCAGACCCTGTTGCAGCACCAACAGCAAAACAACTAAACACCAGATGCGAAAACATGAAGACGAGCATACTAAGAGACGAAAAAGAGACATACGACATATAAACGTGAATGTACCATAATGCAAAATAAAAGTGGGTTTCCAACATCAAAGGTCAACATGCCAACCACTACCTAATCCACGGAAACTATCGAGACACTGCCGAAGATTATCGAGATAATTTAAACACTGTCTAAATAGACGAGATGTTGGCGAGATCTCCATTTGTACATTGGATACGTTAAACCACCTCTCCAGTATGGTGGATGATATTCTGTCATAGACCATTTGTACCGTCCAACCAAAGATTTTACTTTATATCTTCCAAAATTGAAGCAACCGGATGTGACAATTCTACCGAATTGAAGCGACAAGTATTGCATGCAAGCAGGAGATGCTGACTCATCCTGAGCACCTGGTCTCACTCCTATTTCGGGAGTTCGCTTTTTTATGTAATGGAGGTTTCCGTTTGTTTGCTTTGGTTCTTGTTGAATTTGCCATACTTATACTGCATACTTAAAATGCATAAGAAGGATGTTTGTGACCGACTAACATCGTCACTGAGGAAGTTCTACGGTCGATATGGGGAACTCGTCATACACTATTATGTCCCACTCTCCAGAATGGTGCATGATATTCTGTACTCTATGTCTTCCGAAATGGAAGTTACCGGATGTGACAGTTCTACCGAATTGAAGCGGCGGATGTTGCATACAAGCAGGAGATGCTTACTCTTCCTTACTCTTCCTGGGCACCTGGTCTCACTCTCATATCGGGAGTCCGCTTCTTTTCATGTGGTGGAGGTTTTTGTTTGTTTGATTTGGTTCCTGTTTTATCCTGATTTTGTATGCCTTCGGTTTCTGATTTCTGAATTATCGATTTTGTGCTGTATACAGGGATATGGTCATTATCCATATTTGTCATTTGTATGCCTTCGGTTTATGATTTTCTGCATTATCGATTTCCTGCTGTATATAGGGATATGATCATTTATCCATATTTGTCATCATGAAGGGAGAAGGTTGGCGCGCTCTTAATCAGGCTAACAAAACCATTAGGTATTATACAGAAGGACAATTGAAATCGAAAGAGTAAAACCTTTTAATGGCCAAAGAAACACCGATGGTCATTATCCATATTCGTCATGGGAAATATTAAAATCAAGTTTATACGAGTGAATCCCAGTACATGAATTCATAATGTGAAATAAGGCTGTCCAAATATACATAATTATTATTGAAGAAAAATATGACCATGCAGTATCTCATAAGTAAGTCTCTAAATAAGTCATCATCTGTTCTCTCTGGTTTTTTTTATGTTATTCCTCAGGATCTTGATAAAAAAATCAAATATGATTCTTAAAATTCAGCCATCTATAGTCCATTACTAAAGCTTACAATATGGAAAATCTTTTCATTAGGGATACATAAAGATATGAAGTAAAATTACAGATAAGCCAATCGACACAACCCATTTCCGTTATTTCCTACAAATTCAATGAAGGTTGGATTTGATATTTAAACAAAAAATCGTTTATCAATTTCCATAAAAACTCATCATAAAAGCTGTATTGTGTTTTGTCACAAAAGCCTTCAAGATGAAAGAGTTATTTAAGATTTTTGAAAAACAACAAAGAGAGAAAGAGCCAATAGCTAACATCTTGACCTAGTGTTACGATTCTAGGATCATGTATTTTTAGTTTTAGATTTGAGGTTACATGTACCAATGCAAACATAGTCTTCTTGGAATTAGTGTGTCTGTACTTATAACATCATATGTATTATTTTGCTATTTCGGAAACTTGTCATTTCATCCAAAAATATCATCGCAATGTAATGCTATCATTGTCATATATTTCATCTAACTATGCTGCTGAATCAATCCTAGAGGAAAATTTAGAGCCGCGCAGTCTCTGAAAAGTAAATGCACAAAAATAAAACAAGAGGATCATACTGAAATGAATTGTGGCTGTTTCGGAAAATCACTTTGGCTGGAAGCATCACTGATAAGGATTTCCTATCCGAAACACGTGTCTGGTGCATTAAAATCTTTAAGAAGGTAAAGAACTGGAACACTTCCGTATTTATATGTCCATATGGTTGTTTCCACATTTGTCATCCATTCAAACTATGAATCAAATTACCATGGTTAAGAAAAAGAAGTATTAAACTTTGCTGCCAGATAAGCAGAACCGTTTTTACATGAAATTTCTTAATGCAATGTACCAGACATACACGTTTCTTGAAATGTCCTCTCTGAATGTCCGTCGGACTCCACGGATGATAACATGCATGAGCTCGCTACAACCGACAAAGCATGGACAGTAAATCGTACGCCTTCCGTTTTTATATCCATTTACATATTCATCTGCGTGTTGCTTGGATCTCTGCTTTTTGCTGTCTTGTTTGTTGGTCACCTTAGAGCACGGACTGTATTTCTTACACACTTTGTTTTTATAATCCATTTACATATTCATCTGTGTGTTGCTTGGATCTCTGCTTTTTGCTGTCTTGTTTATTGGTCACCTTGAGCACGGACTGTATTTCTTACACACTTTGTTTTTATAATCCATTTACATCTTCATCTGTGTGTTGCTTGGATCTCTGCTTTTTGCTGTCTTGTTTATTGGTCACCTTAGAGCACGGACTGTATTTCTTACACACTTTGTTTTTATAATCCATTTACATATTCATCTGTGTGTTGCTTGGATCTCTGCTTTTTGCTGTCTTGTTTGTTGGTCACCTTAGAGCACGGACTGTATTTCTTACACACTTTGTTTTTATAATCAATTTACATATTCATCTGTGTGTTGCTTGGGTCTCTGCTTTTTGCTGTCTTGTTTATTGGTCACCTTAGAGCACGGACTGTATTTCTTACACACTTTGTTTTAATAATCAATTTACATATTCATCTGTGTGTTGCTTGGATCTCTGCTTTTTGCTGTCTTGTTTATTGGTCACCTTAGAGCACGGACTGTATTTCTTACACACTTTGTTTTAATAATCCATTTACATATTCATCTGTGTGTTGCTTGGATCTCTGCTTTTTGCTGTCTTGTTTATTGGTCACCTTAGAGTACGGACTATATTTCTTACACTCTTTGTTTTAATAATCCATTTACATATTTATCTGTGTGTTGCTTGGATCCCTGCGTTTTGCTGTCTTGTTTGTGTGGCCATCTTACAATGATGCGGCTATTTTACACTACAATTATGCGTTCTTGGAAACCTATCGTAAAAGTATGAGGGTTGTGCGTATGTAACTCGGATAACCAAATCAAATACTACTAACGTAGCAGATGGAGGGCCTAAATCATCACCGATTGCCTATTGGCCTCGTTGGTTTATATGCAGTCTTTCGCTTTTGCTGTTTTGATGTCGTGTTTGGTGCTCCTTGTCCCTTGTGTGTTTCATACAGAGAATGTCTTTTACCTTGAGGATTTTATTCTGCATTTCAAATGTGCGTTCCTCTAGATCCTTTGTGTAACCAGAAAAGCGGGAGGGATGCTCCCACGTAATCCGGATAACCACATAATTTGCTCCTAAAGCAGCAGATGATCGTCCTAAATCGGCACCATTTACCCATTTGTCTCCTTGGTTTATGTGTTTCCTTTTGTGCTTGGTGTTTTGATGTGTTTATCTCTTCTGTGTTTTCATTTTGGGTGTTCTGAAGTTGTTTCCTGATCAAAAAGAGTGCACTGAAATTGCTTTGAAATTACATTAATTGCTCTGTAAATTTCACAAAAACACTCTTAATTTCAAAGATTCCATGGTTCATATGATAAAATCATTTTTTCAATCATGTTCATGCTCTGTAAAATGAGCAGCCCACTGACTGACTTGCTTAATTTTGTGCAGGTAGATCAGGTCAGACTCGACTTGCTTCTTTTTCAGGACGACGCTATGCACACGTTTTCTGTTTATTTGTACCGAGTAGAACAAGTCCAATACTTGAATAAAGTTTTACAAATCATGCAAACGTTGATAATTTTATCGACCACCTTCCGACTATAAGCCCGTTCGTGGGACCTCAGTTTTGATGTCGGAGTCGCAATTATATAGATAACGAAGGCGGAAAAAATTGATCGTGTTGTCACGAAAACGAAAACGAAAACTTTCGTTATTTGAGAGAAAATCAAGGGAATACAGAAAAGAATTCCAAAAGATAAAAACCTAATCGAAATCTGAAATTTCGAACTGCATCTAACCGTGAGACGTTTAACCGCGGTTAACCGATTTTTTTATCCGGTTAATAGCTGCAGCCCGAAATTGAAGATATCTGCATCCAAGGGGTAATTATTTTCTGAATAATTTATAGCCATTATGTAATCCTTCAATTTTTTCTGTCGCTCAATGACATTAAGGCATGATATTTCTGAATGAAGGAATTTCAATGATTTTATGATAACCATATGAAAATATAGTATTCATGTCACTTAATCATTTTATGAAGGAAAATTAATAGGTCCGTGATGAAAATCAATATTTATGCTTATTTGAAAACTGGTTAAAAATGCCGGAAATTTGTTGCTAAAATAGCACAATTGTAAAGAAAATACAAAAAGTGTTGAAATGCACTCATTTGATTTTTATTTTACTTTTCTATGTTATTATACAATAAAACAGGTTAGAAACTTTGTATAAAAGTAGAATTTGATAAAGTGTTACCTAAGGTACCAACTTCACCGATGATTTAAAATTTTCTAGATTTGACACAAAACAGTCTTGAAAAGAGTAAGAAATGATACATTGGCCATAATGAATTAAAATATCTATAAAAGTCAAGCTTAATGAGTGCTAAAACGGGAGATGCGCAAGAATAGTAAAAAATCGTGACCACTGACGCACCTTAATGTATCTATTAGCTATTATGCACGTTTCGGGTACTAAACCCTCGTCAGTGATCCTTAATCTTAACAATGTTATATAAGAAGTACCCATCAGCTATTCACTTTCAAGGTCGAAGAGGTGAGGCAAAATAAACATCAAAGAAGTATTCATCAGTTATTCACTTTCAAAGTCGAGAAGGTAGGCAAAATAAACATCAAAGAAGTACCAATCAGTTATTCAGTCTCAAAGTCGAGACGAGAAGGTAAGGCAAAATAAACATCAAAGAAATACCCATCAGTTATTCACTTTCAAAATCGAGAAGAAGGGAGATCTCCAACAAGACCCCGTTGCAGCATCAACAGCGAAACAGCAAAACACCCGATGTAAAAACACAAAAGACGAGTACAGCACAAGACGGAAAAGAGACACACGACATGTAAACATCAAACACAAAAGACTACATATAAACCGACGAGACCAAGAGAAGGTTAGGTAAAATAAACATAAAAAGTACACATCAGTTATCCAGTCTCAATGTCGAGAAGGTTAGGCAAAATAAACATCAAGGAAGTACCCATCAGTTATTCAGTCTCACAGTCGAGAGGGTTAAGCAAAATTTACATCAAAGAAGTACTCATCAGTTATTCAGTTTCGTAGTCGAGAAGGTTAGGCAAAATAAACATCAAAGAAGTACCCATCAGTTATTTAGTTTCAAAGTCGAGAAGGTTAGGCAAAATTAACATCAAAGAAGTACCCATCAGTTATTTAGTTTCAAAGTCGAGAAGGTTAGGCAAAATAAACATCAAAGAAGTATACCCATCAGTTATTCAGTCTCAAAGTCGAGAAGGTAAGGCAAAATAAACATCAAAGAAGTACCCATCAGTTATTTAGTATCAAGGTCGAGAAGGTTAGGCAAAATAAACATCAAAGAAAGGAAATCCAAATAGAGAATATAAGAAGGGAGAAATTTTAAAATGACCTAAGATGTATACCAAAGAGCAAGCTAAAGACAGATCTATGCCACCTCAGATTTACAATAATTTATGAAATTTAGTATTTGAAAATACACAAGTATATTTGAAGTTAGTGAAATTACCCTGGGGAATAACAGTTAACCAGCAGAGTCAGCACCCTAGTGGTTGCTATGTCATTGTTATTCGGTGAATGAAAATCAAACACTAAAAACAAAATCAGAAATCAGATTAACAGTCAATTGACGTACAAAATTATAACAAATGCAAATCCAAGCAAACAAACATGCGAAGGAACATAAGTGAGTCCTAATTGGAGATTATGTTAGGTGTCCGAGGGGAGTTACCATATCCTACTTGCCTGTCGTCACTTAAGAATAACACGAAAATGTTCCAACTCTTTGCCTTCTTGAAGAAAATTTCAAATCAATTCAAAACAATCAGAGTTTCGGATAGCATGCCGTTATAAGTGGTACTTAATTTAATGCCAAAGTGATTTTCAGACACAACCAAATGTATTTTAGATAATTCCTTTTTCTTTATATGCACATTTATTCCGTGATGCAGTGTGAAGTCATTAAAACGATTCCCCGTGACTCGATATTCAAAGTAATATAATTCATATAACTTTCTCTAGCTTGACTTTGTTGTATTCCCTCAGCTATATTCCCCTTCTTTTTACCTATATAAACATGGCAAAGTTATAAAGTCTCCAAGTATTAACTAACGCCTCTCAGATTACCCTCTGTGTCCAGCATCACCTTCCAATCTTCAAAACTCAACGCTAAAAACTTTTTTGACGACAAAAGTTATTCTTTCACCACTGAATACAAAATTTCGATCTCCTGTCACTTCATTGTGAGTGCTGTTGAGATTGTTGTCAGGAACTTCTTTAACTCATTCATACATTTCATCTTCAGGTTATACTTTCACCACTTGTCCTCTCTGAATGTCAATCGGACTTCTCGGGTGATAACATACATGAGCTCGCTACAGCCGGCAGAGCACGGACTGTATTACGTACGCCCTCTTTTGATATCCATTTACATATCCATCTGAGTTGCTTGGGACCCTGCATTTTGCGGTCTTCTCTGTGTTTGATCATCTGACAATGAGGATATTGTTTTACACCACAATTGTACGTTCTTTGAGACGGAAAAGTGGGAGGGTTGTGCGCATGCAAGTTTTACGATTGCGCTGGTACAAGACTGTAGATTGGTCAAGTACTAAGCCTAGTGTCCTTTTGGTGACATTAGGATCATATCCACGGTTTAAAAGGCTTTTGATGATAATGACACATTTTCGATGGTTATGTTGTCTATCTTTGATCCTTCTTATCTTGTTAATTATGTCACCATAAAATGCAGGTTGTGAAATACCCAAAGTATATACTATGTTGCTTTTATTGGTCCGAATTTCAAAAGAATAACAAATACAGAGGGTTTGCACAAATTTGCAAGTGAAATGGGAAAAGATGTTCTATTTCATTGGAATTCCCATGGGTACTAATTGTGCGCCTCTGGTTGCAGATTTGTTTTTATACACATACGAAAAAGAATTCATGCAAAATCTGCGAAAACTCCTGAAATTTGACGACTTGAAATGTTTCAACGGCACCTCTAGGTATCTTGATGATATTTTGACCATTACAAAAATCAAATTTATCCTACAGAGTTAACTTTGAACAAAGCAAACGCAAATGATACAGCTACACCATTTTTGGATCTTGATATCAAAATTAATAACGGAGAAATTGAAACAAAGATATACGACAAAAGAGAAGACTTTGGCTTCAACATGGTTAATTTTCCTTGGCTAGATGGCGATGTTCCATGATTGTCATCGTATGTAGGCCTTTCTACTTAATTTTAATATCCAAAAATTTTCCTTTGAAAGTGCTTCGCGACTTTTGAATCTGTGTCTAAATAGCTGTAAGGAACTTTGAATGGGGAAAGACATGCTGATTATCGATGAATAATTAATTTTTTCTACCGAATTTTAGATTGAATCTGCTTAAGAAGGGAGGTAATTCAAACTATTAAATTTAACAAACATTTGATTCCCGGGACTCATCTTGAGTAACCGAGTTTTGCGGGTTTTTTTTAATATGAAACGCACAAGAAACGAAATGAAAAGTAACGGAACGAAATTTTTTTTTGGTCGGCAAAGAATTTTTAAAAATAAACGTAATAGTAAACGACGCAGACATCATAGAAAAAGCCCTGTAAATTTCATTTTTAGGTCCTTGTTATCATTGAACTTATCAAATCAAAATTTACGAAAAATTTAAAATCAAACGGTTTAAACACAAGTTGTTGAAAAAGCAAACAAAACAAATTACAAAAATAAAAAAGATGAAATTTTCACGATTTTCAGATTTCTAAACTGAGTTGTACAGAAAAAATCTGAGTAACTAGATGAATACATTTCATTTCATTTCAGAGATCCCTCTTCTTTTTGCATGGACTGTTAGCTATAGACATGTAAAAGAAATGTCCATATCGTCATGATTCTTCACTTTGAAAACAACCCTTTTTATCCATAACACAGCTACATGCAGGGATAAGTAGAAAAAAAGGGGTGGGTGGGTTTTTTCCCATCCCATATTTCACTGAACAATTACTGGTCGACATCATGCAGTGAACTTATGATGATTTTTTTTTTTTGGTTGTTAGTTTAAAGGCGAGAAAAATTTGTCAAAAACATCGATTACGTACGTAGTTTAAAATTTATTTTTTTAAAAAAAAAAAAAAGAAAAAAAATTGAACTCACGTATACGTATATGCAAAAAGAGTCACAAAACATTCTGGATCAGATACGAACGGTATATGACTCAAAATGAAATTTGATCAAAAATAGGTACTAGAAAACGAGTTTTTTTTTCACATTCATGGTGGTGTCCAAAAGTGGGAGCCGATTATCGCAAATAATGATTACTGCACGATGCTTGATTCCGATTATAGATTATGGCTCTCAATAATCGATTATTTAAAAAACGAATCTTTATGAAAGGGTTTCAAGTTGAATTGTCTAAAATAATGTAAAATGACAGGCGCCCCGCCCTCGCATATTCTTGATTAAACAAACCACTAAACGGCAATGTTAGGGTAGTCTTCTATTTCAAGGTTGTTCTGATGTAAAAGGAGTTAGCAAATCTGCAAAAAAAGTATAGCCCATCAAGTCTTTTCAGTTGAGTTTAAAAAGAAGTTAACTTTTCTGTCTTTTTTTTTGTAGAAAAGGAGAGGCACTGAAATCCTGTGCCTAAAAGAATAAATATATGAATAAGCAAAGCCTGACTCTTTTATCATAAAAATGATATTTCGTCATTAAGTAGTCAAATGTATTATATTAAGACATATGAAGTGCTGAAATCATCATTGTCTTGACTGAGAGTAAATGGAACAAATCTGCGTAACCTATTTTATAATAAATAATATCGCATTGGATGGCCTGAAGGCTCTGCCGATTCATCATCACTAATGATTTTGTATATAAGCTGGAAAAACATATCTTACTTTTTTGTAAATTCAAAAGGGGGGGGGGGGGGGGTTTCCGGGACTGATCCCCTCCTTAACCCATCCCCTAGCTCTTGATCCACGCTTACAAGTGCCGAGGCGACTTTAGGTGACATATTTTGAGTATAAGTTTATACAATTAAAACTAATAAAAATGTATATAGCGATGTATGAATTTATCAAATATTGAGAAAAACAGCCCTGTATTCACACTTTTAGAAATGGATCAGTTGCGGATGCAGGATTTCAGAAAGGGGGAAGGTACGTACATGTTTCCCATTTCTCCCTCTGGAGTCCTTTATATGTGACCTTCAAATGAATTATATTTATGCTAAATTAAGTGATGTAAGCGAGCGAATACGAGCGAGCATTTTTTTTTTTTTTTTTTTTTGCTGCGTCTGAGGTAAAAATGTCAGGTTTTTTTTATCTGCCCTCTATTACTCTTAGGGAGAAAGGATACATCGGTAAGCCGTATTGTTATGAAATGATCATATACATTTAAGTGGTTTAAAACTTGCGAGCGAATTAAGCGAAAGTCAGTGAATGTGCTTATTTTAATCGTTACAAAAAAAGGTCAATATTTATCAATTACGATCTACATTGCATAATATTCATATATTCAAAATCAAAATTCAAAATTTAAAATTCAAAATCCCCCTTTACCCCTATTGATATGGCAGAGATCAATCCAATCAAAACATAATAGAAAAGAAAGCAGAATGCAGAAATGTATTGTAAAATCTGAATCGGATGCGCGAAAGTTCCCGTTGGCCTTATCCAAATCAATAACTTTTGATTGAAAGGGAGGGGGGGGGGGAGAAGGCGCCTCCTCCCCAATATGCATATTAGGCATATTCACGGATTTTAACATTTAGAACGCGGGCTGGGTATACCCTACCTCTTTAATTAGCGAATGGTTGAATTACAAAATAATTTCAATACATGTATATCCATAACACAAACAATTTTCAAACATTATTCACTTTTCATATTTTCTTTAAAAACTTCTTGTCCACCCCTCCTCCCTTAAACCTTTTGCAAGCACGGCATAGGCGGCCGGCGGCCGACGCCCTCCAATTGAATCATGCAGATATGATTTGTTTTACAGATTGTGGACGAGGGGTGATTACATCAGTTCATCTTGTATGAGCAGTAAAGCTGAAATCAGTATAAATATCATTTCGGCGTCTTTTTTATAGGTTGGGGTCATTGCCGTCACTTTTTTTTCTCTCTCTCTCTCTCTCATTTATTATCTTTATTTTCCCGCTACTTTTGATGCTGTCTTCGTTATGCATACTTATTGACATATTACGTGTATTTTTGCTCCTAACTCATGATATTTATCTTAACACATACAGGTAAATCTGCTTTTTATTTTTGATGTTTATTTTAAGCTGAACAGTTCGGGATACAATTTTTAGTGAATACTTATGCCCCCTTCCCCCTTTGTATAAGCAGAGTTTAACGAAATCGGTTACATCTATGCCTAGATTAAACCTTGTCAGCTATTAGATAGTCTTTTACAGATCTGAAATGTAGTTTATAAAATATGTATAAGACGTACTGATCTTTGACTCGCATTTCCCGAGACACATAGGGTGTGCAAGGGAAAAAAATTACCACAGTTATATCGTAAACGAATGATTAATAGCCATTCTCTGTAAGGACCAAAATCGTTCGGCACGGCATGTCATGGATTTTGATGATTTTCGGTATAGTGGGTGTATATTAATTACTGACCATGAAAATAACACTTTTCAGCCAATGTGATCTCTGGTTGCCATGGTAACGACGTCATTCTATTTATAGCACATTTGGGACCATGAAGTAAGCCAGATCTGGAGACTTCGTTGCCATGGATACCACTGTAACAGCTTGTTCATCTTTATATAATATATTCTTCCTTACTTCCATTCTTACTTAGTACACTTAGATATGTGATATTTATAAAAGGAAGCTTATTGTATTAAGCCAAAATAAGTCAAAATGAAGCGAAAAATAGAGGTGAAAATAAGGGCCAATTTAATGTGTTTTTGACCATTTTCAATCTTAAATATCACAAAAGGCACCAATAGGAGACTAGTGATTTTCATCAATGGAAATGTATGTTTATTGACAATTCTAATATGACTTGATTCTTTTCCCCTATTAAGACAACAGACGCGAGCCGGGCTCTATTCTCCAATATAGGCCCTATAGCGATAAGCCACGCCTACCCATTTTCTGAAAGCAGATAAACCGGCAGGAACTGGTTTTTACCAAGAATCGAAAGGTCTAAGTTTGGTCATCATTAGAATAGAAATAAAAAATGACAAGCCGGGCTCTATTGTTTCATAATGCCCTCGCGTCCTCAGCCAATCACATTTATCACCTCGCCGCTGACGCGGCTCGGTAATGAATGTGATTGGCTGAGGACGCTCGGGCATTATGAGACAATAGAGCCCGGCTTGTCATTTTTTATTTCTTAAATAAAATGAACGAAAAATTGGAGTGGGTATTTAGGAGTTTTATCTAAATTCTGTCGTCAAAGACAGTTGCCATGGCAACATTAGACCTTTTTGCTTGTTTCATATCATCTTTGAAATTGATTTTATTCCTCTTTAGAGGAACATAAGATTGTCAAAATGTATGCATGTATAGATATGACTTAAATCTTTTACATAAGAACAATTAAAATGTTCAAGGTCATTGGCTTGATGTTCAAGGTCATTTATACTTAGAGACTCAAATTTTGCAAAAAATATTGATTTTTTAATATTTTTGTTACCGATTTTAGTGATTTATTTATCTAAATATTTTCGTAGGTCATATATATTATGAAAGCACATGAACACAAGAAAGACAAATCTTAGAATTTATTGAATTGTAGCAATTCAATAGGAAAATATTTTTCCGTCAAAAAACAAGAAAAATACAGATTTCGTCCCTTTTTTATCAAAATACTCACCAAGAATTTAGATATTCAAAGATGTGAAGAAACGTAATCAATAGTTCTAAGAAATAAGTGATACATTTATCATTTTATGGCAAATAACTGTTAAGTTCAATATTTCAAGGTTTCTAAAATATTGACACCTTCATTTTATGAAAATCAGGATTTTTCGTCAAATCTGGTCACTTAAAGTTTAATGACCTTGAAAATTCAGTGGGTGAACTTGAAATATTTTCAAGGTCATTTTTATATCAAAACGCCTCTGATAGATGAATACATGAACTTCTGTTCCAATATCATGCGTACATAGTTTGATAGAGGTTGTGTTTAAATTCATCGTATTGAAACCTTTCAGCCGATTGTTGTCATAGCAACTATATTTGATGCTGCTTTGCATATAAAAGGACAAATTAGCCCAATTAATTTTTCATTTTCATGTAGAGTTCAAAGATGATACTAATTGGATAACTAGAATGTGGACTTCAAAAATTGGTGCTTTTATGAAATTTTCAACCTTGTAAAACAGTAAAAACATGCAAAAAAGGGTCTTTGAGTGCCCAAAACAAAGCCTTTTGATACCCTGTTTTGGCCCATTGTTTCAACTTGTATACATAAGGCATCCGAGATGAATGTAAAAAACTTTACAAGTATGCATAATAATAAGGATTAAAAGAAAATAATCAAAGCAATTTAAGATTTAAAATTTACCTGTTTCCATGGTAACGAAGCCTACAAATATGCCTTGTCCTATAGATTTTCCTGATTTTTGAAACTTCAGACACGGTTACCATGGCAACAACAACCTTTTTGAAAAAACTGGGGTTGATTTACATACTAGTACTTCATATTGAACTTCCATACCAAAAATCTCAAAAATCCATGACATGCCGTGCCAACATGTTTTGAAATTCTTTGGTTCTTACAGAGAATTGCTGTTAAATGGTTAAATTTTGTTTTTCGTTTCATTTCGTTACTTTTCACTTCGTTTTATAGTTTAAAGGGTCTCGAATTATACAGATATTATTAAAGAGTTCTCTCCCTTCCAATATCTGATGTGCAATTTTGTGCTATCTTTCTCTGTCCTTTTATTGTCTTTAGTATATGAAACAAATTAAAATATTATAATCAATCCTACCAACTTTGTCCAGCAATTAAATCCTACCAACTTTGTCCAACAACCCAAAAGAGGTAAATAAATAAGAACATTCATGATTTGAAGTGATTTTTGCGCTTCATTTTTATGAGGAAGCGCGAAAGGTTCCGATTCTGACACTTTGGGTACGAGTTGTCGTTACTCTCGGTCGACACCTAGCGTTTGTTGAAAGGCCTATCGTATGGCATTTACATCCGTCAGCTCATTAGATACGCTAGAGCTTGCTCCAATGTTTCGAATTTCCATGACAAAAATATACAAATTACAAAAACAATTATCAGTCAAGGATATAGATATCATGAACTTGTAAAATCTTTTTGGAAATTCTACTATTCTGAACTTCTTTCAATGTTTGGGACGACTTCGGCTTCATAGTATGTATCATTGGGAATTTCATTGAATTCATCTTATGGTGACCTTATAAACAAAATCGGATCAAAGGCAGATTAAACTTCAACGAAATGCCGGTCGCCTGCTTTACCGAGGATATGATCCTAAAGTCATCACAAAAACACTGTTTTGTACCAGTGTCTTCCCAACATTGCAAACTGGTCAACCGTAGGGACTGGACTCCATGATGGACCTCGTTGAAATCTCGTCAGAAAATACTTGGTCTTGATTTTCTGTCCTATTTGAAATTTGGTCAGACTTCTCGGGTAATTGATCTTTAGCTCGCTTCAGCCAACAGAGCACAGACTGTTATACGCATGCCATAATTTTTTAGATCCATTTACATAGAATCTGTGTAACAAGAGGCCGCTGCGTTAAACTATCTTGTTTGTGATGTCATCTTACAATGAGAAGTTTTATGTTTATACAACAATTGTGTGTCTATGGAGACCTATGTCCGGATAAGTGGGACGGTTGTGCACACGTAATCCGGATAACCACACCTTTTGCTAAAAGCAGATGACCGTTCATTGGTCTCCTTCCTTTTATGTGTTGTCATCAATGTTCAATGTTTCTCTACGTCTGGTGTTCCGGTGAATAATGTGTCTTTTTGCGATTTGGAGTTTGTATGATGTCATTCATGTGTCACTTTCTTGTGAGCTTGTTTCGCTGGGTGACTGCAGGGTGGTCATGCTGGAGATCATTCCCTTTTCTTTATTAGCGGCGTCTAGTTTAATGTTTTTGGTTTTCAATTTACGCGACTCCATTCGATTCAGTTGCAATAAATTATAGATGTAAAGAGAAAATATTTGCTTTTTATCTATACATCGATAGACAGAAATATTATTACACTCATTCCTGTCTTAAAATGACAAATATTGATAATGACCATATCTACATACACAGTACAAAATCGATAATTCAAAAAAATCATAAACCGGAGGCATGCAAAATCAGGATAGAGCAGGAACCAAAGAAAAAAAAACCCCTCCATCACATGAAAAGAAGATAATCCCAGATATGTGAGTGAAACCAGGTACCCAGGAAGAGTCAGCATCTCCTGTTGGCGTGCAACATCCGTCGCTTCAATTCGGTAGATTTGTCACATCCATTCCATTTCGGAAGATATAAGCATATATGGATCAAATCAAGTGGTCTAAGACAGAATATCATCCAAAATTCTGGACAATGGGACATCATAGTGAATGACGAGTTCCCCATATCGACCGCAGAACTTCATCAATGACGATGTTAGTCTGTCACAAACATATCCCTGATTAAGAAGCTTATCTGAAAGACACCTAGCTCTCAGAATAAAATCTGTTTGTTTTGTACTTGCTCTTGCATAACGTATCAACTGAGATATGAACATATTACGTTCACAAATGCAGACTTAATAATGAATAAAAAAAAAAATAGAAGTTTCTGGACGACATCTTTAAACAAAGAATTGCTTCTTCTGTCAGTCTATCTGATACAAGATGGTTGTCTTTGGTGTTTACACGAGGCCCAAATTATGTTTTTGAGTGATATCATCTATACAGATATAGATAAGATATTGTCCAGAAGTATATAGGCATTGTTCGGGCAATGTAGAAATAATTAAATAATGTTTTATTACTGTACTCAGCACTATTTGATCACAATTCGCTTTGCACTTCAAAATAGTAGTTAATATATTGATAAATTTTCGAAAAATATTCGAAAATAATTATTCTCAACAAATCGTATTTGACATTCAAGCCTTCGTGTAGATCCGCGTAAGAATCATGCAGGGGTGATACATCAAAAGTTTTTTGCAAAACATATTATTTCTGTTTTGATACATATATGTGGTACAAATCAGACATGTGATATTCATTTTCTCAAGGTAGGGATGGTGAAGAGGGACATTCACCTCATAATGTTTAAAGGATTTTGAAGGGAAAAATGGAAGGAAAATTTTCTTAATATAATTTACTACCCCTATAACTTTCTTCACCTTCCAAGGATGAGGAAAATTCCTTCAGAACATTCGTATTGAGGATGATCTGAACTCTTTTCAAGAGAATAAATATTACAGAAGTACAGAGAAAACAGTTCAGCAAAAAATTTTTAAGGTTCTTCATCTGCCTTATCCTTACGTAATCCTGTACTTAAATGGTATATTACGTTGTAGGAATTAATATCGCGCCATTCAGCAATACCTAGAATGTTAAATGATGCAGGAAAACTTAATCTAATGTAATCTTTGACGATGGAATGCTGTACACTCTCATGTTGAGCTACATCCCAGAACATCAAATCTAAGGCTTATATGTCCATACCAGGTCTTCGGCTGTAGGCGGATACCTCGTGTCAAAATACCCCCATCAAAGTCATGTGTAACAAGTGTGTCCCTATCAGAGTTTCCATCATAGACCTGCAATAAATGGTGGAATTTTCCTCTTATTGAAATTTAGAGTCAAAAGTATTTGAATGTGAAAAGAAATTACGTTGTTTACCTCTCTGAATTGTTTTTGATTGAAGTAACACAAGTAAGGATTTCTTATCCGAGACATTGGATGTATGTTGCTTAGTTGCAGCCAGATTTTGTCATTTAAAGTAAACTTTAAAGTGTTTATGCTAAACTTGATTAAATTTGCATGGTAATAATACTCTAATTGTTATGAACACTTATTTCCTTTGCGGATAATCGCATTGACGCTTATTATTATCTACACTTGTTTTCATTCCGGATAATCACACCATTTGTTTATAGCAGATGCCGTCCAAAGCCGGCGCCGGGTGCACATTGGTCTTCTTTTTATGTGTCGTTGATGTTTCTGTATACGTCTGTCTCGATTTTATTGTACATGTATGATGATCCTGTGAATATTGTGGGGTCTTTTTTTTTGGTTTCTAGTTTTGTCTGATGTCAATTATGTATCCCTTTCTTGGGTTTGTTTCGCTGGGTGAGTGTAGGGTGGTCATACTGGAGATCATCCCCTTTTCTTTGTAATTTGGAGTTGGAATTTTTTAAGTGTATTATTACTTTCTTTCCAGTTCTGTCACATAAAAGAGGCTTTGTTTCGCCATTTTAAGATCATTTTGATATCATATTTTGGAAGGTTGTCATACATATTTTGGAAACTTGTCATTTCATTCTAAATTATTTTCCAAATTAAAGGAGGTTAATTTTAAACGTCTTCAAGTTCAAAAGCATCATTTAAGAACAGATCAATTTGCAGCATGGACCAGACAAGGGGTCCCAACAGTAATGCGGAAGGATTCAAACTCTATACCTTCTTGAAGAAAATTTCAAACAAATTTATTATGCACCAGACACGAAGTTTCGGATATAAAATCATCATCAGAGATGCATCTAGCTTTTAAGTGCTTTACAGCAGACGCCAAAATTCATTTCAGTAGCGCCCTCTTTTTTATTTACTCTACAGAGAGTACTCGGCTCCAAATTTCGTGTAGGGTCGATTTAGTAGCATATCCAAATAAAATTTATGTTCAAAATAGCATTGGAGGTATGGTGCAAAGACGCCAACTTCCTTTAATTTCGATAATATATTTGGATGAAATAACACGTTTCCGAAATAGCCATATAATATGTATGATTTCAAATTGATGAAATGCCAAAACAAAGCGCATTTCAGGCCACAGAGCTGGAAAGTAGTAATTAATATACAATGTCACGGGGAAGGAGTTTATTAGATCCGAACTGCAACAGTAAATAAGTGTTCGTATTGATAATGCGGGAGGGTTACAACTATTTATCTTCTTGAAGAAAATTTCTAACCAATTTATTTTGCATCAGACATGTGTTTCGGATATAAAATCCCCATCAGTAATGCTTCCAGTCAATATTCATATGCCGCCAAAATTCAAGACTCGGTTGTGACATCCTCGACAAAACAGCAAAACACAAAAGAGTTCACTTTATCAATTGTTTGCCATCAGGGCAAAGTGTCTTTAATGTGTTTGTAGATATTGTTTTCAGTTTTATGCGTGAATACCGACGGCAGGTGCGGCAAGCCAAACATGATATTATGCTTATCCTCCGTGTTACCTAATCCTGCTTCTAGCTTATTTATTCTAGCTTATTATTTAGACTAAGGATCACTGACGAGGGTTTAGTACCCGAAACGTGCATGTCTGGTCCATGCTGTAAATTTATCAGGTTTAAAATGATGCTATTGAATTTAAAGACGTTTAACATTTGAACTACTTGGTGAGTGTCACTGCTGGTGGACCAAAGGTCCCCGAGGGCACATGTAGCCAAGTTCGATCAACTTCGGTTGATCGTCTTTCTCTTCAACGCATTTGAAATTTTCTGTTACAAAATTTCTTGAAATTTCTAAAACGTGGGTCCTGTAGCATCATATCCCACTCATTCTGCTACGTCTTTTGGTACATTATTGGACATGATAATTTTCATACCTTTTGACCATATTACATTATTTAGACTAAGGATCACTGACGAGGGTTTAGTACCCGAAACGTGCATGTCTGGTCCATGCTGTAAATTTATCAGGTTTAAAATGATGCTATTGAATTTAAAGACGTTTAACATTTGAACTACTTGGTGAGTGTCACTGCTGGTGGACCAAAGGTCCCCGAGGGCACATGTAGCCAAGTTCGATCAACTTCGGTTGATCGTCTTTCTCTTCAACGCATTTGAAATTTTCTGTTACAAAATTTCTTGAAATTTCTAAAACGTGGGTCCTGTAGCATCATATCCCACTCATTCTGCTACGTCTTTTGGTACATTATTGGACATGATAATTTTCATACCTTTTGACCATATTACATTATTTAGACTAAGGATCACTGACGAGGGTTTAGTACCCGAAACGTGCATGTCTGGTCCATGCTGTAAATTTATCAGGTTTAAAATGATGCTATTGAATTTAAAGACGTTTAACATTTGAACTACTTGGTGAGTGTCACTGCTGGTGGACCAAAGGTCCCCGAGGGCACATGTAGCCAAGTTCGATCAACTTCGGTTGATCGTCTTTCTCTTCAACGCATTTGAAATTTTCTGTTACAAAATTTCTTGAAATTTCTAAAACGTGGGTCCTGTAGCATCATATCCCACTCATTCTGCTACGTCTTTTGGTACATTATTGGACATGATAATTTTCATACCTTTTGACCATATTACATTATTTAGACTAAGGATCACTGACGAGGGTTTAGTACCCGAAACGTGCATGTCTGGTCCATGCTGTAAATTTATCAGGTTTAAAATGATGCTATTGAATTTAAAGACGTTTAACATTTGAACTACTTGGTGAGTGTCACTGCTGGTGGACCAAAGGTCCCCGAGGGCACATGTAGCCAAGTTCGATCAACTTCGGTTGATCGTCTTTCTCTTCAACGCATTTGAAATTTTCTGTTACAAAATTTCTTGAAATTTCTAAAACGTGGGTCCTGTAGCATCATATCCCACTCATTCTGCTACGTCTTTTGGTACATTATTGGACATGATAATTTTCATACCTTTTGACCATATTACATTATTTAGACTAAGGATCACTGACGAGGGTTTAGTACCCGAAACGTGCATGTCTGGTCCATGCTGTAAATTTATCAGGTTTAAAATGATGCTATTGAATTTAAAGACGTTTAACAATTGCTATGGGTCCGCCGATGCTCAATATTGTGCTTTATTGACATTGCTCTTGAAAATCTTCTTTATCTCATTTCAGATAAACTATTTAGTCAGGGGTTAGATTTTGGACGTTATGTTTCATGTATTCTTTTAAAACCTGAAACTGTTTTTTTTTCAAATATTGTCAGTAATATACAAAATACGTTTCCTCACATTTGAAAACTGACTCCAAGTTGAGGTCGATTCATCCATGTATGATAGATAATATGACTTCACCCATTGATTGTAGTTTGAGCGTCCTTTGCTTAACACTGCCGTAATGTTGTAAATCGATGGTAGCTCCAACTAGAAAAATATCAATACAGAAGAAAATAAGAATATTTTAATAAAATACAGAGGGATCTTTTTTGCAGTGACAAAGTCTGTCGCTGTAAACTGTACCATGGGTTAAGTAGCTGGTATATGTTCCCGTGTAATGCTAGAGTCCAGTCTTTCACAATATAGCGTCAGTGTAGTAATGGTGATGGACAGCCAATGATTTGAGGTCTCATCTGCTGTATGATAGACGAGCTCCCACTTTAACGTTTTCATTTTTTTCTGGATGGAGGGGGAGGTGTTTTGTATATGCCACACTAGAAAAGAGTGGAAATTCTGGATTCATTACTCTGCTTACTCCTTAATATGCTTACTCCTCCCGGGCACCTGGTCCCACCTATAGCTTGCTAGGGGTCCGTCGATGCTTAATTTTGTACTCTATTGTGAGTGCTGTTGAGATTATCGTCAGGATCTTCTTTAACTCTGAAATATTTTTTTGTAATATTATCCATTCCTTCACGATCAATGCACATGTTTTAACTGACCTGAATAGTTCGAATTTTTATACCCCCGGAATCACAGATTCGGGGCCATATAGTTTTTGGCCTGTCCGTCTTATTATCTTTTCGTCTGTTTGTCTGCCTTTCTGTTTGTCCGAAAAAACTTTAATATTGGGCATAACTTTTGAATGGTAAGTGATATGGCACATGTGTGTTCCTTGTGACAAGACCATTCCATTGATACCAAAATTGTTGACCTTGACCTTTCACATACTTAACAGAAAATGAAGTTTATACCAACATAGATGCCGCCGGGGGCATTCGTGTTTCTTTAACTCATTTGCGTCACACTTATGCCCTTTGTCATGTGGAGCTCGTACAAATGTTCCCCGCGAGGGGTTTGACAGTAAGTGTTTTGAATATATTTCCCTGACATTGTCGCCATAGCACTTTCTATATAGACATAACGTCAGACAGTGCATGAAGTTTATATATTGTTTTCATTTTCGTGCTTAAACATCAACGGCGGTTGCGGCTAGCCAACAGGGGATGCTTACTCCTCCCGGGCACCTGGTCTCACCTCTAGCTTTCTAGGGGTCCGTCGATGCTTAATTTTGTACTCTACTGGTCGGGTACATATTATCGCCGGGCACATATTATCGCCACTTCATTTATATCTCTGCATATTGTTGATGTAGGAATTTAATTTTTTCACCATATTTACATCTTTGAAACATGAAAAGGTATACAAAATTTCAAATAATTCCATAACCTGAAAATATTGAATTTTATTATACAAAGTCGTTAAATCTGAATGTAATCCCCCCGCCCCTCCGGGGAAAGGGTAGGTCACTTCATCTTCCTATATCTCTTTGGTTTTTGAAATTCTTTGTATGAATTTTTCACAGGCAAAAAGGAGAAAGTCCAAAGATTCAGATTATGTGAATTTTGTGGAAAAAGTTAAAGATTTTCAGTAAGAAGAGATGGAGGTGGCGATAATATGTACCCTCCCTTCTTTCAAACTTAGCTAAACCCTTACGCTCCCGAATCATCGGTAAAGAAGAACCCATCGTCAGATTTTCATGAAAATTGGAAGAAATGTGTATCGAGGGTTCTCCCTCCTTCTGTGCAAATTTCATTAAATATCGTGAAGAATTAAAGATTATAGAGCAAATAATGTTGAAAAAAGTGGCGATAATATGTGCCCGACCAGTATTGTGAGTGCTGTTGAGATTTACGGCCTATTTTGGGGCTTTTAATGGGTATATATGTATGTTCGTAGCTTCAAAACTAACGGTAAAAATTGATGAAACTTTGCATGTAGAAAAAGTATGTTTCAATTATTAACATTTATAATTTTTAGGAAAATCAAATGATAGGATCAAATTTAAGTCTGGCTGTCCTGGGCCTCCTTAAGTGATTCTGCAAAGCATTGATTAGACTTTGCAGTAGGGCAATGTATAATAAGTAAGTCCATATCGTATATATGTCTGGAAAGTCGATAGTTTTTGCAAACACTTCAAGAGTTCTTCAAAAGGAGAGATTTTCTGTTGTCGACAAACTATTGGAGTGTTTGCAAAAACTTTGAAATTTTCATAAACCTGAACGATGTGCATTGATTAATTTAGCATTGCCCTACTGTAACGTCTCATCTGTTTTGTAAAGTTTAATTTAGATAATGAGAAAAAACCACAAATCTATGTAAGGAAGAACAACACCATACGTTTCGATCCCACGCGGTGAATTCTCAGTAACCATTTAAACAATTTCGGCTCGCATGGTCTCCGATTGTCATGAAATGTCACACATAAGTAGGGACACATGAAAAAAGTGATTCTAGGACATGCTGTATGAACGATTGACTTCAAAAACGCCCCAAAAGGCTTTTTTTTTAATTTCTAAAGTCTGTTTCCATGGCAACCAGATATGATATTAAGACATCTTTAAATTTTTCTCTATTTTTGGGTCAGACCCAACCTTATGTATAACTTTTATCAGAATCTGAGACATGCCGTGCGATGCGTCCTTAATAAAAGTGCAAATGCTTACAGAGAATAGCTATTAATTCAAATGAGTAATATCAATAATTAATAAGTTCAATAATTTCAGACCAATACTAACATGGTACTTGAGTTACCTATAATTATTGAGATTATTAGTTCTAAATACATTTGTATTGATTCTTAGCATCATAACATCAACTCTTCAATTCGTCGCATCATTACTTCAATTCTTCACATTTCGACATTGTCAAAAATACTCATTTGTGCACTATATCTCTTTCAATAACTCAATAAATATATAATTTTATGAACTGATTTATCATTTTTAAGTAACTTAATGCCTTTAAAAACATATATTTTATGCTAGGGGTTTTCATTTTGAATCTTAAATTAATAATGAATTATATTCTTATTTAAAAATGGAGGGGTGATTTTCATACATTTTCAGCTTCTTTTTCCCAACCACTTGGAAAATGTTCATGACACGAAGTAGGTACTATGTACAAATTAATGGTCAACTACATGTGTTGTTGCTTCATGTCTAGAACTTCATAAGTTTCATGGGACCAAAATAAAAGTAGTTCACAGGGGTACCCTGACCCGCCCTGGTAAATGAGTTAAAGAACAAATATGGTTATACATTCTTTGTCCGTATGCTAAGAGTATGTATGGGTATGAGGTGAGTGTTGTATCCCCTGGGGCTCTACGGGAAGGGATTTCTCCCCAAAAAGGGGGGAACCCATGATTCTTATTGCATTATGTTGAAAATACTCACTAATCAAACTATGTAAGATGTGAATGAAACATACAGAGAATAAGTGTCTTTTACAATTTGTGTTTTTACGGGTATGCAACACAGAAAGCGCATTTATCGTACATGTAATGCGCGGAGTGGTTGTGGAAAATCAACTGAAAATGTATGAAAATCATACCCTACATTTTTACATAAGAAAATAATTCATTACGATTCAAAATGAATAAAACTCATTAAATATATATTTAAGCATTAAGTTACTTAAAAATGATAAATATACAGTAAATTAGTTCGTAAATTCATATATTTATTGAGTTATTGAAAGATATAGTGAAAAATACGTATTTCTTACAAAGTCATAATGCGAAGAATTGAAGAATCGAAGTAAGAATGAGACGTATTGAAGAATTGAAGTAATGATGCGAAAACTTAAAGAATTGAAGTCATGATGCGAAGATTTGAAGAATTGAAGTAATGATGCAAAGATTTGAAGAATTGAAGAAATAATACAAAGAATTGAAGACTTGAAGTAATGATGCAAAAATTGATGAAAAGAATTGAAGAAATGATGCGAAGAATTGAGAAATGATGCAAAGAATTGAAGAAATGATGCGAAGAATTGAAGAAATGATGCGAAGAATTGAAAAAATGATGTGAAGAATTGAAGAAATGATGTGAAGAATTGAAAAACAAAGGAGGGGATCTCCAACAACACCTGGTTGTAGCACCCACAGCAAAACCCCAAAACACCCAATGCAAAAAGACAAAGCAAACAAGCACAGAAAGAGACGCATAAGGGACAAGGAACGTCAACGCACAACACAGAAACATCAAACACAAAGGACTACACATAAACCAACGAGGCCAATGGGCAACCGGTGCCGACTTAGGACGGCCATCTGCCACGGAAATAGCAGAAGGTGTGGTTATCCTGGATTACGTGCGCACAACCCTCCCACTTTTCCGATTACCCAGAGGTCTCGAATAACGTACAATTGTGGTGTAAAACAACCTCCTCACTGTCAGATGACCATGTTTAAGAAATGATGTGAAGAATTGTTGTCCATCAATAATCCAAAATTCGCGGATTATCTGAGCAGTATCTATCCTTCAGAGCTTGAAGTCAAAGAAACTACAGAGACAAATAATTCAGCATCCTATTTGGATATAATGTTGTCCTACGACACTGATGGTCACATGAACACTTCACTCTATGACAAACGTGACGACTTCAATTTCACCATTACAAACTTTCCCTTTCTGAGTAGCAACATCCCTTCATCGCCAGCTTATGGTGTGTTCATATCTCAGTTGATACGCTATGCCAGAGCAAGTACCAAATATACGGATTTTGTTCTGAGAGCTAGGCGTCTTTCAGATAAGCTTCTCAGTCAGGGATATGTTTGTGACCGACTAACATCGTCACTGAGGAAGTTCTACGGTCGATATGGGGAACTCGTCATACACTATGATGCCCCACTCTCCAGAATGGTGGATGATATTCTGTCATAGACCATTTGAACCATCCAACAAAAGATTGTACTCTATGTCTTCCGAAATGGAAGTAACCGGATGTGACATTTCTACCGAATTGAAGCGGCGGGTGTTGCATGCAAGCAGGAGATGCTTACTCTTCCTGGGCACCTGGTCTCACTCCAATATCGGGAGTTCGCTTCTTTTCATATGATGGAGGTTTTTGTGTGTTTGCTTTGGTTCCTGTTTTGTCCTGATTTTGTATGCCTTCGGTTTCTGATTTTCTGAATTATCGATTTTGCGCTGTATACAGGGATAGGGTCATTATCCATATTTGTCATTGAAGAAATAATCGTTTCTTTTGCATTTATTTAATTCTTCGCCTAGTGATATATAGTAGGGCGAAGATTTAATAAAACGATGTCCCCTGATGAACATTGTAGTCGGTGAGAAGACGCATATTTCAATTTTGCACTTAAAGGGAGCATGTTGTATTGAGAAGTACCTGAATCCATTCATTCACTGTATTGTGCGATGACGACCATGATTTACCGCTTTCCAAGCAGTATTTATCAAGAACACCATCTGATTGATGTATTGATGACATGGTTACAATTCCATCCTTCAATATGCTCTGCGGAGTAACTAAAAAGAAGTGAAATACTAGTATGAATTTGAATTGAATAATTGATTGGTATTTCTCTGATGTTTATATTACAATTAAGATGTTGCTTAACATAAAGATATGAACTAATTCCATCATTTCAATATAAGATAATTTAAAAAGATTCTATCTTTGTTTATGTAAAATGTTAAAATAATCAAAGAAAGGAGGGGATTACCAACAACACTCAGTTGCAGCACCTAAAGCAAAACCACAAAACACCCAGTACAAAAACACAGAGCAGATACTTACAGAAAGAGACACAGAATGGTTAGGACAACCAGCTCACAACAAAGAAACATGAAACACAAAAGATCACACATAAACAAACGAGACCAATGAGCAACCTGCGCCGACTTAGGACGGCCATCTGCCTTGCAGGTAGCAATCGGTGTGGTTATCCGGATTACATCTACCCAGAGGTTTCTGTGGTGTAAAATAATCTACCCAAGATGAACATACAAGCAGACAACACGGCGCAGGAGCCAAGAAACACACAGATGTTGCATGCAAGCAGGATATGCTTACTCTTGCTTGACACCTGTTCTCACTCCCATATAGGAACGTCGCTTCTTTTCATTGGAGGTTTTTGTTTGTTTGCGTTCCTGTTTTATTCTGATTCTATATGCCTTCTGAATGATCAATTTTGTACTATGTATTGGGATATTATCATTGTCTATATTTGTCATGTTAATTCATATAATACAGAAGGCATACGAAATACGGTCATTTCTCTGCAGGCTGTAGCGAGCTCATGCATGTGATCATCCAAGAAGTCCGACTGAGATTCAGAGAGAAAAAATGGTCGGGCCCTGTCTTCTCTAAAAAGGTTTGGACAGGGACCGCCATGGAGTCCTGTCGTCAACATCAGAGTAAACTTCTTACAAATACGCTGTCACAAGGCTATGACAAACAACAAAGTTGAGTGTTTGGCACTTCTTGTGTTTCTATCTTCATAATGTACTTACCACAGATAGAGTTGTCATATGACCACGATTTTCCAGGGATGCATGTTGACGACATTATCGTTGTAGTGGATGCACAAGCATCCGTGACAGCATAACGAATGAAAGGAGGATCGAATGAGTCTTCCACAATGTTAATGACTTCTGGCCTTGTACTGGAACATTCTTCAATAAAGGAGTACAGATATATATAAATGATAAGACAAATTTAACAATCTAATAGTAATAAAGATTATTTCTAATCGCTAATGGCACAGAGATCGTAATGATACCAATTCTATTAAGAAGTATTTAAAATTGTTAAACGTCTTCAAATTCAATAGCATGATTTAAGAACAGACCAATTTGCAGCATGGATCAGACAGATAATTATATCCAATGAGTTAAAGAAGATCCTGACGATAATCTCAACAGCACTCACAATAGAGCACAAAATTAAGCATCGACGGACCCCTAGCAAGCTAGAGGTGGGACCAGGTGCCCGGGAGGAGTAAGCATCCCCTGTTGGCTAGCCGCACCCGCCGTCGACGTTCATGCACGAAAATGATCACAATATGTAAAATACATGCACTGTCTGACGTTATGTCTATATAGAAAGTGCTATAGCGACCAAGATGTACCGAACAACGTAGCAAGATGCAGGATGAGTGAGATATGATGTTACAGGATCCACGTTTTTAACTTTCTAGATTTTTTAATAAGAGAAATTTTCCAATGCGTTGAAGAGACAGACGATTAACCGAAGTTGATCAAACTTGGCTACATGTGCCCTCGGGTACTCTTGGTCCACCAGCAGTGACAAGTTAAACACAAATTTTAATAGAAAGAAGCAATCAGTGAATGAGAGTCAAATACAAAGAACCAAGATAAAATTCTGAAAATCGCAATCAAAAGGATTATACATTCCAGCAAAAACATGCAAAACTTTCTTACGAGAGAAGAAAAACAAGACAAGCAGACAGAGACAATAACACAGCTTCACAAGATTTTTATCCTATGAAGAATACAGCAAAACCCCCAAACACCCTCTGAAAAAAAAACACAAAGTAGACATGCACAGGATGAGACGCAAATGGTAAAATGAACGCCAAATTACATCAAGGAACATCAAACACAAATGACTACACATACCAACGAGACCATTGAGCAAACGGTGCCAACTTCGGACGGCCATCTGCCACGTAAATAGCAGACGGTGTGGTTATCCTGCGCACAGCCCTCCCACTTTCCCGATTTCCCAGAGTTCTAGAAGGACGTACAATTGTGGTGTAAAACAACCTCCTCACTGTTAGATGACCACACACAAACAAGACCACAAAACGCAAGGGCCCAAGCAACACAGATGAATATGTAAATGGATATAAAAAGAGGGCGTACGTAATACAGTCAGTATAATAGTTTTCCCACTCTTTGGATATATAACAATGTTTAGATTGAGGATCACTGACTAGGGTTAGTGCCCGAAACGTGCATGTCTGGTCAATGCTGAAAATTTATCTGTTCTTTAATGATACTATAGACATTCATCAACTTCGGTCGATCGTTTCCTCAACGAATTCGAAAATTTCTGCTATCAAAATGTCTTAAAATTTCCAAAACGTGGGTCCTGTTGCATTATATCCAAGCTATCCTGCTACATCTTTCGGTACATTTTTGGACATAATAACTTTCGCACTATTTGGCCATATTACTATGATAAGATTGAGTATCACAGACGAGGGTTAAGTACCCGAAACGCGCATGACTTGTCCATGCTGCAAATATATCTGTTCTTAAATTATACTATTGAATTTGAACACGTTTAGCATTCAGTCTCAAAGTCGAAAAGGCAAGGCAAAATCATTAGAATTCCCATTGGAACGGTTGGGAACATCGGAATGAATAAACATAAAAAAGTACCTATCAGTCATTCAGTCTCAAAGTCCAGAGGGCAAATCAAAATCACTAAAATTGCCATTGGAACGGTTGCGAATAAATAACATTCCTAAGTGGGAATCGTTTTAAAAATCACATTTATCATGTTACATATCTAATGCATGTGCAGTATACAAGTAGGTAGGACCAAAGAGAGAGAGCTTGAAGCTTATTTCAATTAATTTCTCATCGTATTTAAAACAAGGAGAAGTTTCAGAACCTAATTGATAAGCATCACCCCCCCCCCCTGAACAAACTAAAATTAACAAATACAATTTCATTTATCTCAAAGCCTGCTGCTGCTGCATCGGCCAAAAGTTGGCCTGTCTTCATTTCTTTCACATTTCTCTACTCATTGGGTGTTTTGGGGTTTTGCTGTGTGTGCTGCAAACTAGTGTTGTTGAAGATCCCCTCCTTTCTTTCATGTCTTCCCCGTCATGTTACATGGTTAAATCGACTGCTTGATTTGATAACCTATCGGTTGAATTTAGTTTAAGCATATTTTATTTCATAATTGAAATAAGATTGGGCTCAAGTTTGAAAAAGAAATATGCATATTGTAAGAAAGAGAGAGAAAGATATATTGGTATACTTGTTGTGATGATTTACTTGTATCTGAATATTTGCTGCAGGTAAATATATAATCATTTCTTTTTATGGAAATAATTTCGATGCAGCATATGTGCAATTCAACATATCATTTCTAAGCAGTGATTCGTGAGGCCGAAAAGGAGAACATCGATATGGGGGAATTGAATGAATACCTAGAGAGATAGCTAAAGATAGCTAGACACAATTCTATGAATAGACAGTTTACCTCTTAGATTTAGAATTATTTACAAAATTAAGTTATTTAGACAGAATACATTTGCAGTGATTGCGTAAAGATTGTGTAAGTAGGCGAGCAGTATACCCGGGGACTAACAGTCGACCTGCAGCGATAACAACCTAGCGCTTTCGGTAATTATTGCTCTTTCTGTGCGTGTCTGTTCTGTGTTTTTGCATAAGGTGTTTTGGGACTTTGATGTGGATGCTGCAACCGAATGTTGTTGGAAATTTCCGCCTTTCTTTTATGCGTATTGTCTGATTTTTGTGTGTCTAGTAGCAGCTTATTATTGCAAGAGATATGTTCCTTATTTAGATCTAATATTTGCTTACATCTTAAGGACTCAAATAATCCCAATTATTTCTGTACAAGTTCAGCTATCTACAACCAATTTAATTAAAATAGACGTTTTTATTCTTTTTTTTATATCTCTTATCCTTGGTATTTGAATACCTTGCTGTTTGTGTTCTGGTTTTTAGCTTTGCATGAGATATTTGTTACTATTTAATATGGAGAACATAATGCACATTATTTATAGAACCCTGTTTCTTCTCTTCGCAATTCATGTTTGAAATTTTGACATCCAATTAAGGTTTAAAAAACCTCAATGAAAGCTAGAAGTATCCGAGAGAAATGCAAATATGCGGAAATTAAAGCTTCAATTACCGTTACGGCCTCGCCTCCCTTTTTATCTTTCACAAATATCGATCTCGTAGTTTTCATCAATTCGATGAATCTGATCAATAATGTGATACGAAATTCATTTGAAATAAACAAATAAAACTCATTGACATGTTAAACCAATAATTTGACTGATATTGTTTTTAGTTTAATGACATTTGTTTACATACCAGTAGGAATGCAGACTCTGGTCCCTGACGACAAAAACAAGCATGATTCATATTCCAAACAATCTGCGCATTCCTCACTTCTCTGAAATTAAGAATTTAAAATTTGATGAATTGGTTCGTTGAGAAGCCGACAGAGGGCATCTTTAAAGATATAACCTTTATGATGTACATGACTGTTTAAATTAATTAATATTTTTTCCCTATTTGTACGTAACTGGGGATTCCGTAAAAGCGGGTTCCATCATTGAAGCATTGGTGAAATTATGCAATGAATAAAAAAGCTCTGGAAATGAGCAGAGTAGAAAGCATCTCAGGGACCTCTATGCACCGATCAAAACATGTCAAAAACAAAGAAAATATACACTATTTTGACATGTTTCGCCGCCCTTAAAACTTGGTCTGTTCAATGATTCATCATCTCATCATCATCATCTGTCCCATGGCCGTTCAATGAATGTCGATAACAGAACAAAAGTAATTTTAAACTATTGATTACCGTAGGAAGTAAGTTCAATCTTTTTATCAGATAGTAAGAAAAGAGAAGATAATATTTTTGTCAAATGTTTTCTTTACAACTTCACTTTTCGATTGGTTTCTATATAACTTTGATAAATCTATTCTGTTAAATTACATAACTTTCACATTTGACAAGTTTCCATGGAGCTGTTGCGACGGGTTTTGCATGCAATCAGGAGACGCTGACTCTCCCCGGGCACCTGGTCTCACTTCGGAATGTTATTCATTCCGAGAATCGCAACCGTTCCTGTCGAAAATGTAACGATTTTACCTTGCCTTCTCGACTTTGAGACTGAATAACTGATAGGTACTTCTTTAATGTTTATTTCAGTGTCTTTCCATTTTACAATAACATAAATGTCCCGACTCTGCTTCCATAAAGCAGCTTTCTTGTCAAAATACTGTGCAATGGAGGGGATTTCCAACACACGTGCATGTTTCGGATAACGACTCGTCATTCGTATGACATTAAGCCAAATAATATGAGGAACCCCTCCGATTTATTTCTAAATATCTGTGTTTTTATTTTGCTTATAAAGAAATGCTTTACATTTTCTGTGAGGCCCCTTCAGACTCTACAGTATGAAAAAAGATATGATATTTTCCCAATTTTCAACGATTTTTCAACAAAAATCCATATGTTTCCTCATTTTATGGACGCGTTAATTGATAAACTTGAGTTTGAGACTTTTAAAAAGGCAATGACATTGTCTTTCTTTTGATACCAAATTTCTTGTTAAAGCTACAGCATGGAAAAAGTAATTGCGGTTTTCCAATTTTCAGCGGTTTTCTTTGAAAAATCTCACTTTTACCCCAAAATTTTGAAATGCCAAAGAATGCCAGAGTGGCATTCGCCGGATTATCAAAGTAGAGGGTATTGACGTGACTTTCAAGCAAAAACATTTTGTGTGTACCAGTTTTTAGGGTTCCCCGAAAATTGCCATTCGGCAACTAGACTATTTGGTTGATGCAAAGAAAATATTAAACGTTATAAAATCTTGTTTTCCTCAAAGACGTTTAACATTAGACCATCCAAAACACCGAATTTAACACTTAACCAGATATGATTTCTTTTCTGCACGACCCAACTAACGTGTTTCTAGCAAGCTTCAAAAACATTATCTCCCCGGGCATCTGATAAGCAAATATCGAAATGTGCTGTAAGTGATTTGTAGGGATTACATATGTAAACATAAAAAAAGTACCTACATGTAACACTTCTTCAGTCTCAAGGTCGAGAAGGCAAGGCAAAATCGTCAGAATTCCAATCGCAACGGTTGCGAACCCCGGAATGAACAACATTCCGA
The DNA here is from genome assembly GCA_028142955.1 of Pinctada fucata. Lineage (NCBI taxonomy): Eukaryota > Metazoa > Mollusca > Bivalvia > Pterioida > Pteriidae > Pinctada > Pinctada fucata. The sequence continues at coordinate 1,320,190 of AP027104.1, forward strand.
AGTGAGACGCCGGGGGAGGATCAGCGTCTCCTGATTGCATGCAACACTAATATAATTCACGTGATATATGAAAAAAAAAGTATGACGCAGTTAAACAGCGACACTGAATTCTACTATGCCTTCCGCCTTTGCACTGGAGCTGGTTAATTAGATAAGTTGTTCTTTGTATTTCTGTGAAGTGTGTGTGTCTTTGTCGCAGTCTGTTTGTCCCATTTTCTTTTCGCGTGAGAAATCTCTGTTTATTACTTTTTCCAAAATTAGTAAGCCTTTCGATTGTTGTTTTTGAAATCTGGTTTCAGGCTTTCGTGCTTGAATTTCATCTACTGATTAAGAATGAAGTAGCAGAATGAAACATCAACTGTGGGTGCTGCAACCGAGTATTGTTGGAGATCTCCTCCTTTTCTATCAAATATATTATCCATTTTAAATATGCCTTTACAATTTTGACTTTAATGCATTAAACATTATTGAAAAAGAGAAGACACAAAGATAAGTAACTTACAGAATTCAACACAGCATAAATTCTATCTGGATTATGATTTAATTCCGAAACGCCGTCTATATGATTGTATATTGTTAAATTACACTGTAATAATGTCCTATCGAAATTAATGGAGGAACAGTTCATCCTTTTCTCACATTCCTTCATACATAATTCTAGTTGTATAGTTTCAAAATACTGAGACCTCTCCGCGTTCAAAAACACACCGTGTGTTATGGTGAAGTCTAGATTATATGAGTAAATTACATTCCATGAATAAATGAGTAAAAAGGCTCTCCAATTTTTTATAATCATCATGAACGAGAATTGTTCCAAATATGCACAGCGGTTGATCTCCTTGTTATATCACATATTGTTTCCGATTTTGACTTAGCAACTAGAACGTCAAATCGAAAATCCCAGCTCTATAGACAATTGACCGTTATGCTATATGGATATAAAGTATAGTTAAGTTGGAAACTGTCAATCTATTGACTCGATCGTACATCATAAATGAAGCAGTCAAAGTATCCTATTACTTTTTTCAGGCAATTAGTTGTGAATACTATTTAACTTTATCGTTTATCAATTATCATTGAAATATAATCAAAAACAGCCCTTCGATTCACATTGTGATATGTGACGTAAATTGGAGGATAAAAGGAATAATTATAAGTGTTAAAACATTTACAATCCATCCTCTTTCCACTCCAGTATTAAATGTCAAGTACAATGTCTATTGTTAAAAGAACAGATGTGATTTTATTCCTTTTGTTATCGAAACGATTATTCTTTTAGAGAAATGAATCGTACATTTATTCATATCCTCAATGATTTTAAATGTACTCATTTTTGTCTGACCTAAGTAGAATCAGCGAATGAAAGCAAACAAAAACACAACATTAAAATCAAATAATCAAAAAGAATAAGCATACAATTTATTTAAAAAAAAAGTGTAAAACAATATGTGGAAATCAAATACAGTGAAAAAAGCAGAGGAACATACTCACACAAGACAAGAAAGGGCGGACAAACAGACGGCGATAACAACACACAACCACAAAAATACGAAGGACAAACAGACGGCAATAACAACACCAAACCACATTAATACAAAGGACAAACAGACGGCAATAACAACACCAAACCACATTAATACAAAGGACAAACAGACGGCAATAACAACAACAAACCAGATACATACGAAGGACAAAAAGACGGCAATAACAACACCAAACCACATTAATACAAAGGACAAACAGACGGCAATAACAACACCAAACCACATACGTACGAAGGACAAACAGACGGCAACAACAACACCAAACCACATAAATATAAAGGACAAACAGACGGCAATAACAACACCAAACCACATTAATGCAAAGGACAAACAGACGGCAATAACAACATCAAACCAAATAAAAACGAAGGACAAACAGACGGCAATAACAACACCAAACCACATAAATACGAAGGACAAACAGACGGTGATAACAATACCAAACCACATTAATACAAAGGACAAACAGACGGCAATAACAACACCAAACCACATTAATACAAAGGACAAACAGACGGCAATAACAACACCAAACCACATACATACGAAGGACAAACAGACGGCAACTACAACACCAAACCACATAAATACGAAGGACAAACAGACGGCAATAACAACACCAAACCACATACATACGAAGGACAAACAGACGGCAACAACAACACCAAACCACATACATACGAAGGACAAACAGACGGTGATAACAATACCAAACCACATAAATACAAAGGACAAACAGACGGCAACAACAACACCAAACCACATAAATACGAAGGACAAACAGACGGTGATAACAACACCAAACCGCATAAATACGAAGGACAAACAGACGGCAATAACAACACCAAACCACATTAATACAAAGGACAAACAGACGGCAATAACAACACCAAACCACATACATACGAAGGACAAACAGACGGCGATAACAACACCAAACCACATACATTCGAAGGTACAAACAGACGGCAATAACAACACCAATCCACATAAAAACGAAGAACAAACAGACGGCGATAACAACACAAAACCACATAAATACGAAGGACAAACAGACGGCAATAACAACACCAAACCACATAAATACGAAGGACAAACAGACGGTGATAACAACACCAAACCACATACATACGAAGGTACAAACGGACGGCAAAAACAACACCAAACCACATAAAAACGAAGAACAAACAGACGGCGATAACAACACACGATCACAAAAATACGAAGGACAAAACGAAGATGATCAGTCTCAACAGAGTCCAGAGAACGAAATTTATCATAGAAGAAAGGAGGAAAGGAGGTAGAGCAATTCAACTCAATGTATAGATATAGATAGACCCACAGAGTACAGTGTAAGAACGAAATATGTCATAGGTAGTGCAACTTAATGTAATGCAACATGCTGAACTTCCCCAATCTTCAAACTATCTATCCCCTAAACCTTAATGATCAAATTTATTAACAAGTTAAGATTTCAGCATATTCAATAATATCATTGTCGTCGTTTTTTATTTTATGATACTATTGAAAGGAAATACAAAAAGGAGGAGATCTCCAACAAGACCCCGCTGCAGCATCAACAGCAGAACACCAAAACACCCGATGCAAAAACATAAAAGACGAGTACAGCACGAGACGGAAAAGAGACACACGACATGTAAACATCAAACACAAAAAACTACACATAAACTGACGAGACCAATGGGCAACCGGTGCCGACTTTGGACGGCCATTTGTCACGCAAGTAGCAAATGGTGTGGTTATCCTGGATTACGTGCGCACAACCCTCTCACTTCTCCAATTACAAGTCAAATGGAAAGTGCTCGCAACAGCTTTCGTCATAGCACGCAGAAGGACAAGAATGATTGAAATCACAGTCTTCAATGTCTGAAAACAGAGACAATTGCAAACGCTGCCAATGTCTTGATATGTCTTTTTTCTACACTTCGTAGGCGTGTTGCTAGAATATTCCCCTGACACCTTATGTTATCTTCACTTTTGTTTCTTTGCAGAATGTTGATAATTTTCTTTGATGCGGTATTATTTTTATCTCTGTTCCTTACTATTTGTTGGTGTGGTGGTAATTAGAAATAAATCTGAGACAAGAGGCGCACAGTTAGAACCCATAGGAATACATACAACCTGTTTGTATATATCCTTACTAAATCTAACAAAAATGTTGCCCAAAATAAATAAATCAAAGGACTGAAGATCCTGACAGATACTTCTTTTCAAAATTTATAGTCAGTAGATGAATGTTGAATCATTTTATTGTTTAGGTATTTAAATGATGATGATTATTTTTACATAGGATTTGAAGCTTAATAATAAAAATAAATTATTCATTTCTATGTGCTGAATGTGTTCTATAAACAGCACAAACTGTTTATATCTACTAGAAGTGGTATACTTTAAATTACAATGTTTTCTCATGACCAAAACCTGGAGCACTGTCTTTAATTAATTAACCCATTTGGTTCTGTAGAAATTAAAAAGACCATTCATGCATGTCTAGATTACTGACAGACTGTCTACCGTATATTTGATACCGGTAAAAGAGTGGTTGCACGTACTTAGTTCCAGCGTGACTTAAAGTTTATTCTTGCTGGTAATTTCCAAAAATTCTCATTTCAATAACCAGAATTTCCTATTTCTTTCAACAAGATCGTGCTTTGTTTCTACCTTCGTTTCTCATCGTTTGGTCTTAAGTAATATTACAAGGAAGACAACTCTTATCAGAGGTAATATATTATAACGCAATCAACATGCAGTGAAAGCAAGAAATGTATCGCTGATTTTTTGTGATGGATTTACTTTATATGAAATTGATTTTTTTCAAGAAGGGCAATATTCTTGTTCTTGCATTTTGCATGTGTCAGACAGCAAATTCTAAAATTAGAAAAAGCACTATTTTTTTAGGTAGGTTGCAAAGCGGCGATATCTCAATTAAAGCAGTTACCGTAACAGTAAGAGACTTCCTGAAAGGAAGTATCTTAAAAAGGAAGTCAACTTCTTTATCGACATTTTGACCAGGCCGTTCATTCTGTTTTTCTATGAGAGTCAGAATCCTGGAGAAAATACATCACCCCACAAACAATCCCAATTGGAGCACACCTTTCCGTCGCAACAGAGAAGAGTTCTGGATAAAAAATCTGAACACTGCAGCGACCTATGGGTGCAACGATAATATCAGAGGCATAGGAAACATAATAAGTCCCGGTTATCAATCGGTAAATGTGACTAGCTTATTCAATCGACTACAAAGAAGACCTCAAAGTCATGGCATTCGTAAATACAATAGGCCTGAGATACATAATTTCTCCTTCGATGACTTGGTTCCATTTTTGAATGAGCCTCTAGGCCTGCATTATATTCGTACCAAATTATACTCCGTTCCTTTACGGAAGAAGGGAGGAGATCTCCAACAAGACCCTGTTGCAGTACCAACAGCAAAACACCAAAAGACCCAATGCAAAAACACAAAAGACGAGATCAGTATGAGACGAAAAAGAGATATACGACATGTAAACATCAAACACAAAATACTACACATAAACCGACGAGACCAATGGGCTACCGGTGCCGACTTTGGACGGTCATTTGCCACGCAAGTAGCAAATGGTGTGGTTATCCTGGATTACGTGCGCACAATTCTCTCACTTCTCCAATTACCCAGAGGTATCGAAGAACGTACAATTGTGGTGTAAACAACCTCCTCATTGTAAGATGACATCACACAAACAAGACTGCAAAACGTAGAGGCCCCAGCGACACAGATGAATATGTAAATGGATATAAAAAGAGGGCATGCGTCCGTGCTCTGCCGACTGTAGCGAGCTCATGTATGTAATCACCCAAGGAGTCCGACTGATATTCAGAGAGGACAGGTGGTCGGAGCCCTGTCTTCTCAAAAGAGGTTTGGACAGGGCCCGTCATGGAGTCCCATCGTCACAGTCAGTCAGAGTGCAAGTCTCAAGGATGCGCTGGTACAAGACTGTAGACGTCTGGTGACATTAGGATCATATCTACGGTATAAAAGGCGTTTGATGACTCTGATGCATTTTCGATGGTTATGCTGCCTATCTTTGATCCTTCTAATTTTGTGTATCATATCACCATAAAAGACAGGTTGTGTAATATCCAAAGTTATGAACTCTGTTGCGTGTATAGATCCGAATTTTAAAAGAAGTTGACTGCAATTTCTGTAAAATTTCCAGATAGACTTTACTAGTTTATGAAAGCGGAAACCTTGACCTAAAAGTTTTTTGGTAATTTGTTAATTTCTACTGTGAGAATCCAAAATATCAGTATATGCTCTAGCGTACCGGATGAGCTGTGATATGTAAATGCCGTATGACGGTAATCTTGTCTCACTTCCATATCGGGAGTTCGCTTCTTTTCATATGGTGGAGGTTTTTGTTTGTTTGCTTTGGTTCCTGTTTTGTCCTGATTTTGTATGCCTTCGAAAAGGAAACTTGAGGTTTCCAACCCGATTCCAAGTTGTTTCCATCGTGGAAACCGGGCGGTTAGCGCTTTCCAAACACATGGAAACCCCGGGTTTCCATGTGGTTTCCACCAGGTTTCCAAGGTATGGAAACCTGTTTTTTCGTCCTGTGTTCGGTTTCTGATTTTCTGAATTATCGATTTTGTGCTGTATACAGGGATATGGTCATTATCCATATTTGTCATTGGAACATCACCGTCAAGCCAGGAGAAATTTACTATGTTGAATCCAAAATCATCCCTTTTGTCATATACACTTGTATGAATCTTTCCGTTTACAATTTTGATATTTAGGTCCAACATGATGTTTCTGTATTTGTAACGTTTGCCTTGTTAACTGTTAATTCTCGTGGATAAATTTCATTCTTATATAATTCAAAAGCAGGATTGTCAATAGTCAGAATATTATCCAGATACCTAGAAGTATTATTGAAACATTTCAGATCATCAAATTTTCTTTGCTTTTGAAGATTTTGGATAAATTCTTTTTCATAAGTGTATAGAAATAAATCTGCAAAAAAGGCGCACAGTTAGTACCCATAGGAATTCCTACAACCTGCTTGTATTGATCCTCTCCAAATCTAACATAAATATTGTCCAAGAGGAAGGACAAGGCATAACACAGGTAACTACATATTCATGATTTGTATGATTTGTAGTCTGTCGAGGAAAAGAAACCCTTCCATTCAGATGTACAAATGTAAGTTTTCCGCTCTCGATCAAAACACCATTTAATGAGATTAGATAAACGATCATTAACTTTGTCATGATGAAGTGTGGTGTACATATGAGAGAAGTCGTATGAAGAGATCGTATTTGCTTGGAAATTTCCAGATTTCATTTTGTCAATTACATCCCCTGAATTCTTAATAGACCAAAGTAAATTTACATCGTTCCTGTTTCAAAATATCTAGTAACGTGTTCTTTAATAGCAGTAAGTGCTTATGTCAGATTTCTAGACAAAATTGTTGTGGAGCAGTTACTAGAATTAGCAATAAATCGAAATTTGTAGGAGAAAAGTGCAGTTTCGGTATGCAATAGAAAGAAAGAACGACTCGCAAAAATTATTAGTAATGCATTTACAAGTAAGAACGCCAATCGCAAATACAAATTTATTGTTGTTAACTATGACAAAACCTACTTTGTAAAAGAAAAGTCCGATTCTGAAAATAAGTACACTGAAACAGATATTACCTTATATGTACTGGATTTCCAAAATGCACAACAATCCTTACAAGCACCGCTTCATCGCCGGTTCCTCCAGATGCTCCACAAAACCTCTTTCCCTTTTGCTTACAAAAATATTCCTGCAAGACAACTTATTCCAGAAATGGAATCAATAAGATGTGGATCCTAAGAAATTCTAAGGAACTTTTGGAAAATTTTAAAGCCACCAATTAGCCAATCATTTTACCAGCATAAAGTCTTACGACTTCTCCACGCTCTACACTACCATCCCACACCAAAAACTCAAAAACAGACTTGACAATATTATTCGCAACACGAAAGACTTTATGCTGGTTATAATTATAATTGAAATTGGTGGCTTTTAAATTTTCCAAAAGTTCCTTAGAATTTTTTAGGATCCACATCTGATTGATTTCATCTCTGGGATAAGTTGTCATGCAGTATGTTTGAAGACCTTGCTTGATGCGAGTTAATATTTTCATAAGTAAAATGGAGTACATGGACGAACCGGCGATGAAGCGGTGCTTGTTTTGTGCATTTTGGGAATCCAGCAGATATAAGGTAGTTCAAGATCAGAGTCATCGGTGTGAATACCGAATGACTGAAGAACGGATTTGTGATTGTCAAGTATTTCGGATACAGATAAATTTGTAAGTGTGTATGTTGGATTTCCAGGTGCTGAATGTAACCCAAGTTCCTCTCTCGGGCATTTAAAATAGTACGCCTTGCAAAAGAAAGTAAAATTGTTTGCCGCTTTGTCAGCAGAGACGATAATATATTTTTCATGGAGGTCAGAAAGTTCTGACAACAACAGGGTCATGAAAAATTGACTCGTGTCTGTTGTTAACTGAATGCCGAAATCGCCCTAAGAATTGACTTTTTTTTCAAGTTAATGAAGTATGCATTTCTTCTCCGAGTTTACTACTTTTCTATTGTTTAAATACATTTTACAACATGTACAACAATTCTCCTAACTTAACGCTTCATCAGCTATACATTGACTGCCCGAGAACTATTGAAACAAATTAAGAAAGCATTTTTTCTCCGAGCTTCCTACTACTATTCTGTTGTTTAAATACATTTTACAACATGTACATCATTTCTGCTAATTTAACGCATCATTATCTATACATTGACTGCCCCAGAAATATTCCAATTGTCCAATTCATTGAATATGATCTCATTTTCCACGTTCTTTTTACGAACCTTAGTGATAAGCATATTAGATATTTTTAGGGATTTTGGACTGAGTATTGCAGTGAATAACTTCAGGGATCGGTTGGCATGACGATTTACTTGTCTCTGCATACAGCGCCTAAACAAAATAAATAGTTTATTTGATAAAAACACTTGGTTAATCTAATTTAATTTATTCTGTTTGTTTCACGCAATTTAATTGGTCCATAGCATTTCCACAAGCATGTAAAACGAAGAAAGAAGGGGATCTCCAACAACATTAGGTTGCAAAACACCAAATCACCCAATGCAAAAAAAAAAAAACATAGAACAGACATCCATAGAAAGAGACGCAAAAGGGACAAGAACGCCAACTCACACCATAGAAACATTAAACACAAAAGACCACACATAAATCAACGAGAACAATGGGCAACCGGTGCCGACTTAGGACGGCCATCTGCCACGTAAGTAGCAGACGGTGTGGTTATCATGGATTACGTGCGCACAACCCTCCCGCTTCTCCGATTTCCAAAAGGTCTCGACGAATGCACAATTATAGTGTAAAACAACCTCCTCACTGTTAGATGACCACACACAAACAAGACCGTAAAACGCCGGGGTCAAACAACACAGATGAATATGTAAGTTAAAGAAGATCCTGCAGCACTCACAATAGAGTACCAAATTGAGCATCGACGGACCCCTAGCAAGCTAGAGTTGGGACCAGGTGCCCGGGAGGAGTAAACATCCCCTGTTGGCTAGCCACATCCACCGTCGATGTTCATGCACGAAAACGAAAACAATATAACTTTCTGATCGACAACATTTTTGTGGTGTTTGGAGGAAAGGTCTTCCAGCAAATTGTCGGAATTCCAATGGGGACCAATTGTGCCCCACTCCTTGCCGACATTTTCCTTTACTCGTACGAAGCTGAATTCATTCAATCTTTGGTCTCTGAAGGGAAAAGATACTTAGCTTCTGACTTCAACTTCACTTACAGATACATAGACGATGTGTTGTCCATCAATAATCCAAAATTCGCGGATTACCTGAGCAGTATCTATCCTTCGGAGCTTGAAGTCAAAGAAACTACAGAGACAAATAATTCAGCATCCTATTTGGACATAATGTTGTCCTACGACACTGATGGTCACATGAACACCTCACTCTATGACAAACGTGACGACTTCAATTTCAGCATTACGAACTTTCCTTTTCTGAGTAGCAACATCCCTTCATCGCCTGCTTATGGCGTGTTCATATCTCAGTTGATACGCTATGCCAGAGCAAGTACCAAATATACGGATTTTGTTCTGAGAGCTAGGCGTCTTTCAGATAAGCTTCTCAGTCAGGGATATGTTTGTGACCGACTAACATCGTCACTGAGGAAGTTCTACGGTCGATATGGGGAACTCGTCATACACTATGATGTCCCACTATCCAGAATGGTGGATGATATTCTGTCATAGACCATTTGAACCATCCAACCAAAGATTGTACTCTATATCTTCCAAAATGGAAGTAACCGGATGTGACAGTTCTACCGAATTGAAGCGACGGGTGTTGCATGCAAGCAGGAGATGCTTACTCTTCCTGGGCACCTGGTCTCACTCTCATATCGGGAGTTCGCTTCTTTTCATATGGTGGATGTTTTTGTTTTTGTTTGCTTTGGTTCCTGTTTTATCCTGATTTTGTATGCCTTCGGTTTCTGATTTTCTGAATTATCGATTTTGTACTGTAGACAGGGATATGGTCATTATCCATATTTGTCATAAAACACATGCACTGCATTGTCTGAGGTTATGTCTATATAGAAAGTGCTATGGCGACTATGTCAGGGAAAATATTCAAAACACTTACTGTCAAAACCCTCGCGGGGAATTTTTTTTACGAGCTCCACACGGCAAAGGGCATAAGTGTGACATTAATGAGTTAAAGAAGATCCTGACGATAATCTCAACAGCACTCAAAATAGAGTACCAAATTGAGATGTAGATACCATATGACGGTATTCAAGGGACATCACCGTCAAGCCTGGAGAAAGGAGTAGGTGCGGAAACCTGCTATTTCGGCCTTATTTTCATACTTGTTGATATATCCATAATATTCTAGTTTTTGAAATGTCAAACGTATGGTGAAGCATTTTTTGATCTCACAGTACTTAAATGAATAATACGTAGCTCAAAACGTCGAAAACCGTAGAAATTATTGAAAATATCAATAAATGAGCGATATTTCGATACAAAACTATGAAATCAAGTAGCACTCCAGGCCTTGCCTATGAATATTTTTGTATCAATCGATGTATTTCTGATCGACATTTTAATTTGCATAAACAAATTCGTGGGCGAGGCCTGGAACATAGATGAATTTTGAAAATTTATATGCAAAATACGATGATTTTCCTTAGTTTTGCGTCATTCAAGGTAAATGACGTCAAGACATACATCATGCCCCGATGTTACGAGGGCTCAAAATTATGACGCGGTATTTTCTCAACCATTCAACATTGCAAAAAGTTATAATTAATGATGCTTTTATCAATAGCATCATTTAAAACCTGATAAATTTACAGCATGGACCAGACATGCATGTTTCGGGTACTAACATCTCATTTGTCATACACACTTGTATGAATTTCTCCATTGACAGTTTTGATATTTAAGTCCAAAATGGTGTTTCTGTGTCTGTAACATTTGTCTTGTTTAGAGTCAATTCTTGTGGATAAATAACATCTTTATTCTTTTCAAAAACAGGATTATCGATAGTAAGAATATCATCCAGGTACCTAGAAGTACTTATGAAACATTTCACATCATCATGTTTTCTTTGTTTTTGAAGATTTTTAAATTAATTCTTTTTCATAAGTGTATAAAAATAAATCTGCTACAAGAGGCGCATAATTAGGGGTTCCTACAACCTGCTTGTAGATATTCTCACCAAATCTTATATAAATGTTGTCCAACAGGAAGGACAAGGCACTACACAGGTCGCTATATGTCCATGATTTGTATGACTTGTATTCTGTAGTGGAAAAGAAACCCTTTGATTCAGATGTACAAATATAAGTTTTCCCCTCTCGATTATAGCACCATTTAATGAGTTTGGACAATTGATCATTAATCTTGTCGTGAGGAAGCTTGGTGTACATATTTGAAAAGTCGTATGAAGAAATCGTATTGGTTTGAAGATTTCTAGATTTTATTTTGTCAATCACATCTCCTGAATTTTTAATAGACCAAAATAAATTTACATTATTCCTGTTCAGGACAGTTTCACATTATTTTGCAACGTATTCCTTCACTGCGGTGAGGGCTGACGTCAGATTTCTAGACAAACTTGTAGTTGAACAGTTGCTAGAATTAGCAATGTATCTAAATTTGTAAGGAGAACTGTGCAGTTTTGGTATGCAGTATATTGTAGGAAAATCCAATTTAGAAATAGGGATGTTGGATGAAGACATTTCATTGTTATGTTTGCTCAAAATGATGGGGACACTTTCATTGCTTTTGATATAAGTATTTGTAGACGAAAGTTCCGAAACTAAAATTGATAAATAGTAACGATTTCAAACGATTATGTGTTGTTCGCTGCTTTATCTGCAGGAGGGAAGAATTTTTCATGTAAATTACGTAATTTGGATTCGAAATATCTTTCAGATCTAGAACTTGGATTTTCAAAAAGATGAGGATTTTTGTGGAAGTTGTATATTCGAATGTTAGTAATGTCCAAAATGAGGTTTTTCCAGTCATTCAGAGAATGCGATTCGACTCCTTCCTATTTACACCATAGTTTGGTATAGTTATCTAAGGCTTCCTTTATACTTCGCGACATTTAAAGCAATTAGCTATCAGCGGCTAGAATTATTTCATTGCAAAAAGAATCTTAATACCTTCTAATTGTTATTAAAGGATGATACACAAGTCATCCGAGGTAAAATAAACATGTTACACAAAGAAAATCAGCATGAAAACATACGTCTACATATCACCGTGGCGTATCACGTGATATGAAAATGGGAATCCCCTTCGATTAACAAGGTAAATGCTGTCTAAATCTACATTATATGAATTTATTCTAGGCTTACCATACCAGTCATCGTTATAAATTATATGATGGTTATCTATTCTGGCCAAGAATAAAGATATGCCCAGAGAACACTTGAACAGAAAGTTTTGTTTATTTACGTGCACCATATCATAACATGTTAACAAAATAGGAAATTTTCTGTTTAAGTGTTCTCTAAATATTCTTCTATTCTTGACCAGAAAAGATTACTATCATATTTATAATAATGATGCTCATATGATAGGCGTAAACTAGTTTCATATAAAGTAGATTTAGACAGTATTTACCTTGTTTAATCGAAGGGGATTCCCTTGTAAGAGATTATATGCACACCACGTGATACGCCACGGTGACATGTAGCTGTCCGCCCTACGATACCTGCTTAATTATACTTCGGCAACTAAGTCCGGTTTCCGTCGAGGGACCACACGTGCTATATTGAGATAAATCAGGTCAAATCCTGAGGAGACGTGAAAAGTTTATTATTTAACTAACGACTTTTATCTACGAAAATTGAGCTCTATGTTATCTCAAATATAAAGTCTTGTGTAATGTGAATATAGATTGTCCTTATTTTGCCATCTTAACCTCTGAATCTATAAAAAAAATACTTTCTTTCCTTTACACATGTTCACGTGCATGTTGGAATCGTGTTTGTTCACTGACTAAATTTAGCTTGCGCATGGGCAGAAATCAAGCTGAGAAAGGTCAACTTAAGGGCACATGAATATGGGCGGGCTTAACGTTGAATTTTTGTTGGGGCTGTAAGAATTCGGAAAACTGCTATTCTTGTCCAGAAAGGCGTTAATCCGACGTATTTTGAATCAACCTTTTTATCAAACATTCTTAATTTTCTATGAGTAAAAACATACGTGAAAATGAGCAAAGAAAAAAATTTGCAATTGCTGACAGCTAATACTGCTTTAACAATGTTTAATAAAATCTATCTTAGATGGGATTCTATATTTAGGTCCTTTTTTACCACGGATCTGTCTGTTTTTGTTCACTTGACATACTTGAGTTCCTACGTAAATTTGCAAAGTTTATCACAACTTTGACCTCATCATTCCATGTCAGCTTTGATCAAGTGACGTCATCATTTGACATATAGCTATACATTATAGGCTTGTAAATGGCTTTCTATACATAACAATAGAACGTAAGTTCATTTCCATAACGTACAAAAAAAAAAGAAGGGAGTGATTGGAATTACTCCGCTGCAAAAGATGTCCTTCTCAACCGACAAGAAAAATAATCTTTTTTCTCTACATAATACAGTAATCTGCATTTGTTTTATTAAATGCGAAATATACGTGATTTGGAAATTATTTGGGGTTTTGCTGTACACGGATTTGGAAATTATTTGGGGTTTTGCTGTACACGATATGCGCATTTAAAAATTCTCATGAGCACTTTGTCTTGTGTCCATTGTTTATTACATGCTTCTACTTTGATTGTTTGTTTGTCAATTTGATGTATGTAAAAGAAAGGAGGGGAAAATTTTTCTTTTGTCTTATATCTATAGGTTTTTGCATTATTGTAGGTGACGTTTTTCTAAATGGAGATGAGATCAGTCATCAAGATGTTAGAGGTCGAAAATGAGGAAATCTAAGAAAAAATAGAAGTAAATTAGAATGTGTATGACATGGAAAGAGGAGTAAGACAAAATAAAAATCCTTTTTTGTCATTTCTTTGGGTGTTTATGCTGTTTTCTACTTATTGTAATTGTCCAATTATTTGTTGGTAAAGTACAAAACTATAAATACACCAAGAACCATCCATAGCTTTCCTTTGATAAATATATTTTAAAAATGTATATTATGTTGCCAAGTTCGATCAATTTCGGTTGATCGTTTCTTTAACGCATTCTAAAATTTCTGTTATCAAAATTTCTTGAAATTTCTAAAACGTGGGTCCTGTAGCATCATATCCCACTCATCCTTCAACGTCTTTCGGTACGCTTTTTCGACGAAGTAACTTTCATACTTTTTTGGCATATTGTTTAGATTTGAGGATCACTGACGAAGGTTAAGTACCCGAAACGTGCATGTCTGGTCCATGTTGCTAATGTATCTGTTCTTAAATGATGCTATTCAATTTGAAGACGTTTACATCCAGGAGGTGTTCTCAATATTAATCACCTTAGAAGTAACAAAATGTTTATGAATTTGAGTGCACATAGATCCTCCAGTTTGTTGTGGCTATTTTGAAGTTTTGTCCATTTTACAATAACTAATAATCGACAGGGGATGCTTACTCCTCCCGGGCTCTTGGTCCCACCTCTAGCTTGCTGGGGTCAGTCGATGCTGAAATTGCTGCTCTTTTGTGAGTACTGTTGAGATTGTCGTCAGGATCTTCTTTATCTCATTTATAACTTGACTGAACTTGGAAAATGTAGGAGAGGATCTTAGAGAAGTTACTGTATCAGTGAAAATAGCAAAAGACACAAACCTAAATGCAACCAATTACATACAGCACATAAACAATTACATTAAGAGAAAAAATGGGATCTCCAACAGGACTCGGTAACAGCACCCACAGCAGAACACCGGAACACAACACAGAGTGGACATACACAGCAGAACACCGGAACACCCCAACACAGAGTGGACATACACAGCAAAATACAGGAACACCCCAACACAGAGTGGACATACACAGCAAGAGACGGAAAATGGACGAGGAACACTAAATACGACAACAAATATTAAACATTTAAGACCACCTATAAACCAGGAAGTCCAAAGGACAATCGTTGACGAAAAAAGACAACAAAACGCGAGAGCCGACACAACATACATATGAATATATGGATATCAAAACAAAGTACATAATAAAGTAGTCCGTGCTCATCCAGATTATGCGAGCTTATGCATGCAAATACCCGAGGTGTCCGATCGACATATAGTAAGGACAGGTGTTCGGTAAGAAGGTTAGATAGGAACCGTCATGGAGTCTGGTCGTCGCAATAAGTAGGGTACAATTCTTAAGACTGCGCTGGTACAAGGTTGTAGATTGGCCAAGTACGTGTACCATGCCGAGTGTCCGTCTGGTGACAGCAGCATCATACCCTTGATCTTTATTATTTTATCTATTACTAACAAACATCCGATGAAAAGTTTTTTTTTGGTAGATTTTCATATACATATAGTGTACACACAACATATTCATTCAAACACTTCCATACATCATACATTCCACACCTGCTTTCACACAACATACATCATGAATATAATAAGTGTCATAATAATGAAGAAAATATCATTGTATCTATGAGCATATGGTTTAAGTTTTATATATAACTGAGAAAATTTTACATGAAATACATGTATTTATGAAATTATCAAATTATATCAAATTAGAAAGTCTAGCTGCTACAATATACGTACAAATAGTGCAACAGTAAATATTGTTTTAAGTAAATTATGTTAGTAAATATATAATATTGTTGAGAGAGGAATTATAGGGAACACTTATAAAATAAAAGTAATCATTGAACAGAAGGTTCGTCATTTTCACTCAAAAAAAGCCACTTCTTGTTAAATAGGTGAAGCTTACAATTTTTTTTGGCAATATACTTTTCTAAATTTCTTATGTTTCTAATCTAAGCAAGTAAGTGTGAGTAACAAGGAAGCAAAGAGTTTAGTTAACAAGAGTAAATGTATCGTTTACTAATCAATATAATATGATTCTCTAAAATTGTTCCAGATTTACTGCCAAGCATAATATCCATTTTATCAAAATTAATCGTACGTACTAAGTTATTTTCTAACCACTGATGAATTTCATTCCATAAATTTCTAACGTGCACACAATCATAAAAAAAGATGTGTGAGAGTCTCTTTTTCAACAGCACAGAATGAACATAAATTGGTTTCACTTATATTGAGTCTGAATAAAAATGTATTTTGTAGAAAGTATTCGATTTAAAATTCTATACTGAAAGTAAATTAGAGAGGTGTCGGAGGAGCATTTTTTGGGAAGAAGATAATAATGATTGTATTCCTCATTCATATTTCCAAGTTCATGTTTCCATTTCATTATTCTTGTATCAGGGGACTGGAAGACTTTATTTCTTAAAATTTCATAAACAAATTTAATACATTTATTAGAGATTAATTCTTATTAAGTAATTCGTCGTCCTCACATACATCTAATAAACTATTATTAACTTTAAATTCCTTTTTCGTTTTTTCCAATCCATTGGTATTTTTTCTGTTATTTGATAATATTTTAGGAAATTATTACATCCACTTATACTTTGTATTTCTTCAAATTGTTGAAATTTCCATCTTGATCTATTAAATCATTTATACAATTGATACCCTGTAGGCACCATTTCGTATAAAAAGAATATTCAGATATATTACAGAAATTACGTATGTCTTCCTGTAAAAATTCAGATGTGGTCAAATTATCTTTCTTCAGTAACAAAATAGCACATATCACATCTTTCCAAAAATCGTTTGAAATAATTTTTCTAAGTTCTAAAGGTTTATGTTTATTTAGCCCCCATACACCTTCTATGTCTTCCCTAATATTAAAAATATAAGACAAGAGCTTTTGCCAAGAACCTTTTGGATTGTTGTAAATTCATTTTATCCACTTGATCTTTATATAACTGATGAATGATGGTATGTGTACCATATTTAACCCTCCTTTTTCATATGAGCCTATTATGGTTGATCTTTTAATCTTATCCGGCTTATAATTCCAAATGAATCTGAAGAAAATTTTGTCTAATTCTGAAATAATTGCTTTAGATGGGTTTGGAAAAGACGAAAATAAATGAATAAATTTTGGAAGGGCCAGTGATTTCAAAATAGGAATTTTACCTATTGGAGTTAGGTCTCTTTGCACCCAACTTCCTAGAAGTCTCTTAATTGACAGAATTTTTTCCTTGTAATTTAAATCCACCATTCCTTTTAAGTTGTTTGTGAATACAATGCCCAGAACTTTAAATGTATCGTTTGTCCATAAAATGTTTAAGTCATAACAAATTGTCTCATTACTTCCTGTTTTTGAACCAAGCCATACTGCTTGTGACTTACTGTTTTGCGGTCTTGTTTGTGTGTGGTCATCTGACAGTGAGGAGGTTGTTTTACACCACAATTGTACGTTCTTCGAGACCTCTGGGTATTCGGAATAGTGGGAGGGTTGTGCGCACGTAATCCAGGATAACCACACCGTGGGTGTTTTGGGAGGTTGCTGTTGGTGCTGCAACTAGGTGTTGTTGGAGATCCCCTCCTTTCTTACTTACCACTTATCCTGCCAAATTTATAGATTATTTCCATCAAAATGTATCATCTGCATATTGGTTTATCTGGAGATTAAGATTGCCAAACTTTAAGCCTGTGATGTTTTTTATCTTTTTTAATCTAGAAGTTAATAATTCAACTACGAGTATGAAAATATAGGGAGCAAGGGGTCCCCCTGACGGCAGCCCCTCTGTAAAGGAAAGAACGAAGACATTGTACCATTATTTATGACGCAACTTTTTGAATTGTAATACAAAGTAGAAAACTATCTGCTTATAGATTCACCAAAATTGAAAGATTTCAGTGTATTTTGTACAAAAGACCATTCAACCGAGTCGAATGCTTTCTCAAATCCAGGAGGAGAAGTAAACCTTTCTTTTTAATTTCAAGCATATATTCCATTACATCAAATAAAAGCCGAGTATTTTCAACAATGAATCTGTCTTTAAGAAAACCTTTTTAGACTCATTTATGATAGAAGGAACAACAATTTTGAATCTGTTAGTAATAGAACTAGCAGCAATCTTATAATCTATATTTAGGAGTGAAATAGGTCTCCAGTTTTTTATGTAACGTCTGTAACGTCTGTCTTTTGAATCTTTAGGTAAACATGTAATTACTCCCTGACATTGAAAATCTGACATCTTGCCTTCCCTGTAACCCGCATTTAACGATTTAAGAACAAGATCACCTATCAATTTCAAAAAAAAAAATGTAAAACTCGACCGTGAGACCATCTGACCCGGGTGATCTTTTATTAGACATGTTATAAAGAGCTTTGCTACACTCTGCCTTAGTCAATAATCCTTCACATTGATCCTTTTGCCCATTCGACAATTTTGAATCATTTTCCAGAAATTCATCTTTTAATTTTTCACAATCTTTATCTTCACTTAGCCTTGATTTGTACAAATTCTGAAAGTAATCAGTTTGGTATGATAAAATATCTTTTTTTCGTGATAAAACAGTATCATTCTCATCGATTAATTCATAAATTGTTTTATTCACATAGTTTCTACTTTCTAATTTACAGAAGTATTCTGTATTTTTTTCTCCGAATTCATACCAATCCGGTGAATAGTTAAAGATTGCAAACAATAAACTAACAAATAAATCAGAGACAAGATGAAAAGTAAATGACAACACAACAACACACAAAAAGAAAGGAATCTAAAGAATTCATTATTTCAGCTAAAACATTCTTTTCCCGAAACATGAATCCATGCAATCAAATGTTTGAAAAACTGTTATAAGATAATACAGTCTTTTATAAGATAATGCAGTCGATTTTTTTCACAATTGTAAAGAGGTTATCTTCAACAAGACTAGTTTGCAGCAAAACAT
Organism: Pinctada fucata; assembly: GCA_028142955.1. Classification (NCBI taxonomy): domain Eukaryota; kingdom Metazoa; phylum Mollusca; class Bivalvia; order Pterioida; family Pteriidae; genus Pinctada; species Pinctada fucata. The sequence continues at coordinate 1,339,274 of AP027104.1, forward strand.
TGAAACTACCATTTACGATAACAAAGAGTAGAGAAATTCAAAACTAGATACTAAAGGTACAGGGAACACAATATACGACATCAGACACACAGATGGATATGTTAATGGATATGTAAAGCACAATGTATACCAAATACAGTAAGGATTTTTTTGCATATAATTACAAAAAAGATCTGATCTTGTTTTTGTTCGGAACTATAGATTCAATCAACAGCCGATCACATCGAAACGCAGGCTTATATAATCGTGCCAGGTCTTTGGCTGTAAGCGGATACCTCTAGTCAAAATACCTCCAACAAACGTATTCGTTACAAGTGTATCTTTATCAACGTTCCCATTAAATACCTGAAATAAAGAAGAAATATTTTAAACCATATGTACTTGTAGTTGTGCTAGCAAATACCATTGAGGCTTTGACTTGGGTGCTACAACCGTACTTGAAGGAAATCCCCTCCTTTCCTTCGATATTTCTATTCCATGACAATACTTTGATATCATTTATTTGTTTGAAATTATATTTGTATGGCACTACATTGGTTTGAGTAGCCCCATCTATAACAAATATTTACAAGTAACCAGAGCTCTTGCTTGCGTTGTCCAATGCAAAACATTGACGCTCGTGCGTTTTTGACACTCAAAGCCGCATCACATTTCAATAGTCTTCGCATAAATACGTTTGTACATGTAACCAGGGTCCCCTTTATGCATTATATATGCAATTAGGTGTTAACATCGTTTCTCGATGGTGACAATAACGTAAAAACAAGCAGAAATTGAATTTTCGACTTCTTAATACATGCAGAGTTCCAGACATATTTGCATCAGGTAAGCATTCTTTGAGTTATCTTTCTTTGTTTACGTTTGATCAAATGCTGGTGTCCAGTTTTCAAAAAAAATTGTCACTGAAAACCGATTGTACTTACGATTGTATGTAATTCGGTAAACAGACCAAAGTCGTGAAATCTTTGATGAACAGTTGAGTAAGACTATCAGTGATAAATCGAGTTTATACTTAGTATCTATCAGCCGATGGGTTATTCAGTAGAATAATAGTCAAATGACATATATGGATAATGACCGTATCCCTGTATACAGCACAATATCAAGTGCAATATCAAGGCTGTCAAAAGAATGGCCTTTTCTACAAACGGATTGAAGAGTAGCATATCCAAATAAAATCTATGTTCAAAATACCATTGGAGGGATGGTGCTAAGATGTTAACCTCCTTTAATTTCGATGATATTCTTATATGGAATGACAAGTTTTCGAAATAGCAAAATAAAATCTATGATGTCAACTCGATAAAGGGCCAACACAAAGCTTCTTTCAGGCGACAGAGGTGAAAAGAAGTTATCAAATACACTTATAAACATCAGGTCAGGGGGAACGAGTTTAACTGCAACATAAAATAAGTGTTTATAATAATAATACGGACGTGTTCAATTCTATACCTTCATGAAGAAAATTCCAAACCATTTTTTTCTGCACCAGAAACGCGTTTTGAATGTTAAATTCTCATCACGATGCAACCCAAAAAAACGAACATAGAATTTGACAAGTTTCAATGGAGCTGTTGCGGCGGGTGTTGCATGCAATCAGGAGACTCTGACTCTCCCTGGGCACCTGGTCTCACTTTCGCAACCGCTCCAATGGGAATTCACATTATGTTGCCTTGCCTTCTCGACTTTGAGACAGATCTACCTACTGATAACTGATAGGTACTTCTTTGATGTTTATCATATATAAATTTCTTCAAGAAGGTATAGAGGTGAATCATCAAACAAAACAACGACAACAGACAACATGGGACAACAAGACATACAGCAACACAACACAACGTAGCCTTGTAAAACATTACTTGTTGCAGTTGCGTCCATTTCGATGTTCTTTCATTGAGGTATAAAACATAATATGACTTCACCCACTGCCCATAGTCTGCACGACCTTTCGTCATCACAGCAGTAACATTGTACATTGACGGTAGCACCACCTTTAATAAATAAGATATCATAGATGCAGATAGTAATTTTAGTTGTTTTATGAGTAACTTTCATATAAGAATTTGATCTCCAACAACACTCTGCTGCAGCACCCACAGCAAAACTACAAGACATGATAATACAAGAAACCAAATATGAAAGACATAATAATGGAATTAATCGAAGTAAATGAAGTAATTTCTTGGATCTGTACCTGAATCCATTCATTGGGAGTGTTGCCATTTGATGACCAAGATACGTCGCTGTCCAGCTTGTATTGAGCATAATATACGTGATCTATATGAATTGTGGACATAGCTACATTTCCGTAAGGCAAAATGCTTTCTGGTGAATCTATCAAAATGATTCGTTTAAATCGTTACTCGTTATTTTTCTTAATGAAGGAAAATGGATATGTAATAGATTTTTTCCTTGAAATTGATTTCATCATATGTCAAAGTATTTTAAAGGTTATAAACTAACTTTTATTTAAAAAAATAAATTTTGAAATGAAATGAACGTCAACAGATATTAAACATGTATATATTATATATCTTTGTTAAACCAATTATTATTTATATCACAAAAGGGGCTGTACATGTACCGCAATCCTTCATAGTAATAGTCCAAGGTTTGCCCGGCACACATGACGATGTTTGAATGGTAATGGCAGACGTCTGGAAACTTGTATAATTGAATCTGAGGAATGGAGGATCAAAGGTGAATTCCATTAATTTTGTAATGTTCGGTCTTGGATTCGAACATTCTGTAAGTAAAATAATAAAATTAGATATCATGCATTTTTGTATCAGTTTTTCGAAAATGTAGAAAACCATTGTTGCATTTTCATCGCAGAATCTATATTCCTATAAAGACGATACATAATTAAGCATTAGATGGACATTTTTTAAGCATTAGATGATATTCATTTTAAAATAAGTATTAGATGACCTTTACGTTGCATAAATAAACAATCTTTGCTATGTTTCTTTCATCGATATAGACATTCGAGCAAATGTATTCAGAAAAGTGCATGGAACCAAAAATTATTAAATTCGAATACAAGACTGTAAACATTCCTTGGCTTTAAGGCGATGCCCCTAGATTGCCATGGTAACCAAATTTATATCTTTTATATGAACAGATACGCCAGGGCTTAAATCTCCCAAAAGGAACCAAAAAAATTAAGGTTAAGTCTTCCATTATCATAAACTTCTAAAATGTTCTGAAAGCTTTGCAAAAATAACTACTAAATTCCAAGAATGTTGTATCCTTTGGATAATCATCTTGTGAGTATTGCTGTGGGTTTTGTTTTTTTGTTTTGTTTTTGTTTTTTTTTTTTTTTGTTGGTTTTTTGCGGTTTGTATTTTTGTCTCATGGTATTTATGTGTTAAACGTCTTCAAATTCAATAGAATCATTTATAAACAGATAAATTTACAGCATAGACCAGACATGCACGTTTCGGGTACGTTTCGGTTACTTAACCCTCGTCAGTGATCCTCAACCTAAACAATGTCATATGGCTAAAGAGTGTGAAAACTAAGGAGATGCCACCCTTTCTTTTATGTCGAAAAAGTACCAAAGACGTAGTTGGATGGGTGATATATGATGCTACAGGACCCAATGTTTCGAAATTTCATGATATTTTGATCACAAAGAAATTTTTGAGCGCGTTGAAGAAACGATCAACCGAAGTTGATCAACTTGGCTACCTGTGCCCTTGGTGACTCCTGGTCCACCAGCAGTGACACTAACCAAGTGGTTCAAATGTGAAATGTCCTCAAATTACATAGCATCATTTAAAAACAGATAAATTTGCAGCATTGACCAGACATGCACGTTTCGAGTACTTTATTCTAGTCAGTGATCCTCAATCTAAACAATGTAATATGGCCAAAGAGTGTGAAAATTAAGGAGATACCCTCCTTTCTTTTATGTCCAAAATGTACCAGAGACGTAGCAGGATGTGTGAGATATGATGCTGCAGGCCCCACGCTTTCGAAATTTCAAGACAGTTTGATCAAAAAGAAATTTCGAGTGCGTTGAAGAAACGATCAACCGAAGTTGATCGAACTTGGCTACATATGCCCTCGGGGACTCCTGGTCCGCCAGCAGTGGCCCTCACGAAGTGGTACAAATGTTAAACGTCTTCACATTCAATATTCATTTAAGAACAGATAAATATGCAGCATGGACCAGACATGCATGGTACTTAACATCGTAATTGATCTTCAATCTAAGCAATGTGATTTGGCCAAAAAGTGGGAAAGTTATGTCGAAAATTGTACCAAAAGACGAAGCAGGATGGATGAAGTCTCTCCCTGTTTTCTCATTCAACTATGTGAGCTGACTGGGACTAGTAAAATTGATATGTTTGGCTGTGACTCAAAGCTGTTGTATAAAAATATTAAGAAATATACAGGGATATGAACAATCTTTATACCGTACAAAATATATATAATACGGAGAAAATGTCGTTTATGAATGAAAAATATCCCCATTCATAGGCACGTGATTTTATAAATATAATAACTACGTACCAGTTGCAATGCACACGTGACTTCCTGTTGATAGGATTATACAGGAATCATGTGGTGAGCAGGCCGTACATTGATGACTTCTCTAGATTAAAAAAAAGCTGCTTTGAAAAAAATAAACCACTATGTCTTCATAAACTTGATTATTCTTTGGTTTTGTGTGAAAGATGTTCTCGGGTCAAACACTCACTTCTATGATCAAATCAAGTAGTGGGTTTAAGTGGAACACATAACCAAAACACTAGAATTTATAGACAATCATCAATAGGTATACACTACAATCAGTAAACATAAAATCAACCTTTACTGTCCTGTTCACTAAATCCAGAGCACCCTGTTTTGGCAATTTATTCTGTCGTCTGAAGAAGTTTTTTTCTTATAATTATTATTTCTGAGAATTGACCTCCTATAATTTACTTCAACTTACCGTATCAACTGCCTTCAAGCCACAATGTCTACGGGGAATTCCCATGTTAATATCAAGCCTCTTCCATTTTGTTCTCTTTGTCAACAATAGTAAACAGTGACGCCAAAGTGTCCGACGTCACGCATTTCAAGTGATTTCACCATAGAAAATCCCCTAGACTTTTTATTTTCCGTCCTTTTTCTAAATATATTGACGTACAGCCAAAACAAAGGTATTTTCTGTTACGACTAAAGGAGTGCTATAAAATTGATATCTTTTTGAAAGAAAATACTCTTTTAGATCTTCCCCTGCATAGGAAGAAAGGTTGAAACTTCTGTAAACAAGGTGCTGGATATATTATGTACACCTCAATCCTGAGGTTTTCTACAGGATAAAGCCCATTCCTTCCACCGAATATTCCCGTGTGATTTTATCTGCCCTACTTGTATGTTCGTATTAATATTCCAATGTGATTTTATGTGCCCTAATTGTATGTTCGTATTAATATTCCAATGTGATTTTATGTGCCCTAATTGTATCTTCGTATTCATATTCCCTTGTGATTTTATGTGCCCTACTTGTATGCTCGTGTTCATATTCCCATGTGATTTTATCTGCCCTAATTGTATGTTCGTATTCATATTCCAATGTGATTTTATCTGCCCTAATTGTATGTTCGTATTCATATTCCCATGTGAATTTATGTGCCCTAATTGTATGTTCGTATTCATATTCCCATGTGATTTTATCTGCCCTAATTGTATGTTCGTATTCATATTCCCATGTGAATTTATGTGCCCTAATTGTATGTTCGTATTCATATTCCCATGTGATTTTATCTGCCCTAATTGTATGTTCGTACTCATATTCCCATGTGATTTTACGTGCCCTAATTGTATGTTCGTATTTATATTCCCATGTGATTTTATCTGCCCTAATTGTATGTTCGTATTCATATTCCCATGTCATTTTCCCGCTCTAATTGTATGTTCTTATTCATATTGAATGTGAATGCTTCGTAGGTTCGTAAATGTTGTGTTGGTGTGCACTTGTGTTTCATTGTCCCCGTGTGTGTTGAAAGCTTGCTACATGCATGAGTACAGTATTAGACCCAGTCACAGGTGTCCACATTTTCTACATAGTAAATTGATGGGCGTTGCTAGCAATAAAATGAAAGAGAGCAAGAAATCCATTTTGGGTTCACTCTTGCACCTTTGCAGAAATGTTGGTTTCACTGAATGACTTACACAAATATAATTTGATGTGGTTTTACTGAAAGATTTACACATTTATAATTTGATTTGGATTTACTGAATGACTTGCACAATTACAATTTGATGTGGTTTTACTGAAAGATTTACACATTTATAATTTGATTTGGATTTACTGAATGACTTACACAATTACAATTTGATGTGGTTTTACTGAAAGATTTACACATTTATAATTTGATTTGGATTTACTGAATGACTTGCACAATTACAATTTGATGTGGTTTTACTGAAAGATTTACACAATTATAATTTGATTTGGATTTACTGAATGACTTACACAATTATAATTTAATGTGGTTTTACTGAAAGATTTACACATTTATAATTTGATTTGGATTTACTGAATGACTTGCACAATTACAATTTGATGTGGTTTTACTGAAAGATTTACACATTTATAATTTGATTTGGATTTACTGAATGACTTACACAATTATAATTTGATGTGGTTTTACTGAAAGACTTACACATTGATAATTTGATTTGGATTTACTGAATGACTTGCACAATTACAATTTGATGTGGTTTTACTGAAAGACTTACACAATTATGCCACATTCCCCCAGATCTTTTAATCCTGAACTGCAATTTGTACTTCACTGGTATACTACTTCATGATGCGTCATAAATCTATTTCTTAAAACGTAAACATGTTGATTTTAGATATCTTATAAAGTAAAAAGACAACTTACTGATTTTATTACAGCGTAAATCCGATCCAGATTATAACTTAATTCTGTCACTCCGTCCAAGTGGTGAAACGTTGACAGGTTACATTGTAATATCTTTTTATCAAAATTGATTGACGAACAATTCATTCTTTTGTGGCATTCCTTCATGCATAGTTGTAATTGAATTTCATCAAAATATTGAGATCTTTCAGCGTTTAGAAACGCACCGTGCATTATCGTAAAATCAAGTTTAAATGAACTCATTGTATTCAATGAAGAAAGAAAAAGCAAAACTATCCTCATTATAACTAAAGACATCTTTTTGTTTCGGTAAATAAAATCACTGAATTAGTCTTCATAATATACCGTACTCGGTTCCCTTTCTTTCAAGACTTGCGTGATATCAAATATGAGAAAACACTGTTCATCAAAACTCTTTGCTCTAGAATCTTTGAACAATCATGCAAAACCAGACAAAATATTACAATAAACTTTATCTGTTTTCTTATTACCAATTAACTTACTCCTATTTACTTTTAATTACGTTTTAGCCGAATGTATAGCATTATTTCTTATTCTTTATAATTAATAATAAATGAGTTCGCTGTATTTCTCATTGATAGTTACAAAAGTGATAAAGGTTTTAAATGATGAAACATAATCTTGAGATTTATAAATTGAGTTTTGTCTTAGTCACTGAATATCACATTGATGAAAATTGTCTGGTAAATTACTTTGTCAGACTGTTGTTACTTGAGGACACTCAGAGATTCCAAGTGGAAAATGACATTGGTAAACTAATTAGCTGTTCAGTATTCGACTCCTCCGAGAATATGCTGCGACGAGAAATTTATCACCTCTTAAATTTGTTATTCTTAACAAAAGAATGGAAGAGGTCTCCAACAGCAAAAGACCAATCCACCAAACACAAAACCAAAGAAAGAACAAACACAAAATGGTTCAGCCAAGTAACAAGGAAGATCAATGCAAAAGACTACATTAAAATATTTCACACAAGTGGCCACAAATAACAAACAGGACAAATTGGCAACCGGTGTGTACTAAGGACGTTTAACTACTTGGTGTCGTTTTCCAGATTACGTCCCACTTGCTACTCAGTGTCTCGTTGAATGTGGAATAATCTCCTCACTGGAAGGTAACGACAGAAACAAGACAACAGAATGGAGGGACCCAAGCAACAAACATATTGATATGTAAATGGATATCTAAAGCATAAAAGCTAACAAAAAAAACCAGTCTGTACTCCGCTGGCTGAAGCGAGATCATTGCTGCAATCAGCGGGTACAGGTGGTCTTATTGAATAAGTAATGAACGATTGTTATTCTAGTCTTTTGGTGTATAGATGGATTAGCTGTTATCACAACAAAATTAAGGCAACCTTGACCTTTGTAAATGGTGTTATCACAGGTATTGTAAAGTTGAGGTACGCGAAGTAAATTTATTTCAGTGGGTATACAAACAATACATTTCGTTTTTAAAATTAATTTCAATTGGATAATATCTGTATTGATTTGGAAAATTTTCAGTCGCGCATAATTCATCAAAAATAGCAATCGAAGGAATGATTGTCTCCTTCGAAACGGCTTATTTTTCAACTAAGTTTGCCAAGGTCACTAGGTCAAAATTATTAGTATCAGTAGGAAAGTCTTGTCAAATGAAATTCACATGTGAAATATCTATAACCTATTACTTAGCAAGGATAATGGTCAATCTCAATTTTTTCAGAATAAAAGAAAGTCATTCATCTAGGTCAATGTAGTAAGGTCAAACATTTTGTTAATAAAAGAAAGGTATCATCATAAGAAATACACATGTCAAATATTAAAGCCCTATCACTCACACATCAAAGATATGGCCTATCTTTTTTTTTTGAAAAAATGAGTTAAATATCTTGGTCAAGGACAAATACCTAATATCCTTTTAATTTCTTGAAAGAAAAAAAATAAAACAATAAACGAGAAATATCATAGCTCCATCACTTTCCAATCAAAAGATATAGCCCATCTCCATTGTTTGAAAAAGTAGGTCAAATATCTAGGTCAAGATCACTTGGTCAAAAATCATGCTATCTGTAAAAAAGGTCTTAACACAAAGACTGCGCATATCAAAGACCAACCAATTGAAAGATTTAGCCACTCTTGATATTTTTGAAAAGTATTTCAAATATCTTGGCCACGGTCACTAGGTCAAAATTTATATCATGTGTAGAAAGGTCTTGTCACAAGGAATTCACATGTGACATAACAAAGATCTATCACTTACAAATCAAAAGATTTTGGGTGTGACAGCCAAAGTGTTGCAGACATTTTTTTAAAAGTAGATCAAATATCTAAGTAAAAAATTATAATATATGTAGAAAGGTCTTGTCACAAGGAATCCAAATGTGAAATTCCAAACCCATATCACTTACCAGTCAGAAGTTATTGAGTGTGACACCCAAAGTGTGTTACTCATATACATGTATGACACTCATATATGCTTGTATCTGGTTGTTATCATTAAATGATTATCATATATGTTTGTAATGGGTTGTTGACAAATATTGAAAAAACCATATCCCTATCAAGAATGACAAATATTGAAAACCATATCCCTATAAAGAAGTACAAAATCGTTAATCAAAAAATCATCACATCAAGGGCTTACAAAACCAGGATAAAACCAGAACTAAGGCAAAGAAACAGAAATAAAACAAATCTACCATATGCAGAGAAGTGAACTCCTTATGAAGGAGTCATCAGGTGACCAGGAAGACTGAGCATCTCCTGCTTGCATGCAACACCCGCCACCTCAATTCGGTAAATCTCACAATCCGTTAGAAAGGTCAAAATCGGTAACGCCCACAAAAAAATATAGATATGCATGTCATGGCACAAAAAGTCTACGTCAATATATCATTTATGACTCCGAACAAGGGGACATCATAGTGTGCTACCATATCCTCATATCGATCAAAGAACTTCCTCAGTTACGATGTAAGTCGGTCACAAATGTATCCATGACTGCGAAGCTTGACTGAAAGCCATATAGCTCTTCGAACAGAATCCGAGTACTTGGAGCTTGCCCGAGCATAACATATTGAGAAATGAAAACGCCATATGCTGGTGACGACGGGATGTTGCTACTCAGAAAATAAAAAATTGTGATATTGAAATTAAAGTCGTCACGTTTGTCATACAGTGAGGTGTTCATATTACCATGGGTAATGTTATTATTGACTGATTATCAGATATGTTTGCATTTGGTTGTCATTATTATCTGATTATCATATATGTTTGTATTAGGTTGTTATAATTAACTGATTATCAAACTTTGTCACTGCTGGTGGTCCAAGAGTCCCCGAGGGCACATGTAGCCAAGTTCGATCAACTTCGGTTGGTCGTCTGTCTCTTCAACGCATTTGAAATTTTCAGTTACAAAATTTCTTGAAATTTCTAAAACGTGGGTCCTGTAGCATCATATCCCACCCATTCTGCTACGTCTTTTGGTACATTTTTGGACAATCATAATAAGTTTCATACTTTTTGGCCATATTACATTGTTTAGACTGAGGATCACTGACAAGGGTTTAGTACCCGAAACGTGCATGTCTGGTCCATGCTGTAAATTTATCAGGTTTTAAATGATGCTATTGAATTGAAAGACGTTTAACAATTGCTTCATTTAAAGACAACCACCTATGATGAGTCTCGCCTTTTACTGTTGAATTCTGTGGGGATATTATTCATTTATTGCACCTCAGACTACTTTCGTCCAATAGGATTGCGTATATCACGTCACGTGATTGCCTCCTATGAGGCCATATCCTACCCCTCATCCTGATAGAAGGCAATGGCGGCCTAATATCTGATTAGATTTATAACTGACCTACAATGGAAACATAGGGGGGTAAGTTGTGGGGCTCGGCTTCGGCTTCACTAGTCATGTAAAGAGTTGTCCTTCGTGTTTCAATGTTGTGATGTTATTGTCTCCGTCATATACACCCGTATCGCTCCTCGTGAGATTGAAAATCTTGTTAATAATTATTGTCACTGTTAATTCGTCCTATTATTGGGGAGCACATCCTTACCTCTCCACAGAAGTTGGAAAATGTGGACTCGCAAGAAAAGTTTCCTTGAAATGTTTTTACATCATTCTTGAATGATGACAGCGCAAATATCAGCCTTATAAGAGGATTCAAAGGTAGAGAAAAACATATCCTTAAAAATTCCTTTTTTATTATTGTAAACATGTATTTGTAACATAAAGATTGTACAAGGAGTGAAAACTGAATACATTTCAGACGAAGTAAAGCAGCCATTAAGACTTTATGATTCAATAAAATAACCGAATGATAAAAAAAGAGAACATTCATCACATCCCTACTTGTAATATTCAATTATCGTCATCATTGTTATTAGCAATATCACAGTCAAAGTAAACTGATGTAGATTTCTTCATATTACGGACTGCATCCTAAAATATCGAATCTTAGGCTAGGCGAGCTGTACCATTCCACTGGCGTTATCCGTATCCCTGTTGATGAAATAGCTGTATCAAATCTGTTCACCTTTTTGGTTGATTTATCAGTGTTCCCAGGAAATATCTGTCAACAAAGTAAGAGGTACAAATAAAAACACAAAAATGTTGTAAAAAAGTGTAAAAAAAACGACCCTCATATCGTTTTCTTGTACTGGATAAAGGCCAAGGGACCGAAAATTTGTGTAATTGGGTGTTTGTGTTTTTATTTGTATCATCCCTGAATATTTCAATCTAACGGACACTACATATACACATTAAAGAAGAGATACAAGTCATGAAAGTATAAATGGAGAAGACAGTAAGTTAGATTAAAGTATCGTTACAATTATATGATTTAACTTGTGCGTTTTTCGAGACCTCTGGGAAATCGGAATAGTGGGAGGGTTGTGCGCACGTAATCCAGGATAACCACATCGTCTGCTATTTACTTGGCAGATGGCCGTCCTAAGTCGGCACCGGTTGCCCATTGGTCTCGTTGGTTTATGTGTAGTCTTTTATGTTTCATGTTTCTATGTTGTGAGTTGGTGTTCCTTGTCCCTTTTGCGTCTCTTTCTGTGGGTATCTGTTCTGTGTTTTTGCATGGGTGTTTTGGGATTTTGCTGTGGGTGCTGCAACCTAGTGTTGTTGGAGATCCCCTCCTTTCTTTTCGAATCTGTATACCATTGCCTAGTTGTGAATACATTGTTAATCTATTTTTTCATTGCAAATATTAATATTTATGTTACTAACCAAATAGATAATACATATGTAATATCATGGGTATCCTTATAGTAGCAACTTGTATAGCAATATTGAAATATATACTGTATGTTCTATTTGGAAAAAACATCAATTTGCGCATTTCAAAAATTTCATCATTGATGTTATATGACTCTGGCGTAAATCATTTACAAAATACTCTCAGCATTAATCTTATTGATCAACTATAAGAAAATGTAGTTAGTGAAATGGATTTCATTGAATAGAACCCAAGGTGAAAGTATTTTTCTGACAGACCATTCGTTGACTCGAGATATATCTTCCCTATTGAAATCTATCTTAAAAGATTTGCGATATTTAATGACGGTAGGATACATATACAATACAATGTCAAACAACCGTCATATGTGTACGTTATGCAAATTCACCTTGTTCATAAGATTCCACGCCGACGTCTGGTCGTCGTAGATGGATACGTTATATGACGTCACCCATTTTCGTGAATTACGTCTGCCTTGTGTAACAACGCCAACAATAGACATGGTTGATGGAAATACAACCTGTGATGAACAGGGATTTTTGACAAGCGACATAATTACATATAGATAGATATTTATTTCTCATAAACCAAACGACTTTCAAAGGTATTGAGAATACATATAGGTATTCAAAGTAGCACATGGAACAGATAACATGGATGATATGATGAACTATGGAGGACATAGAATTGTGTTTACTTACAAAGTTTACGTAGAGTTAGATGATCTTTTGTTCTAAACCATTAAGTTTGATTTCGATGCACCACAATTGATTATATAGAGAGCTTACACAGAAGTCGAAAATGATTATTTGAATTCGACCAAATGGCTGCAATCTCGTTAAACAGATCAACAGATCAGGCACTCAAATACTCCAAGTTTGGATTATCAAAATGAAATATTACCTCAATGGTATGGCTCCGAACTACATTTTGACATGACCTAGCGGTCTCAAAGAACGCACAATTGTAGTGTAAAAACATCTTCACTGTAACATGACCAAATGTAGCCTATTTCTGTAAGATACCCCCTTCTTTCTTCTTACTAAATGGTTGGAATTTGCTTACATTGCAGGTAAATGAAAATACTAATTTCATTTGGACAAATTTATTGATCGAAAGAAACATAAATATCAAAGAATTTTTGTTTGATTTTCCTTTTAAAAATTTGAATCTATATCTATGACAACGTAGCCGCTTCAATACCTGAATCCATTCGTCAGAAGATTCTGTGTCTGGTGTCCAACTTCGTCTGCTGTCAAGCTGGTAATCGTCATGACGACTTGATGACCACGTGACTATACCGTCTGCTAAAATGTATTCCTCCGCTGAACAGCCTGACATAAACAATTTTAGACAAAAATAAGAAAAAAATGTTTAAATGATTATAATTGTTTGAATATGATTTCGTAATTGTCAAACAAGAATAGATAAGATATCATATCAAGTGGTATCACACATATTAAATATATGTTGATGTCTTTTCTTTTTCGAAAAAGTTAGTAAATTCAAAACCACAAAGAAATCAAATCGATTTTAACACTAGCAGACAAAAATTCAATAGCTTAATTTTTCAATCAAAGGTTAGATTTTCACTGCTCGATGAGACAGAATTTAGTCTTCGTCGACATTGTTCAAAAATGAACATATGACGTGTACGTATGTCTGTGTGCTGAATGTCAGGTATATTTAAGAAAAGGATCAGGAAATAAAATATCCATTTGTTATACATTATTTTTAAAAAGTGCAAGGTTGTCAAACAGATTTGAATTCAAGTACGACATTATCAACAATTATTCAAAGGAAAGGAGATCCAAAACCATGTAGGCTTTTCAAATTTTCAAATTAAATATTTTTTTTTCAGAAACGACTTAGGGATACCGAATGTGATCCAGAGTAGTGAATATGAATTTATTTTTCATTTATCACAATATTTTATTCTATTAACCAAGTTCCGAACGAAATGTTACTAAAATGAAACTAAGGCATATGCTAAAAACTGACAGGGATCATTAACGATTTAATGTACTTTATGTACGAGTTAGCGTTACTTCACTTACTGTACTGACAGGGATCATTAACGATTTAATGTACTTTATGTACGAGTTAGCTTTACTTCACTTACTTTACTGACAGGGATCATTAACGATTTAATGTACTTTATGTACGAGTTAGCGTTACTTCACTTACTGTACTGACAGGGATCATTAACGATTTAATGTACTTTATGTACGAGTTAGCTTTACTTCACTTACTGTACTGACAGGGATCATTAACGATTTAATGTACTTTATGTACGAGTAAGCGTTACTTCACATCAACACCAAGCCATCGTACCTTGCTTTACCTAATTGTCCAAATGTATATAATTTTTGGTGAATAAACAAACATTAATCTTGGTATTTTTACTTTGCTTCTTTTCTGTGATCTTTATAACAAAATATTAAAAGAAAATATGTGAATAAAGGATTACTTGGAACGTCACATGTAAAGTCAACATTAGACCACAATTTTCCCGGAACACAAGTTGCAGTGTCGCTTCCTGATGGTGCATAATCTGTATTACAAGTGTATTTCAAGAACGGGGGATCAAAGGAATCTGTAAAATCTGCATTGGCCACCGAAGGTCTGCTGTTTGAGCACTCTGTAAACACGGATCAAAAGACAAAGTGATAACACCTTATGATAACACATTGAATTATTGATTATTTAATGCAAAATATCGATTGGAACATTCATCAAAAGCTATTGACAATAAGCACTCGTGATTAGTTGCAAAATGACTTTAATTGGAAATCACTTTATTGGCTCGTATTAATGCATACGCATTCAAATAACCGTGCAATGAAATAACAGAGAGCTTAGACAAACATTACCATATTACCATAAACTTTGGTCCAATGATCAGGACTAGGTAAACAAAGAAATCGATATACATTCATTTGGAATATAAGTAACCAGGCCTATTCGTCATGCGATTGCGTTAATTAAACATGCAATTAAAATCGTTGTCGTTGATTCAGAGATTTTAGTTACTCACCCGTTGCGATGCAAACATATTTTCCTGACGATAGACCTATACAGGATTCGTGCGTCAAGCATGTTGAACATTTCACATCTCTCTAAAATCAAATGAGAGATAAACCATTTCTCAGAATGTTATCTATACATTGAGTTTTAAGAATCTTTTAACTAAGAGTGCAGACCTCATGAAAAGAAGCAAACTTCCATTATGGTAGTGAGACCAGGTGTCCAGAAAGAGTCAGCATCTCCTGCTTGCATGCAACACCCGTCGCTTCAATTTGGTAGAATTGTCACATCCGGTTACTTCCATTTGGGAATATACAAGTATATTCTGTGCTTGGATAGTTCATATGGTCTAAGACAAAATACCATCCACAGATCTGGACAATGGGACATCATAGTGCATAGTCCCCCGTATAGACCATAGAACTTCTTCAGTGAAGATGTTAGTCGATCACAAACGTTTCCCTGACTGAGAAGCGTATCTAAAAGACACCTAACTCTATGAACAAAATCTGTATATTAAGTTCTTGTTCTGGTAAAACGTATCAATTGAAATATGAACACGCCATAAGCAGGCGATGAAGGGATGTCGCTATACTAAGAAAAGAGTTAAAGAAGATCCTGACGATAATCTCAACAGCACTCACAATAGAGCACAAAATTAAACATCGACGGACCCCTAGCAAGCTAGAGGTGGGACCAGGTGTCCGGGAGGAGTAAGCATCCCCTGTTGGCTAGCCGCACCCGAAAAGGAACGTTTGTGATGTTTAAATTGAAGTCGTCACGTTTGTCATGAGTGAGGTGTTCATGTGACCATCAGTGTCGTAGGACAGCAATACATGTATGTCCAAATAAAATGCTGAATTATTTGTTCCTTTAGTTTCTTTGACTTCAAGCTCCGAAGGATAGATTCTGCTAAGGAAATCCGCAAACTTTGGATTATTGAGAAAGCACATCGTCTAAATATCTGTAAGTGAAGTTGAAGTCAGAGGCTAAGTATATTTTCCCTTCATAGCAAAAGATTGAATGAATTCGACAAACGAGTAAAGGATAAAGGGCGGCGAGGAATGGGGCACAATTGGTTATCATTGAAATTCCAGATGTGGATTTTAAAGAATTCGAAGGACAATTTGCTGGAAGACCTTTCCTCCAAACACCACAAAAATGTTATCGATCAGGACGTTTAACATTTTTTTTTCAGTATACTTATTTTTAGAATCGGATTTTTTTAAATGTAGGTTTTGCCAACTACTCCATCTGCAGTTTTAACATTTAACAACAAACACAGAGGACAATGATATTTAGTCTGAATCAATCAATATTTCTTACGAATGCAACCTCTGGTTCATCCATGATAGATTTCCATTGAACTGTTGGTACTGATGATGCTCTCTCATCAGTACCAGCAGTTCAATTGAAATCTTAAAAGAAGCAGTTGGTGTCTGCCGCCATTGTGTGGAATAACTAGTATATCTCTGATTTGTATTAATTGTATTTTACTGAGGAAAAGAATCCTTTTGTGTCAGAAGTACACATACATGTTTTATCCTCTCGATGAAAACATCATTTGATAAGTTTTGAGAAGCGATCATTTATCTTCTCATGAGATGAGGGAGTGGTGTAAATGTTAGAGAAGTCGTAGGATGAGATAGATTCGGCTTTAAAATTAAATAATTTGAATTTGTTGATCATATCACCAGAATTCTTTATTGACCAAAAATGTCGTCATTATTGAATTCATTTTCACAATATTTTGATAAATGATGTCAAATTCCGAGATAAAACTGTAGTAGTACAATTGCTTGAGTAAGCAATAAATCGAAATTTGTAAGGAAATTTGTGAAGTTTGGGAAAACAGAAAATAGTTGGTACGTATGATTTCGAAATACAGAGTTGAAATGAAGAAATTTCATCTAGGTGCTTTCGTAAAATGGAATGGATTGTTTCATTGCTTTTGTATAAATGAGTTTAAGAAGATCCTGACGATAATATATATGCAATTGCTTTTTATATAAGTATTGGTGGTAGAAAGTTCCGAAAGTAAAACTGATATGTAATAGCGCTTTCAAATGAGTATAGTGCTGTTAGCCGCCTTGTCTGCCGGAGCAAAGACATACTTACTGTGCAAACCCTGAAGTTTAGATTTATAAACTTGAGCTGATCTTGACGGTGCTTCCAAACAAAGATGAAAGGTTTTTTTTTTAAATTGTCAATTCGGATATCTACAATGTCTAAAATAAAACTTTTCCAGTCATTAAGAGAGTGTGATTCGACTCCTTCTAACGCGATTCTCGGAAAAAAATTTGCACTTGTCGAACCAGAAATAAACACCCATGAACACCAAAAGAAAGACAGTCATTACTTATATTTACAATTATTCTAATTATCGGTCATTTTTATCTGCATGCACATCGCACATTTTCCCTGTAACAGCGTCGCATTTATTTAAACGTTGGTGAATCCTCCTTACATACTTCAAAAATATTGTTCGACCAGTATACTCTAGGAGTGGTATCAACCAGATGTGGATTTTAAAGAATTCGAAGGAATTTTTAGAACATCTGAAATCCACTCATTTTAGTAGAGTCCATTCGATCGAAGCCTTTGATTTTTCGACACTTTACACTACATTTCCACATTCTATATTGAAAAAAAGACTCGCAAAAATTATAAGTAATGCGTTTACAAGTAAGAACGGTAATCGCAAATACAAATTTATTGTTGTTAACTATGACAAAACCTGCTTTGTAAAAGAAAAGTCCGATTCTGAAAATAAGGACACTGAAACAGATATTATTCAGATGTTAGACTTTCTGATCGACAACATTTTTGTGGTGTTTGCAGGAAAGGTCTTCCAGCAAATTGTCGGAATTCCAATGGGACCAATCGTGCCCTACTCCTTGCCGATATTTTCCTTTACTCGTACGAAGCTGAATTCATTCAATCTTTGTTCTATACCGAAACTGCACAAGTCTCCTTACAAATTTCGATTTATTGCTAATTCTAGTAACTGCTCCACTACAATTTTGTCTAGAAATCTGACGTCAGCACTTACTGCTATTAAAGAACACATAACTAGATATTGTGAAACGGTTCTAAACAGGAACGATGTAAATTTATTTTGGTCTATTAAGAATTCAGGGGATGTGATTGACAAAATGAAATCTGGAAATTTCCAAGCCAATACGATTTCTTCATACGACTTCTCAATATGTACACCACACTTCCTCATGACAAAATTAATGATCGATTATCTAATCTCATTAAATGGTGTTTTGATCGAGAGTGGAAAACTTACATTTGTACATCTGAATCGAAGGGTTTCTTTTCCTCGACAGACTACAAATCATACAAATCATGGACATGTAGTGACCTGTGTAATGCCTTGTCCTTCCTCTTGGACAATATTTATGTTAGATTTGGTGAAGTTCTATACAAGCAGGTTGTAGGAATTCCTATGGGTACTAACTGTGCGCCTCTTGTTGCAGATTTATTTTTATACACTTATGAAAAAGAATTTATCCAAAATCTTCAAAAGCAAAGAAAATTTCATGATCTGAAATGTTTCAATAATACTTCTAGGTATCTGGATGATATTCTTACCATTGACAATCCTGCTTTTGAATTATATAATAACGAAATTTATCCAAAAGAATTAACAATTCACAAGGCAAACGTTACAGATACAGAAACACCGTTTTTGGACCTAAATATCAAAATTGTAAACGGAAAGATTCATACAAGTGTTTATGACAAACGGGATGATTTTGGATTCAACATAGTAAATTTCCCCTGGCTTGACGGTGATGTTCCAAGATTACCGTCATACGGCATTTACATATCACAGCTCATCCGGTACGCTAAAGCATGTTCTGATACTTTGGATTTTCACAGTAGAAATTAACAAATTACCAAAAAAACTTTAAGGTCAAGTGAGTTAAAGGAGATCCTGACGATAATCTCAACAGCACTCACAATAGAGCACAAAATCAAACATCGACGGACCCCTAGCAAGCTAGAGGTGGGACCAGGTGCCCGGGAGGAGTAGCATCCCCTGTTGGCTAGCCGCACCCGCCGTCGATGTTAATGAAGCATGGAAATGAAAATATATAAAATTCATGCACTGTCTGACGCTATGTCTATATAGAAAGTGCTATGGCGACAATGTCAGGGAAGTATATTCAAAACACTTACTGTCAAACCCCTCGCGGGGAACTTTTTTACGAGCTCCACACGGCAAAGGGCATAAGTGTGACACAAATGAGTTAAAGGAGATCCTGACGATAATCTCAACAGCACTCACAATAGAGCACAAAATCAAACATCGACGGACCCCTAGCAAGCTAGAGGTGGGACCAGGTGCCCGGGAGGAGTAGCATCCCCTGTTGGCTAGCCGCACCCGCCGTCGATGTTAATGAAGCATGGAAATGAAAATATATAAAATTCATGCACTGTCTGACGCTATGTCTATATAGAAAGTGCTATGGCGACAATGTCAGGGAAGTATATTCAAAACACTTACTGTCAAACCCCTCGCGGGGAACTTTTTTACGAAGGTTCCGCTTTCATAAACTAGTTAAGACTTTCTGGAAATTTTACAAAAATTACAGTAAACTTCTTTTAAAATTCGGATCTATACACGCAACAGAGTACATTACTTACGGTATTACACAACCTGTCTTTTATGGTGATATGATGAACAAAATCAGAGGGATCAAAGGTAGGCAGCTTAACCATCGAAAATGCGTCAGAAGCATCAAACACCTTTTATACCTTGGATATGATCCTAATGTCACCAGACGGAACAAGGCTTGGTACTTGACCAATCTACAGTCTTGTACAAGCGCATCCTTGAGACTTGCACTCTGCTGACTGACTGTAACGACGGGACTCCATGACGGGCCCTGTCCAAACCTCTTTAGAGAAGACAGGGCCCCGACCACCTGTCCTCTCTGAATGTTAGTCGGACTCCTCGGGTGATTACATACATGAGCTCGCAACAGCCGGCAGAGCACGGACTGTATTACGCATGCCCTCTTTTTATATCCATTTAAATATTCATCTGTGTTTCTGGGGCCTCTGCGTTTCGCGGTCTTGTTGGAGATCTCCTCCCTTCTTCTAAAGGGAAAAGATGCTTATCTTCTGACTTCAACTTCACTTACAGATACATAGACAATGTGTTGTCCATCAATAATCCAAAATTCGCGGATTACCTTAGCAGTATCTATCCTTCGGAGCTTGAAGTCAAAGAAACTACAGAGACAAATAATTCAGCTTGAAATTTCTAAAACGTGGGTCCTATAGCATCATATCCCACCAATTCTTCTACATCTTTCGATACATTTTCAGACGTAATTTCACACTTTTTGGCCAAATTACATTGTTTAGACTGAGGATCACTAAAGGGGGTTTAGTACCCGAAACGTTTATGTCTGGTCCATGCTGCAAATTTATCCGTTTAAAAGTGATGCTATTGAACTTGAAGACGTTTAACATTCCTTTTTGGACATATCGTTGTCCTACGACACTAATGGTCACATCAACACCTCACTCTATGACAAACGTGACGACTTCAATTCAGCATTACAAACTTTCCTTTTCTGAGTAGCAACATCCCTTCATCGCCTGCTTATGGCGTGTTCATATCTCAGTTGATATGCTATGCCAGAGCAATAATGTCGAAGGGTTCCAACTCTCTACCTTCTTGAAGAAAATTTTGAAGCACCAAATATACGGATTTTGTTTTGAGAGTTAGGCGTCTTTCAGAAAAACTTCTCAATCAGGGATGTTTGTGACCGAATAACATCGGTACTGAGGAAGTTCTACGGTTGATATGGGGAACTCGTCATACACTATGATGTCCCATTCTCCAGAATGGTGAATAATATTCTGTCATAGACCATTTGAACCATCCAACCAAAGATCGTACTCTATGTCTTCCAAAATGGAAGTAACCGGATGTGATAGTTCTACCGAATTGAAGAGACGGGTGTTGCATGCAAGCAGGAGATGCTTACTCTTCCTGGGCACCTGGTCTCACTCCCATATCGGGAGTTCGCTTCTTTTCATATGGTGGATGTTTTTGTTTCTTTGCTTTGGTTCCTGTTTTATCCTGATTTTGTATGCCTTCGGTTGCTGATTTTCTTAATTATCGATTTTGTGCTACACGTATATACAGGGATGTGGTCATTATCCGTATTTGTTATGCAAAACTTGGACTTGACGTTACAACAGGCAACCCAAGTTATTTGAATATAATTCTAGTTGCCTTATGGCCGTTTAACATAGGGAATCTTCTAGTAATATAAATATTACGGCACGGTCTTTTGGAATCATTTTCAATCTTCATAAGGACATATCATACATTCCAAATCGATACACTGGTAATTTAATACAAACTTTCGCCCATACTAATCCCTCGATCTTTGTAAGTAACCATATGTCATTTCTTTCTCAAAATACATACAATATTTACTATTTTTGCATTCATTTGCTGTATAGTTCGTCCATATATGTCATTGTCCATATTTTTCATATTAACTAAATCACATTAAAATGTTTCTATGGAGATGTATTTATCAGAATGAGATACCAACTAACTAGTTAAAAATGTCAATATTAAAAGATGCTCTTTTTTCTCTCATACCCGCGTATGTGTTACAGAGTAGGCCCATTAAATACAGCAATGTGCGCTACTTCTGTATCACATATCACGTGACAGCTGTATCACATATCACGTGACGCTATTGTTTCGATTGTTAACGCTATTTTGACGTCATGATTTCAGCCCGCAAAACAAACAAGCTAGCGGCGCAATAAAACATCGATTTGAAGATCGTTTTTCAATGTACTCTTGTGTGTTATTTTGAAAAGCCTAATATTCGTAGTTTATTCTTATAGAATAAACCATTTTCGAGGGCGCTGAATTCGAATACATAGCCAATTGTGCCTCATATGAAATTCATATGAAATGAGCATCATGTAAATTTCAAATGACAGTTCATGTAAAATTCATATAAATTTCACATAAGATTTATGTGAAAAATATTTCACATGAATTTCACATGAATTTTTCTAAGTGACCTTCACAGGAAACTGAATCCACATAATATCCATGAAAAAATCTACACATGAATTTCATGTGAAAAATTTCATGTAAACTTCATGTTCGTGCTCGTTTCACATAAATTTCATGGGAACTTTCATGTAAAGTTCATGTAAATTTCACATGAATTTCATAAGAGGCACAATTGGCTGTGTATCGCAAAATTTTCGCGATTAGATCAACTTGACATTTTTCAAATATCGTCCCTTTTCTTTCAGTTTTGTTTTGACCCTTAGATATGAGAGGAAAATACTATTTCATGGTCTTCTATGAAAGATACATCGTTTCCACCCTCGGGGTCTCAAAAATTTTGCAAAACCCTCGGCAGGCCTCGGGTTTTACATGATTTTGAGACTCCTCGGGTGGAACCGATGTATCTTTCATAGAAGACCATGAAAGAGTCTTATAATATCTAAGTGCACCATATGCGCATTTCAACAGGTTAACTCTCATCAGTTATGCCCGACGCCGAAAAAGAGGAAATCCAAATAATGTCAAAAAATGAAGAGCAAAACTCTAAACTTGACTTAAACTTTCCGTCAAAGAGAGCTCTGCTATCAGGGGTAATCTTAAACAACAAACTTTCCACAGCAAAGTAAATACACAAATTTAAATTCAAAGAAATGAAACAAGAGGGCGCTACTGTACATAATACATTTGGCTGTGTCAGAATATCCCGTTGGCATTTAATAAGTACCACTGATGAGGATTTACTATCCGAAACACGTGTCTAGTGCATATAAATTAGTTCGAAATTTCCTTCAAGAAGATAAAGAGTAGGAACACTTCCCGTATAATTAAGATGGCAATACAAATACACGTATATTATGATTGATACATTGTACATATCTCTAATAGGACTTGGTAAGAACTACAGTGGATCAAACACGCATAACAGCGAAGCAAAGAACAACACTCTTAAAGCCAAAAACTAAACACTACTTGATATAAACAAGTCAAATAAACCATAAAAACAAGGGCCTATATACACAGCCCAGCCCTCTCAATTATGGTCCTGATTAAAACTAGAAAGAGAGATCTTCCAAACTTTCACGATCGTGTGAACTTTACCAAGAGAATGCATCAATTTGAAAGCATTAGTTTAATATACATGACTCCTTTAAACCGACGTTTGAAAAGGCGATAATGCTTGTTCTACTCTGTTGTCAAGGTTCTAACATCATATTGGGATAAAGGATAAAATAAGGTTCTTGGAACATATATTGAGAACATCAAATTAATTAAACAAGAGGAGTATAAAAACACTCACCGAGTTTAAAGAAGCATAAATTCTGTCTTCAGCATGAATGAAGTCTAGGCCGCCATCTAAATGACTCAACGAAGACAAGTTACACTCCAGCCGGTTCGTATCAAAATTAATAGAAGAACAATTTATTCGTTTTTCACATTCTCTTAAGCAAAGATCCACCTGAATCACATCGAAGTAATATATTCTTTCCACATTCAAGGAAACTCCGTACATTCGGGTAAAATCGAGGTTGTATGAATAAACGAAAACAAAACCGATCAAGACAGAAAAGTTGACGTATAAATTCATGCCTTCTTTATGATACCGTTTATGTGTTTTGAATCCAGGTGTATCAAGCTGTCTTATCGGAGAAACGTGTCACTTTTTTATATTCTCTAAGTCTTCCATGCCATTATATTCGGCTCGATTTACGATTAGATTTATTTCTTTTTGTAAATATCAATACCGCTGAATTGTAATAATATTGACTTTTCGGGTAAGATTTAACGATAAGCTTTATTAGGAATCAAATTAACATTCAATTACTTTTTACACATCAGTAAATGGCCAAGATTACATTACTTATCAATATTCTTCTTTTCATAGATATCATCGCATGGTTTATTTTGGGATTTGCCTTTCAGAACTTTATTTTGATACAACGATGAAAGAAAAAAAGAGAAATCAATACTTGTTTCTAAAATTTGATACATTTACATTTTTCAATAAGTAAAGCAACATAAGGGTATATGTATTACATAATGATGTCATACAAAACGAAGTTAGTTTGTTTAAAATGGTAAAAACAGACAGGCGTCCATTGAAATAAAATAAACGGACAGTGATTGACTTTTAAATGTGACTCTCTACATTTTCTATTTATTTTTTGTCTTCTAATTATCAAGGTAGGTAGGATCTAAAGCAGATCGCGATTTTGTAGAGGTTGTGAGGATGCAGTGAGTTGCTTTCTTTACCAAGGTTTGAGTCACCGAGGCAGCTTTGCTTATAATACAGAATATGTCTGCTGTTTTGTGCTGGTACCTTTTTCCGGCATTGTGCGCCAGCCGGCCATGACGATTGAGCCCAACTAAGGGCACTGACCAAGTATCGTAAGTAGGGCCATGATGATTGAACCCAACTGAGGACACTGACCAAGTATCGTAAGTAGGGCCATGATGATTGAACCCAACTGAGGACACTGACCAAGTATCGTAAGTAGGGCCATGATGATTGAGCCCAACTGAGGACACTGACCAAGTATCGTAAGTAAGGCCATGATGATTGAGCCCAACTGAGGGCACTGACCAAGTATCGTAAGTTGGGCCATGACGATTGAGCCCAACTGAGGACACTGACCAAGTATCGTAAGTTGGGCCATGACGATTGAGCCCAACTGAGACACTGACCAAGTATCATAAGTAGGGCCATGACGATTGAGCCCAACTGAGGGCACTGACCAAGTATCGTAGGTGGGGCCATGACGATTGAGCCCAACTGAGGGCACTGACCAAGTATCGTAATTAGGGCTATGATCATTGAGCCCAACTGAGGGCGCTGACCAAGTATCGTAAGTAGTGCCATGACGATTGAGCCCAACTGAGGACACTGACCAAGTATCGTAAGTAGGGCCATGACGATTGAGCCCAACTGAGGGCACTGACCAAGTATCGTAAGTAGGGCCATGATGATTGAGCCCAACTGAGGACACTGACCAAGTATCGTAAGTTGGGCCATGACGATTGAGCCCAACTGAGGTCACTGACCAAGTATCGTAAGTAGGGCCATGGCGATTGAGCCCAACTGAGGGCACTGACCAAGTATCGTAAATAGGGCCATGACGATTGAGCCCAACTGAGGGCACTGACCAAGTATCGTAAGTAGGGCCATGACGATTGAGCCCAACTGAGGGCACTGACCAAGTATCGTAAGTAGGGCCATGACGATTGAGCCCAATTGAGGGCACTGACCAAGTATCGTAAGTAGGGCCATGACGATTGAGCCAAACTGAGGACACTGACCAAGTATCGTAAGTAGGGCCATGACGATTGAGCCCAACTGAGGACACTGACCAAGTATCGTAAGTTGGGCCATGACGATTGAGCCCAACTGAGGGCACTGACCAAGTATCGTAAGTAGGGCCATGACGATTGAGCCCAACTGAGGGCACTGACCAAGTATCGTAAGTAGGGCCATGAGGATTGAGCCCAACTGAGGGCGCTGACCAAGTATCGTAAGTAGGGCCATGACGATTGAGCCCAACTGAGGACACTGACCAAGTATCGGAAGTAGGGCCATGACGATTGAGCCCAACTGAGGGCACTGACCAAGTATCGTAAGTAGGACCATGACGATTGAGCCCAACTGAGGGCACTGACCAAGTATCGTATGTAGGGCCATGATGATTGAGCCCAACTGAGGGCGCTGACCAAGTATCGTAAGTAGGGCCATGATGATTGAGCCCAACTGAGGGCGCTGACCAAGTATCGTAAGTAGGGATCTCAGACCTCAAACCTTGTCAAATCGGAACGTTGTACAGTCAGTCTTCTCGGTTTATTGCTTAAGCAAGTTGATTGCTTAAGCCAGCGAAACACAGATTGTCTCTAGTATTGTGTGTACAGTTTTTGACACCGATTCATATATTGCTTAATTGTTTAAATAGTATCTTTAAACAGCTTCGTTTTAACAGCTTCTGTGCATCTTGAAGAAATTTTAAAAGTTTATCTTGATACGTTGAGTGCGCGCATTTTATTCGGGTAACCACTTCATCTTTATAGATCTAACGTACGGTCTTATAAAGGAAAGGAGGGAATCTCCAAAAAAGTTCGGTTGTAGCACCATCAGCGAAACACCGACACAACTCTATGTGAAAACACAGAGTACACACATACACAAAATTTTAAAATAAGAAGGAATTGATAAAAAAGAATTTAATTTCATTTCACTGAAATTTCGTAATCAGCTAAAGTTTAATAAAGTTTATTAAAAGTCAAACTATAAAGTACATTGCTGATGAAGTAACTATTGGTTTAAGGTATAAAACGCCCATTTGTCTCCTTCCCTGGAGTAGTTATCAGTATCAGCAGCCAATGATATCGAATCTGAGACTTGGGTTAAGATACCAGGCTCTTGGCTCTATACGTAGCCCAATCTCGTAGAGAGGTGGAGAGATAGTGTTTTTCACAGCTGTTGATCGATCATCGTTAGCATCATATATCTGAAAATTAAACTAATAATAATGATTTCAAGTATGGCTTTAAAAAGGGATAGTATTTTTTGTTTGATATTCATGTAATTTTTGAATAAGCGCACACTTGTCTTAAAGGAGAAGGATTTTTATTTTTCGAAAATCATTACGGAATAGTTTTTATCGCCCTTTGTACGTTTTTTCAAGATATCCTTGTCGACATAAATATAATTATTGTATGTGGGATATGGTCATTATCAATATTTGTCATTCAAATATTCGAATATTCGATTTCCCGTTAAGGAAAATATCAATTAAATTGAATTGTTAAAATGGTGCTGTTTTGAAAATACTACGGAGTTGTAATAAATGATTTATGTTAGACATACTGGTCCCGTTCTTTTCCAAATCAACGTGTCAGAGTTGAAGTAGTAGATCTGAAACCTCTCGACCCACTCATTGGCGTCATATCTTCCTTGTGTCACTATCTCCGTCATATAACGTTTGGATGAAAAAAACACCTGAAAATATAACTACATCAATAGAATGTAGGAATGCGAATGAATAGTGTACATTGGCTTGAACTATTTTTCGTTTTCTTTTCGTATCTTCAGTAACTTATTTTGAAGCTATGGGATTCTGATCTTGCTTTACCTGTATCCAGTTATAGGAGGACGAGCTGGTCGGTATCCAGGCAGAGGGGCCATATAGTTGATGATCGGATGCGGAAGCTGATGACGATGTTATTGTTCCTTCGCTTCCAATATATAACGAAACTGGGCACACTGATGCATAATCTACAAATTGTTTATGAAAACAAAAAAGTGAGTGTTTGAGCAATCAATATGTATATGTAAGTGTTAGTATAAGATATCTGAGTACGCATGGGTGGACAATAACTGTGTCCCTGCATGCAAATGTTTATATGTTATATGCAACAGGGTCCAGACCACCTGTCCTCTCTGAATGTCAGTCGGACTCCTCGGGTGATAACAAACGTAACATACGCACAACACAGAAACATCAAACACAAAGGACTACACATAAACCAACTATACCAACGGCCATCTGCCACGGAAATAGCAGAAGCTGTGGTTATCCTGGATTACTTATACTTATAGAAAACGAGGACTTACGTAATACAATCCGTGCTCTGCCGGCCTTAGCTCATGTATGTTATGTATGTGACTCATATTGACTAGATCTCGTCAAAGAATGCTCAGATCACAAATTCGAAGAAGGAAGTTTTATTTCATTCATTTGAGCTCTATCATGAATTTTAGGATACAAAAACTGAGATGGTTGATGTCCCAGTACATTTTATAATTAACGAAAATGAAAGCGAACATGATACTGTATTATGTAACTAACAGGATATTTATACTAAGACGCTTTACGCTGTTGAATTCACGGAGATGCTTTAAAAATATGTTGACGTTACATACACATCTACAAATTACCAAGAAACTTTAGGCCAAGGTTTCCGCTTTCATAAGCTAGAGAAGACTTTCTGGAAATTTTACAAAAAATTACAATCAACTTTTTTTAAAATTCGGATCTATACAAGCAACAGAGTACATTACTTTGGGTATTACACAACCTGCCTTTTATGGTGATATGATAAACAAAATTAGAAGGATCAAAGGTAGACAGCATAACCATCAAAATCGCGTCAGAATAATCAAACGCCTTTTTTACCGTGGATATGATCCAAATGTCACCAGACGGACACTATGCTTGGTGCTTACTCCTGCCGGGAACCTGGTCCCACCTCTGGCTTGCTAGGGGTCCGTCGATGTTTAATTTTGTGCTCTATTATGGGTGCTGTTGGGATTATCGTCAGGATCTTCTTTAACTCATTGGTACTTGACCAATCTACAGTCTTGTACAAGCGCATTCTTAAGACTTGCACAATGACTGACTTTGACGACGGGACTCCATGATGGGCCCTGTCCAAATCTCTTTAGAGTCGACAGGCCCCGACGAACTGAATGTCAGTTGGACTCCTCGGGCGATAACATACATGATCTCGCTACAGCCGGCAGAGCACGTACTGTATTACGTATACACACCTTTTATATCCATTTACTTATTCGTCTGTGTTGCTTCGGCCCCTGCTATTTGCGTTCTTGTTTGTGCGTAGCCATCTAACAGTGCGAAAGTTGTTTTACACCATAATTGTACGTTCTTCGACAACTCTGGGTAATCGGATAAGTGAGAGGGTTGTGCGCACGTAATCCAGGATAACCACACCATTTGCTACTTGTTATAATACGGAAATGTTCCAAGTCTATACCTTCATGAAGAAAATTTCAAACCATTTTTTTCTGCACCAGACACATGTTTCGAATGTTAAATCGTCGTCAGTGATTCAATATGAAGACGTTTACATTTATACCACTTGGTGAGTGTCACTGCTGGTGGACCAGGAGTCCCCGAGGGCACATGTAGCCAAGTTCGATCAATTTCGGTTGATCGTTTCTTCAACGCATTCTAAATTTTTGTTGTCAAAATTTCTTGAAATTTCTAAAACGTGGGTCCTGTAGCATCATATCCCACCCATTCTGCCACGTCTTTCGGTACGCTTTTTCGACATAGTAACTTTCACACTTTTTTGGCTTATTATATTGTTTAGATTTGAGGATCACTGACGAGGGTTAAGTACCCGAAACGTGCATGTCTGGTCCATGTTGCTAATTTACCTGTTCTTAAATGATGCTATTCAATATGAAGACGTTTACATTTATACCACTTGGTGAGTGTCACTGCTGGTGGACCAGGAGTCCCCGAGGGCACATGTAGCCAAGTTCGATAAATTTCGGTTGATCGTTTCTTCAACGCATTCTAAATTTTTGTTGTCAAAATTTCTTGAAATTTCTAAAACGTGGGTCCTGTAGCATCATATCCCACCCATTCTGCCACGTATTTCGGTACGCTTTTTCGACATAGTAACTTTCACACTTTTTTGGCTTATTACATTGTTTAGATTTGAGGATCACTGACGAGGGTTAAGTACCCGAAACGTGCATGTCTGGTCCATGTTGCTAATTTACCTGTTCTTAAATGATGCTATTCAATATGAAGACGTTTACATTTATACCACTTGGTGAGTGTCACTGCTGGTGGACCAGGAGTCCCCGAGGGCACATGTAGCCAAGTTCGATCAATTTCGGTTGATCGTTTCTTCAACGCATTCTAAATTTTTGTTGTCAAAATTTCTTGAAATTTCTAAAACGTGGGTCCTGTAGCATCATATCCCACCCATTCTGCCACGTCTTTCGGTACGCTTTTTCGACATAGTAACTTTCACACTTTTTTGGCTTATTACATTGTTTAGATTTGAGGATCACTGACGAGGGTTAAGTACCCGAAACGTGCATGTCTGGTCCATGTTGCTAATTTACCTGTTCTTAAATGATGCTATTCAATATGAAGACGTTTACATTTATACCACTTGGTGAGTGTCACTGCTGGTGGACCAGGAGTCCCCGAGGGCACATGTAGCCAAGTTCGATCAATTTCGGTTGATCGTTTCTTCAACGCATTCTAAATTTTTGTTGTCAAAATTTCTTGAAATTTCTAAAACGTGGGTCCTGTAGCATCATATCCCACCCATTCTGCCACGTCTTTCGGTACGCTTTTTCGACATAGTAACTTTCACACTTTTTTGGCTTATTACATTGTTTAGATTTGAGGATCACTGACGAGGGTTAAGTACCCGAAACGTGCATGTCTGGTCCATGTTGCTAATTTACCTGTTCTTAAATGATGCTATTCAATATGAAGACGTTTACATTTATACCACTTGGTGAGTGTCACTGCTGGTGGACCAGGAGTCCCCGAGGGCACATGTAGCCAAGTTCGATCAATTTCGGTTGATCGTTTCTTCAACGCATTCTAAATTTTTGTTGTCAAAATTTCTTGAAATTTCTAAAACGTGGGTCCTGTAGCATCATATCCCACCCATTCTGCCACGTCTTTCGGTACGCTTTTTCGACATAGTAACTTTCACACTTTTTTGGCTTATTACATTGTTTAGATTTGAGGATCACTGACGAGGGTTAAGTACCCGAAACGTGCATGTCTGGTCCATGTTGCTAATTTACCTGTTCTTAAATGATGCTATTCAATATGAAGACGTTTACATTTATACCACTTGGTGAGTGTCACTGCTGGTGGACCAGGAGTCCCCGAGGGCACATGTAGCCAAGTTCGATCAATTTCGGTTGATCGTTTCTTCAACGCATTCTAAATTTTTGTTGTCAAAATTTCTTGAAATTTCTAAAACGTGGGTCCTGTAGCATCATATCCCACCCATTCTGCCACGTCTTTCGGTACGCTTTTTCGACATAGTAACTTTCACACTTTTTTGGCTTATTACATTGTTTAGATTTGAGGATCACTGACGAGGGTTAAGTACCCGAAACGTGCATGTCTGGTCCATGTTGCTAATTTACCTGTTCTTAAATGATGCTATTCAATATGAAGACGTTTACATTTATACCACTTGGTGAGTGTCACTGCTGGTGGACCAGGAGTCCCCGAGGGCACATGTAGCCAAGTTCGATCAATTTCGGTTGATCGTTTCTTCAACGCATTCTAAATTTTTGTTGTCAAAATTTCTTGAAATTTCTAAAACGTGGGTCCTGTAGCATCATATCCCACCCATTCTGCCACGTCTTTCGGTACGCTTTTTCGACATAGTAACTTTCACACTTTTTTGGCTTATTACATTGTTTAGATTTGAGGATCACTGACGAGGGTTAAGTACCCGAAACGTGCATGTCTGGTCCATGTTGCTAATTTACCTGTTCTTAAATGATGCTATTCAATATGAAGACGTTTACATTTATACCACTTGGTGAGTGTCACTGCTGGTGGACCAGGAGTCCCCGAGGGCACATGTAGCCAAGTTCGATCAATTTCGGTTGATCGTTTCTTCAACGCATTCTAAATTTTTGTTGTCAAAATTTCTTGAAATTTCTAAAACGTGGGTCCTGTAGCATCATATCCCACCCATTCTGCCACGTCTTTCGGTACGCTTTTTCGACATAGTAACTTTCACACTTTTTTGGCTTATTACATTGTTTAGATTTGAGGATCACTGACGAGGGTTAAGTACCCGAAACGTGCATGTCTGGTCCATGTTGCTAATTTACCTGTTCTTAAATGATGCTATTCAATATGATGACGTTTACATTTATACCACTTGGTGAGTGTCACTGCTGGTGGACCAGGAGTCCCCGAGGGCACATGTAGCCAAGTTCGATCAATTTCGGTTGATCGTTTCTTCAACGCATTCTAAATTTTTGTTGTCAAAATTTCTTGAAATTTCTAAAACGTGGGTCCTGTAGCATCATATCCCACCCATTCTGCCACGTCTTTCGGTACGCTTTTTCGACATAGTAACTTTCACACTTTTTTGGCTTATTACATTGTTTAGATTTGAGGATCACTGACGAGGGTTAAGTACCCGAAACGTGCATGTCTGGTCCATGTTGCTAATTTACCTGTTCTTAAATGATGCTATTCAATATGAAGACGTTTACATTTATACCACTTGGTGAGTGTCACTGCTGGTGGACCAGGAGTCCCCGAGGGCACATGTAGCCAAGTTCGATCAATTTCGGTTGATCGTTTCTTCAACGCATTCTAAATTTTTGTTGTCAAAATTTCTTGAAATTTCTAAAACGTGGGTCCTGTAGCATCATATCCCACCCATTCTGCCACGCCTTTCGGTACGCTTTTTCGACATAGTAACTTTCACACTTTTTTGGCTTATTACATTGTTTAGATTTGAGGATCACTGACGAGGGTTAAGTACCCGAAACGTGCATGTCTGGTCCATGTTGCTAATTTACCTGTTCTTAAATGATGCTATTCAATATGAAGACGTTTACATTTATACCACTTGGTGAGTGTCACTGCTGGTGGACCAGGAGTCCCCGAGGGCACATGTAGCCAAGTTCGATCAATTTCGGTTGATCGTTTCTTCAACGCATTCTAAATTTTTGTTGTCAAAATTTCTTGAAATTTCTAAAACGTGGGTCCTGTAGCATCATATCCCACCCATTCTGCCACGTCTTTCGGTACGCTTTTTCGACATAGTAACTTTCACACTTTTTTGGCTTATTACATTGTTTAGATTTGAGGATCACTGACGAGGGTTAAGTACCCGAAACGTGCATGTCTGGTCCATGTTGCTAATTTACCTGTTCTTAAATGATGCTATTCAATATGAAGACGTTTACATTTATACCACTTGGTGAGTGTCACTGCTGGTGGACCAGGAGTCCCCGAGGGCACATGTAGCCAAGTTCGATCAATTTCGGTTGATCGTTTCTTCAACGCATTCTAAATTTTTGTTGTCAAAATTTCTTGAAATTTCTAAAACGTGGGTCCTGTAGCATCATATCCCACCCATTCTGCCACGTCTTTCGGTACGCTTTTTCGACATAGTAACTTTCACACTTTTTTGGCTTATTACATTGTTTAGATTTGAGGATCACTGACGAGGGTTAAGTACCCGAAACGTGCATGTCTGGTCCATGTTGCTAATTTACCTGTTCTTAAATGATGCTATTCAATATGAAGACGTTTACATTTATACCACTTGGTGAGTGTCACTGCTGGTGGACCAGGAGTCCCCGAGGGCACATGTAGCCAAGTTCGATCAATTTCGGTTGATCGTTTCTTCAACGCATTCTAAATTTTTGTTGTCAAAATTTCTTGAAATTTCTAAAACGTGGGTCCTGTAGCATCATATCCCACCCATTCTGCCACGTCTTTCGGTACGCATTTTCGACATAGTAACTTTCACACTTTTTTGGCTTATTACATTGTTTAGATTTGAGGATCACTGACGAGGGTTAAGTACCCGAAACGTGCATGTCTGGTCCATGTTGCTAATTTACCTGTTCTTAAATGATGCTATTCAATATGATGACGTTTACATTTATACCACTTGGTGAGTGTCACTGCTGGTGGACCAGGAGTCCCCGAGGGCACATGTAGCCAAGTTCGATCAATTTCGGTTGATCGTTTCTTCAACGCATTCTAAATTTTTGTTGTCAAAATTTCTTGAAATTTCTAAAACGTGGGTCCTGTAGCATCATATCCCACCCATTCTGCCACGTCTTTCGGTACGCTTTTTCGACATAGTAACTTTCACACTTTTTTGTCTTATTACATTGTTTAGATTTGAGGATCACTGACGAGGGTTAAGTACCCGAAACGTGCATGTCTGGTCCATGTTGCTAATTTACCTGTTCTTAAATGATGCTATTCAATATGAAGACGTTTACATTTATACCACTTGGTGAGTGTCACTGCTGGTGGACCAGGAGTCCCCGAGGGCACATGTAGCCAAGTTCGATCAATTTCGGTTGATCGTTTCTTCAACGCATTCTAAATTTTTGTTGTCAAAATTTCTTGAAATTTCTAAAACGTGGGTCCTGTAGCATCATATCCCACCCATTCTGCCACGTCTTTCGGTACGCTTTTTCGACATAGTAACTTTCACACTTTTTTGGCTTATTACATTGTTTAGATTTGAGGATCACTGACGAGGGTTAAGTACCCGAAACGTGCATGTCTGGTCCATGTTGCTAATTTACCTGTTCTTAAATGATGCTATTCAATATGAAGACGTTTACATTTATACCACTTGGTGAGTGTCACTGCTGGTGGACCAGGAGTCCCCGAGGGCACATGTAGCCAAGTTCGATCAATTTCGGTTGATCGTTTCTTCAACGCATTCTAAATTTTTGTTGTCAAAATTTCTTGAAATTTCTAAAACGTGGGTCCTGTAGCATCATATCCCACCCATTCTGCCACGTCTTTCGGTACGCTTTTTCGACATAGTAACTTTCACACTTTTTTGGCTTATTACATTGTTTAGATTTGAGGATCACTGACGAGGGTTAAGTACCCGAAACGTGCATGTCTGGTCCATGTTGCTAATTTACCTGTTCTTAAATGATGCTATTCAGTATGAAGACGTTTACATTTATACCACTTGGTGAGTGTCACTGCTGGTGGACCAGGAGTCCCCGAGGGCACATGTAGCCAAGTTCGATCAATTTCGGTTGATCGTTTCTTCAACGCATTCTAAATTTTTGTTGTCAAAATTTCTTGAAATTTCTAAAACGTGGGTCCTGTAGCATCATATCCCACCCATTCTGCCACGTCTTTCGGTACGCTTTTTCGACATAGTAACTTTCACACTTTTTTGGCTTATTACATTGTTTAGATTTGAGGATCACTGACGAGGGTTAAGTACCCGAAACGTGCATGTCTGGTCCATGTTGCTAATTTACCTGTTCTTAAATGATGCTATTCAATATGAAGACGTTTACATTTATACCACTTGGTGAGTGTCACTGCTGGTGGACCAGGAGTCCCCGAGGGCACATGTAGCCAAGTTCGATCAATTTCGGTTGATCGTTTCTTCAACGCATTCTAAATTTTTGTTGTCAAAATTTCTTGAAATTTCTAAAACGTGGGTCCTGTAGCATCATATCCCACCCATTCTGCCACGTCTTTCGGTACGCTTTTTCGACATAGTAACTTTCACACTTTTTTGGCTTATTACATTGTTTAGATTTGAGGATCACTGACGAGGGTTAAGTACCCGAAACGTGCATGTCTGGTCCATGTTGCTAATTTACCTGTTCTTAAATGATGCTATTCAATATGATGACGTTTACATTTATACCACTTGGTGAGTGTCACTGCTGGTGGACCAGGAGTCCCCGAGGGCACATGTAGCCAAGTTCGATCAATTTCGGTTGATCGTTTCTTCAACGCATTCTAAATTTTTGTTGTCAAAATTTCTTGAAATTTCTAAAACGTGGGTCCTGTAGCATCATATCCCACCCATTCTGCCACGTCTTTCGGTACGCTTTTTCGACATAGTAACTTTCACACTTTTTTGGCTTATTACATTGTTTAGATTTGAGGATCACTGACGAGGGTTAAGTACCCGAAACGTGCATGTCTGGTCCATGTTGCTAATTTACCTGTTCTTAAATGATGCTATTCAATATGAAGACGTTTACATTTATACCACTTGGTGAGTGTCACTGCTGGTGGACCAGGAGTCCCCGAGGGCACATGTAGCCAAGTTCGATCAATTTCGGTTGATCGTTTCTTCAACGCATTCTAAATTTTTGTTGTCAAAATTTCTTGAAATTTCTAAAACGTGGGTCCTGTAGCATCATATCCCACCCATTCTGCCACGTCTTTCGGTACGCTTTTTCGACATAGTAACTTTCACACTTTTTTGGCTTATTACATTGTTTAGATTTGAGGATCACTGACGAGGGTTAAGTACCCGAAACGTGCATGTCTGGTCCATGTTGCTAATTTACCTGTTCTTAAATGATGCTATTCAATATGAAGACGTTTACATTTATACCACTTGGTGAGTGTCACTGCTGGTGGACCAGGAGTCCCCGAGGGCACATGTAGCCAAGTTCGATCAATTTCGGTTGATCGTTTCTTCAACGCATTCTAAATTTTTGTTGTCAAAATTTCTTGAAATTTCTAAAACGTGGGTCCTGTAGCATCATATCCCACCCATTCTGCCACGTCTTTCGGTACGCTTTTTCGACATAGTAACTTTCACACTTTTTTGGCTTATTACATTGTTTAGATTTGAGGATCACTGACGAGGGTTAAGTACCCGAAACGTGCATGTCTGGTCCATGTTGCTAATTTACCTGTTCTTAAATGATGCTATTCAATATGAAGACGTTTACATTTATACCACTTGGTGAGTGTCACTGCTGGTGGACCAGGAGTCCCCGAGGGCACATGTAGCCAAGTTCGATCAATTTCGGTTGATCGTTTCTTCAACGCATTCTAAATTTTTGTTGTCAAAATTTCTTGAAATTTCTAAAACGTGGGTCCTGTAGCATCATATCCCACCCATTCTGCCACGTCTTTCGGTACGCTTTTTCGACATAGTAACTTTCACACTTTTTTGGCTTATTACATTGTTTAGATTTGAGGATCACTGACGAGGGTTAAGTACCCGAAACGTGCATGTCTGGTCCATGTTGCTAATTTACCTGTTCTTAAATGATGCTATTCAATATGATGACGTTTACATTTATACCACTTGGTGAGTGTCACTGCTGGTGGACCAGGAGTCCCCGAGGGCACATGTAGCCAAGTTCGATCAATTTCGGTTGATCGTTTCTTCAACGCATTCTAAATTTTTGTTGTCAAAATTTCTTGAAATTTCTAAAACGTGGGTCCTGTAGCATCATATCCCACCCATTCTGCCACGTCTTTCGGTACGCTTTTTCGACATAGTAACTTTCACACTTTTTTGGCTTATTACATTGTTTAGATTTGAGGATCACTGACGAGGGTTAAGTACCCGAAACGTGCATGTCTGGTCCATGTTGCTAATTTACCTGTTCTTAAATGATGCTATTCAATATGAAGACGTTTACATTTATACCACTTGGTGAGTGTCACTGCTGGTGGACCAGGAGTCCCCGAGGGCACATGTAGCCAAGTTCGATCAATTTCGGTTGATCGTTTCTTCAACGCATTCTAAATTTTTGTTGTCAAAATTTCTTGAAATTTCTAAAACGTGGGTCCTGTAGCATCATATCCCACCCATTCTGCCACGTCTTTCGGTACGCTTTTTCGACATAGTAACTTTCACACTTTTTTGGCTTATTACATTGTTTAGATTTGAGGATCACTGACGAGGGTTAAGTACCCGAAACGTGCATGTCTGGTCCATGTTGCTAATTTACCTGTTCTTAAATGATGCTATTCAATATGAAGACGTTTACATTTATACCACTTGGTGAGTGTCACTGCTGGTGGACCAGGAGTCCCCGAGGGCACATGTAGCCAAGTTCGATCAATTTCGGTTGATCGTTTCTTCAACGCATTCTAAATTTTTGTTGTCAAAATTTCTTGAAATTTCTAAAACGTGGGTCCTGTAGCATCATATCCCACCCATTCTGCCACGTCTTTCGGTACGCTTTTTCGACATAGTAACTTTCACACTTTTTTGGCTTATTACATTGTTTAGATTTGAGGATCACTGACGAGGGTTAAGTACCCGAAACGTGCATGTCTGGTCCATGTTGCTAATTTACCTGTTCTTAAATGATGCTATTCAATATGAAGACGTTTACATTTATACCACTTGGTGAGTGTCACTGCTGGTGGACCAGGAGTCCCCGAGGGCACATGTAGCCAAGTTCGATCAATTTCGGTTGATCGTTTCTTCAACGCATTCTAAATTTTTGTTGTCAAAATTTCTTGAAATTTCTAAAACGTGGGTCCTGTAGCATCATATCCCACCCATTCTGCCACGTCTTTCGGTACGCTTTTTCGACATAGTAACTTTCACACTTTTTTGGCTTATTACATTGTTTAGATTTGAGGATCACTGACGAGGGTTAAGTACCCGAAACGTGCATGTCTGGTCCATGTTGCTAATTTACCTGTTCTTAAATGATGCTATTCAATATGAAGACGTTTACATTTATACCACTTGGTGAGTGTCACTGCTGGTGGACCAGGAGTCCCCGAGGGCACATGTAGCCAAGTTCGATCAATTTCGGTTGATCGTTTCTTCAACGCATTCTAAATTTTTGTTGTCAAAATTTCTTGAAATTTCTAAAACGTGGGTCCTGTAGCATCATATCCCACCCATTCTGCCACGTCTTTCGGTACGCTTTTTCGACATAGTAACTTTCACACTTTTTTGGCTTATTACATTGTTTAGATTTGAGGATCACTGACGAGGGTTAAGTACCCGAAACGTGCATGTCTGGTCCATGTTGCTAATTTACCTGTTCTTAAATGATGCTATTCAATATGAAGACGTTTACATTTATACCACTTGGTGAGTGTCACTGCTGGTGGACCAGGAGTCCCCGAGGGCACATGTAGCCAAGTTCGATCAATTTCGGTTGATCGTTTCTTCAACGCATTCTAAATTTTTGTTGTCAAAATTTCTTGAAATTTCTAAAACGTGGGTCCTGTAGCATCATATCCCACCCATTCTGCCACGTCTTTCGGTACGCTTTTTCGACATAGTAACTTTCACACTTTTTTGGCTTATTACATTGTTTAGATTTGAGGATCACTGACGAGGGTTAAGTACCCGAAACGTGCATGTCTGGTCCATGTTGCTAATTTACCTGTTCTTAAATGATGCTATTCAATATGAAGACGTTTACATTTATACCACTTGGTGAGTGTCACTGCTGGTGGACCAGGAGTCCCCGAGGGCACATGTAGCCAAGTTCGATCAATTTCGGTTGATCGTTTCTTCAACGCATTCTAAATTTTTGTTGTCAAAATTTCTTGAAATTTCTAAAACGTGGGTCCTGTAGCATCATATCCCACCCATTCTGCCACGTCTTTCGGTACGCTTTTTCGACATAGTAACTTTCACACTTTTTTGGCTTATTACATTGTTTAGATTTGAGGATCACTGACGAGGGTTAAGTACCCGAAACGTGCATGTCTGGTCCATGTTGCTAATTTACCTGTTCTTAAATGATGCTATTCAATATGAAGACGTTTACATTTATACCACTTGGTGAGTGTCACTGCTGGTGGACCAGGAGTCCCCGAGGGCACATGTAGCCAAGTTCGATCAATTTCGGTTGATCGTTTCTTCAACGCATTCTAAATTTTTGTTGTCAAAATTTCTTGAAATTTCTAAAACGTGGGTCCTGTAGCATCATATCCCACCCATTCTGCCACGTCTTTCGGTACGCTTTTTCGACATAGTAACTTTCACACTTTTTTGGCTTATTACATTGTTTAGATTTGAGGATCACTGACGAGGGTTAAGTACCCGAAACGTGCATGTCTGGTCCATGTTGCTAATTTACCTGTTCTTAAATGATGCTATTCAATATGATGACGTTTACATTTATACCACTTAGTGAGTGTCACTGCTGGTGGACCAGGAGTCCCCGAGGGCACATGTAGCCAAGTTCGATCAATTTCGGTTGATCGTTTCTTCAACGCATTCTAAATTTTTGTTGTCAAAATTTCTTGAAATTTCTAAAACGTGGGTCCTGTAGCATCATATCCCACCCATTCTGCCACGTCTTTCGGTACGCTTTTTCGACATAGTAACTTTCACACTTTTTTGGCTTATTACATTGTTTAGATTTGAGGATCACTGACGAGGGTTAAGTACCCGAAACGTGCATGTCTGGTCCATGTTGCTAATTTACCTGTTCTTAAATGATGCTATTCAATATGATGACGTTTACATTTATACCACTTGGTGAGTGTCACTGCTGGTGGACCAGGAGTCCCCGAGGGCACATGTAGCCAAGTTCGATCAATTTCGGTTGATCGTTTCTTCAACGCATTCTAAATTTTTGTTGTCAAAATTTCTTGAAATTTCTAAAACGTGGGTCCTGTAGCATCATATCCCACCCATTCTGCCACGTCTTTCGGTACGCTTTTTCGACATAGTAACTTTCACACTTTTTTGGCTTATTACATTGTTTAGATTTGAGGATCACTGACGAGGGTTAAGTACCCGAAACGTGCATGTCTGGTCCATGTTGCTAATTTACCTGTTCTTAAATGATGCTATTCAATATGATGACGTTTACATTTATACCACTTGGTGAGTGTCACTGCTGGTGGACCAGGAGTCCCCGAGGGCACATGTAGCCAAGTTCGATCAATTTCGGTTGATCGTTTCTTCAACGCATTCTAAATTTTTGTTGTCAAAATTTCTTGAAATTTCTAAAACGTGGGTCCTGTAGCATCATATCCCACCCATTCTGCCACGTCTTTCGGTACGCTTTTTCGACATAGTAACTTTCACACTTTTTTGGCTTATTACATTGTTTAGATTTGAGGATCACTGACGAGGGTTAAGTACCCGAAACGTGCATGTCTGGTCCATGTTGCTAATTTACCTGTTCTTAAATGATGCTATTCAATATGAAGACGTTTACATTTATACCACTTGGTGAGTGTCACTGCTGGTGGACCAGGAGTTCCCGAGGGCACATGTAGCCAAGTTCGATCAATTTCGGTTGATCGTTTCTTCAACGCATTCTAAATTTTTGTTGTCAAAATTTCTTGAAATTTCTAAAACGTGGGTCCTGTAGCATCATATCCCACCCATTCTGCCACGTCTTTCGGTACGCTTTTTCGACATAGTAACTTTCACACTTTTTTGGCTTATTACATTGTTTAGATTTGAGGATCACTGACGAGGGTTAAGTACCCGAAACGTGCATGTCTGGTCCATGTTGCTAATTTACCTGTTCTTAAATGATGCTATTCAATATGAAGACGTTTACATTTATACCACTTGGTGAGTGTCACTGCTGGTGGACCAGGAGTCCCCGAGGGCACATGTAGCCAAGTTCGATCAATTTCGGTTGATCGTTTCTTCAACGCATTCTAAATTTTTGTTGTCAAAATTTCTTGAAATTTCTAAAACGTGGGTCCTGTAGCATCATATCCCACCCATTCTGCCACGTCTTTCGGTACGCTTTTTCGACATAGTAACTTTCACACTTTTTTGGCTTATTACATTGTTTAGATTTGAGGATCACTGACGAGGGTTAAGTACCCGAAACGTGCATGTCTGGTCCATGTTGCTAATTTACCTGTTCTTAAATGATGCTATTCAATATGAAGACGTTTACATTTATACCACTTGGTGAGTGTCACTGCTGGTGGACCAGGAGTCCCCGAGGGCACATGTAGCCAAGTTCGATCAATTTCGGTTGATCGTTTCTTCAACGCATTCTAAATTTTTGTTGTCAAAATTTCTTGAAATTTCTAAAACGTGGGTCCTGTAGCATCATATCCCACCCATTCTGCCACGTCTTTCGGTACGCTTTTTCGACATAGTAACTTTCACAC
This sequence comes from Pinctada fucata, assembly GCA_028142955.1. Lineage (NCBI taxonomy): Eukaryota > Metazoa > Mollusca > Bivalvia > Pterioida > Pteriidae > Pinctada > Pinctada fucata. The sequence goes on from AP027104.1 coordinate 1,380,881, forward strand.
TTTTTTGGCTTATTACATTGTTTAGATTTGAGGATCACTGACGAGGGTTAAGTACCCGAAACGTGCATGTCTGGTCCATGTTGCTAATTTACCTGTTCTTAAATGATGCTATTCAATATGAAGACGTTTACATTTATACCACTTGGTGAGTGTCACTGCTGGTGGACCAAGAGTCCCCGAGGGCACATGTAGCCAAGTTCGATCAATTTCGGTTGATCGTTTCTTCAACGCATTCTAAATTTTTGTTGTCAAAATTTCTTGAAATTTCTAAAACGTGGGTCCTGTAGCATCATATCCCACCCATTCTGCCACGTCTTTCGGTACGCTTTTTCGACATAGTAACTTTCACACTTTTTTGGCTTATTACATTGTTTAGATTTGAGGATCACTGACGAGGGTTAAGTACCCGAAACGTGCATGTCTGGTCCATGTTGCTAATTTACCTGTTCTTAAATGATGCTATTCAATATGAAGACGTTTACATTTATACCACTTGGTGAGTGTCACTGCTGGTGGACCAGGAGTCCCCGAGGGCACATGTAGCCAAGTTCGATCAATTTCGGTTGATCGTTTCTTCAACGCATTCTAAATTTTTGTTGTCAAAATTTCTTGAAATTTCTAAAACGTGGGTCCTGTAGCATCATATCCCACCCATTCTGCCACGTCTTTCGGTACGCTTTTTCGACATAGTAACTTTCACACTTTTTTGGCTTATTACATTGTTTAGATTTGAGGATCACTGACGAGGGTTAAGTACCCGAAACGTGCATGTCTGGTCCATGTTGCTAATTTACCTGTTCTTAAATGATGCTATTCAATATGAAGACGTTTACATTTATACCACTTGGTGAGTGTCACTGCTGGTGGACCAGGAGTCCCCGAGGGCACATGTAGCCAAGTTCGATCAATTTCGGTTGATCGTTTCTTCAACGCATTCTAAATTTTTGTTGTCAAAATTTCTTGAAATTTCTAAAACGTGGGTCCTGTAGCATCATATCCCACCCATTCTGCCACGTCTTTCGGTACGCTTTTTCGACATAGTAACTTTCACACTTTTTTGGCTTATTACATTGTTTAGATTTGAGGATCACTGACGAGGGTTAAGTACCCGAAACGTGCATGTCTGGTCCATGTTGCTAATTTACCTGTTCTTAAATGATGCTATTCAATATGAAGACGTTTACATTTATACCACTTGGTGAGTGTCACTGCTGGTGGACCAGGAGTCCCCGAGGGCACATGTAGCCAAGTTCGATCAATTTCGGTTGATCGTTTCTTCAACGCATTCTAAATTTTTGTTGTCAAAATTTCTTGAAATTTCTAAAACGTGGGTCCTGTAGCATCATATCCCACCCATTCTGCCACGTCTTTCGGTACGCTTTTTCGACATAGTAACTTTCACACTTTTTTGGCTTATTACATTGTTTAGATTTGAGGATCACTGACGAGGGTTAAGTACCCGAAACGTGCATGTCTGGTCCATGTTGCTAATTTACCTGTTCTTAAATGATGCTATTCAATATGAAGACGTTTACATTTATACCACTTGGTGAGTGTCACTGCTGGTGGACCAGGAGTCCCCGAGGGCACATGTAGCCAAGTTCGATCAATTTCGGTTGATCGTTTCTTCAACGCATTCTAAATTTTTGTTGTCAAAATTTCTTGAAATTTCTAAAACGTGGGTCCTGTAGCATCATATCCCACCCATTCTGCCACGTCTTTCGGTACGCTTTTTCGACATAGTAACTTTCACACTTTTTTGGCTTATTACATTGTTTAGATTTGAGGATCACTGACGAGGGTTAAGTACCCGAAACGTGCATGTCTGGTCCATGTTGCTAATTTACCTGTTCTTAAATGATGCTATTCAATATGAAGACGTTTACATTTATACCACTTGGTGAGTGTCACTGCTGGTGGACCAGGAGTCCCCGAGGGCACATGTAGCCAAGTTCGATCAATTTCGGTTGATCGTTTCTTCAACGCATTCTAAATTTTTGTTGTCAAAATTTCTTGAAATTTCTAAAACGTGGGTCCTGTAGCATCATATCCCACCCATTCTGCCACGTCTTTCGGTACGCTTTTTCGACATAGTAACTTTCACACTTTTTTGGCTTATTACATTGTTTAGATTTGAGGATCACTGACGAGGGTTAAGTACCCGAAACGTGCATGTCTGGTCCATGTTGCTAATTTACCTGTTCTTAAATGATGCTATTCAATATGAAGACGTTTACATTTATACCACTTGGTGAGTGTCACTGCTGGTGGACCAGGAGTCCCCGAGGGCACATGTAGCCAAGTTCGATCAATTTCGGTTGATCGTTTCTTCAACGCATTCTAAATTTTTGTTGTCAAAATTTCTTGAAATTTCTAAAACGTGGGTCCTGTAGCATCATATCCCACCCATTCTGCCACGTCTTTCGGTACGCTTTTTCGACATAGTAACTTTCACACTTTTTTGGCTTATTACATTGTTTAGATTTGAGGATCACTGACGAGGGTTAAGTACCCGAAACGTGCATGTCTGGTCCATGTTGCTAATTTACCTGTTCTTAAATGATGCTATTCAATATGAAGACGTTTACATTTATACCACTTGGTGAGTGTCACTGCTGGTGGACCAGGAGTCCCCGAGGGCACATGTAGCCAAGTTCGATCAATTTCGGTTGATCGTTTCTTCAACGCATTCTAAATTTTTGTTGTCAAAATTTCTTGAAATTTCTAAAACGTGGGTCCTGTAGCATCATATCCCACCCATTCTGCCACGTCTTTCGGTACGCTTTTTCGACATAGTAACTTTCACACTTTTTTGGCTTATTACATTGTTTAGATTTGAGGATCACTGACGAGGGTTAAGTACCCGAAACGTGCATGTCTGGTCCATGTTGCTAATTTACCTGTTCTTAAATGATGCTATTCAATATGATGACGTTTACATTTATACCACTTGGTGAGTGTCACTGCTGGTGGACCAGGAGTCCCCGAGGGCACATGTAGCCAAGTTCGATCAATTTCGGTTGATCGTTTCTTCAACGCATTCTAAATTTTTGTTGTCAAAATTTCTTGAAATTTCTAAAACGTGGGTCCTGTAGCATCATATCCCACCCATTCTGCCACGTCTTTCGGTACGCTTTTTCGACATAGTAACTTTCACACTTTTTTGGCTTATTACATTGTTTAGATTTGAGGATCACTGACGAGGGTTAAGTACCCGAAACGTGCATGTCTGGTCCATGTTGCTAATTTACCTGTTCTTAAATGATGCTATTCAATATGATGACGTTTACATTTATACCACTTGGTGAGTGTCACTGCTGGTGGACCAGGAGTCCCCGAGGGCACATGTAGCCAAGTTCGATCAATTTCGGTTGATCGTTTCTTCAACGCATTCTAAATTTTTGTTGTCAAAATTTCTTGAAATTTCTAAAACGTGGGTCCTGTAGCATCATATCCCACCCATTCTGCCACGTCTTTCGGTACGCTTTTTCGACATAGTAACTTTCACACTTTTTTGGCTTATTACATTGTTTAGATTTGAGGATCACTGACGAGGGTTAAGTACCCGAAACGTGCATGTCTGGTCCATGTTGCTAATTTACCTGTTCTTAAATGATGCTATTCAATATGAAGACGTTTACATTTATACCACTTGGTGAGTGTCACTGCTGGTGGACCAGGAGTCCCCGAGGGCACATGTAGCCAAGTTCGATCAATTTCGGTTGATCGTTTCTTCAACGCATTCTAAATTTTTGTTGTCAAAATTTCTTGAAAGTTCTAAAACGTGGGTCCTGTAGCATCATATCCCACCCATTCTGCCACGTCTTTCGGTACGCTTTTTCGACATAGTAACTTTCACACTTTTTTGGCTTATTACATTGTTTAGATTTGAGGATCACTGACGAGGGTTAAGTACCCGAAACGTGCATGTCTGGTCCATGTTGCTAATTTACCTGTTCTTAAATGATGCTATTCAATATGAAGACGTTTACATTTATACCACTTGGTGAGTGTCACTGCTGGTGGACCAGGAGTCCCCGAGGGCACATGTAGCCAAGTTCGATCAATTTCGGTTGATCGTTTCTTCAACGCATTCTAAATTTTTGTTGTCAAAATTTCTTGAAATTTCTAAAACGTGGGTCCTGTAGCATCATATCCCACCCATTCTGCCACGTCTTTCGGTACGCTTTTTCGACATAGTAACTTTCACACTTTTTTGGCTTATTACATTGTTTAGATTTGAGGATCACTGACGAGGGTTAAGTACCCGAAACGTGCATGTCTGGTCCATGTTGCTAATTTACCTGTTCTTAAATGATGCTATTCAATATGAAGACGTTTACATTTATACCACTTGGTGAGTGTCACTGCTGGTGGACCAGGAGTCCCCGAGGGCACATGTAGCCAAGTTCGATCAATTTCGGTTGATCGTTTCTTCAACGCATTCTAAATTTTTGTTGTCAAAATTTCTTGAAATTTCTAAAACGTGGGTCCTGTAGCATCATATCCCACCCATTCTGCCACGTCTTTCGGTACGCTTTTTCGACATAGTAACTTTCACACTTTTTTGGCTTATTACATTGTTTAGATTTGAGGATCACTGACGAGGGTTAAGTACCCGAAACGTGCATGTCTGGTCCATGTTGCTAATTTACCTGTTCTTAAATGATGTTATTCAATATGAAGACGTTTACATTTATACCACTTGGTGAGTGTCACTGCTGGTGGACCAGGAGTCCCCGAGGGCACATGTAGCCAAGTTCGATCAATTTCGGTTGATCGTTTCTTCAACGCATTCTAAATTTTTGTTGTCAAAATTTCTTAAAATTTCTAAAACGTGGGTCCTGTAGCATCATATCCCACCCATTCTGCCACGTCTTTCGGTACGCTTTTTCGACATAGTAACTTTCACACTTTTTTGGCTTATTACATTGTTTAGATTTGAGGATCACTGACGAGGGTTAAGTACCCGAAACGTGCATGTCTGGTCCATGTTGCTAATTTACCTGTTCTTAAATGATGCTATTCAATATGAAGACGTTTACATTTATACCACTTGGTGAGTGTCACTGCTGGTGGACCAGGAGTCCCCGATGGCACATGTAGCCAAGTTCGATCAATTTCGGTTGATCGTTTCTTCAACGCATTCTAAATTTTTGTTGTCAAAATTTCTTGAAATTTCTAAAACGTGGGTCCTGTAGCATCATATCCCACCCATTCTGCCACGTCTTTCGGTACGCTTTTTCGACATAGTAACTTTCACACTTTTTTGGCTTATTACATTGTTTAGATTTGAGGATCACTGACGAGGGTTAAGTACCCGAAACGTGCATGTCTGGTCCATGTTGCTAATTTACCTGTTCTTAAATGATGCTATTCAATATGAAGACGTTTACATTTATACCACTTGGTGAGTGTCACTGCTGGTGGACCAGGAGTCCCCGAGGGCACATGTAGCCAAGTTCGATCAATTTCGGTTGATCGTTTCTTCAACGCATTCTAAATTTTTGTTGTCAAAATTTCTTGAAATTTCTAAAACGTGGGTCCTGTAGCATCATATCCCACCCATTCTGCCACGTCTTTCGGTACGCTTTTTCGACATAGTAACTTTCACACTTTTTTGGCTTATTACATTGTTTAGATTTGAGGATCACTGACGAGGGTTAAGTACCCGAAACGTGCATGTCTGGTCCATGTTGCTAATTTACCTGTTCTTAAATGATGCTATTCAATATGAAGACATTTACATTTATACCACTTGGTGAGTGTCACTGCTGGTGGACCAGGAGTCCCCGAGGGCACATGTAGCCAAGTTCGATCAATTTCGGTTGATCGTTTCTTCAACGCATTCTAAATTTTTGTTGTCAAAATTTCTTGAAATTTCTAAAACGTGGGTCCTGTAGCATCATATCCCACCCATTCTGCCACGTCTTTCGGTACGCTTTTTCGACATAGTAACTTTCACACTTTTTTGGCTTATTACATTGTTTAGATTTGAGGATCACTGACGAGGGTTAAGTACCCGAAACGTGCATGTCTGGTCCATGTTGCTAATTTACCTGTTCTTAAATGATGCTATTCAATATGAAGACGTTTACATTTATACCACTTGGTGAGTGTCACTGCTGGTGGACCAGGAGTCCCCGAGGGCACATGTAGCCAAGTTCGATCAATTTCGGTTGATCGTTTCTTCAACGCATTCTAAATTTTTGTTGTCAAAATTTCTTGAAATTTCTAAAACGTGGGTCCTGTAGCATCATATCCCACCCATTCTGCCACGTCTTTCGGTACGCTTTTTCGACATAGTAACTTTCACACTTTTTTGGCTTATTACATTGTTTAGATTTGAGGATCACTGACGAGGGTTAAGTACCCGAAACGTGCATGTCTGGTCCATGTTGCTAATTTACCTGTTCTTAAATGATGCTATTCAATATGAAGACGTTTACATTTATACCACTTGGTGAGTGTCACTGCTGGTGGACCAGGAGTCCCCGAGGGCACATGTAGCCAAGTTCGATCAATTTCGGTTGATCGTTTCTTCAACGCATTCTAAATTTTTGTTGTCAAAATTTCTTGAAAGTTCTAAAACGTGGGTCCTGTAGCATCATATCCCACCCATTCTGCCACGTCTTTCGGTACGCTTTTTCGACATAGTAACTTTCACACTTTTTTGGCTTATTACATTGTTTAGATTTGAGGATCACTGACGAGGGTTAAGTACCCGAAACGTGCATGTCTGGTCCATGTTGCTAATTTACCTGTTCTTAAATGATGCTATTCAATATGAAGACGTTTACATTTATACCACTTGGTGAGTGTCACTGCTGGTGGACCAGGAGTCCCCGAGGGCACATGTAGCCAAGTTCGATCAATTTCGGTTGATCGTTTCTTCAACGCATTCTAAATTTTTGTTGTCAAAATTTCTTGAAATTTCTAAAACGTGGGTCCTGTAGCATCATATCCCACCCATTCTGCCACGTCTTTCGGTACGCTTTTTCGACATAGTAACTTTCACACTTTTTTGGCTTATTACATTGTTTAGATTTGAGGATCACTGACGAGGGTTAAGTACCCGAAACGTGCATGTCTGGTCCATGTTGCTAATTTACCTGTTCTTAAATGATGCTATTCAATATGAAGACGTTTACATTTATACCACTTGGTGAGTGTCACTGCTGGTGGACCAGGAGTCCCCGAGGGCACATGTAGCCAAGTTCGATCAATTTCGGTTGATCGTTTCTTCAACGCATTCTAAATTTTTGTTGTCAAAATTTCTTGAAATTTCTAAAACGTGGGTCCTGTAGCATCATATCCCACCCATTCTGCCACGTCTTTCGGTACGCTTTTTCGACATAGTAACTTTCACACTTTTTTGGCTTATTACATTGTTTAGATTTGAGGATCACTGACGAGGGTTAAGTACCCGAAACGTGCATGTCTGGTCCATGTTGCTAATTTACCTGTTCTTAAATGATGCTATTCAATATGAAGACGTTTACATTTATACCACTTGGTGAGTGTCACTGCTGGTGGACCAAGAGTCCCCGAGGGCACATGTAGCCAAGTTCGATCAATTTCGGTTGATCGTTTCTTCAACGCATTCTAAATTTTTGTTGTCAAAATTTCTTGAAATTTCTAAAACGTGGGTCCTGTAGCATCATATCCCACCCATTCTGCCACGTCTTTCGGTACGCTTTTTCGACATAGTAACTTTCACACTTTTTTGGCTTATTACATTGTTTAGATTTGAGGATCACTGACGAGGGTTAAGTACCCGAAACGTGCATGTCTGGTCCATGTTGCTAATTTACCTGTTCTTAAATGATGCTATTCAATATGAAGACGTTTACATTTATACCACTTGGTGAGTGTCACTGCTGGTGGACCAGGAGTCCCCGAGGGCACATGTAGCCAAGTTCGATCAATTTCGGTTGATCGTTTCTTCAACGCATTCTAAATTTTTGTTGTCAAAATTTCTTGAAATTTCTAAAACGTGGGTCCTGTAGCATCATATCCCACCCATTCTGCCACGTCTTTCGGTACGCTTTTTCGACATAGTAACTTTCACACTTTTTTGGCTTATTACATTGTTTAGATTTGAGGATCACTGACGAGGGTTAAGTACCCGAAACGTGCATGTCTGGTCCATGTTGCTAATTTACCTGTTCTTAAATGATGCTATTCAATATGAAGACGTTTACATTTATACCACTTGGTGAGTGTCACTGCTGGTGGACCAGGAGTCCCCGAGGGCACATGTAGCCAAGTTCGATCAATTTCGGTTGATCGTTTCTTCAATGCATTCTAAATTTTTGTTGTCAAAATTTCTTGAAATTTCTAAAACGTGGGTCCTGTAGCATCATATCCCACCCATTCTGCCACGTCTTTCGGTACGCTTTTTCGACATAGTAACTTTCACACTTTTTTGGCTTATTACATTGTTTAGATTTGAGGATCACTGACGAGGGTTAAGTACCCGAAACGTGCATGTCTGGTCCATGTTGCTAATTTACCTGTTCTTAAATGATGCTAATCAATATGAAGACGTTTACATTTATACCACTTGGTGAGTGTCACTGCTGGTGGACCAGGAGTCCCCGAGGGCACATGTAGCCAAGTTCGATCAATTTCGGTTGATCGTTTCTTCAACGCATTCTAAATTTTTGTTGTCAAAATTTCTTGAAATTTCTAAAACGTGGGTCCTGTAGCATCATATCCCACCCATTCTGCCACGTCTTTCGGTACGCTTTTTCGACATAGTAACTTTCACACTTTTTTGGCTTATTACATTGTTTAGATTTGAGGATCACTGACGAGGGTTAAGTACCCGAAACGTGCATGTCTGGTCCATGTTGCTAATTTACCTGTTCTTAAATGATGCTATTCAATATGAAGACGTTTACATTTATACCACTTGGTGAGTGTCACTGCTGGTGGACCAGGAGTCCCCGAGGGCACATGTAGCCAAGTTCGATCAATTTCGGTTGATCGTTTCTTCAACGCATTCTAAATTTTTGTTGTCAAAATTTCTTGAAATTTCTAAAACGTGGGTCCTGTAGCATCATATCCCACCCATTCTGCCACGTCTTTCGGTACGCTTTTTCGACATAGTAACTTTCACACTTTTTTGGCTTATTACATTGTTTAGATTTGAGGATCACTGACGAGGGTTAAGTACCCGAAACGTGCATGTCTGGTCCATGTTGCTAATTTACCTGTTCTTAAATGATGCTATTCAATATGAAGACGTTTACATTTATACCACTTGGTGAGTGTCACTGCTGGTGGACCAGGAGTCCCCGAGGGCACATGTAGCCAAGTTCGATCAATTTCGGTTGATCGTTTCTTCAATGCATTCTAAATTTTTGTTGTCAAAATTTCTTGAAATTTCTAAAACGTGGGTCCTGTAGCATCATATCCCACCCATTCTGCCACGTCTTTCGGTACGCTTTTTCGACATAGTAACTTTCACACTTTTTTGGCTTATTACATTGTTTAGATTTGAGGATCACTGACGAGGGTTAAGTACCCGAAACGTGCATGTCTGGTCCATGTTGCTAATTTACCTGTTCTTAAATGATGCTATTCAATATGAAGACGTTTACATTTATACCACTTGGTGAGTGTCACTGCTGGTGGACCAGGAGTCCCCGAGGGCACATGTAGCCAAGTTCGATCAATTTCGGTTGATCGTTTCTTCAACGCATTCTAAATTTTTGTTGTCAAAATTTCTTGAAACTTCTAAAACGTGGGTCCTGTAGCATCATATCCCACCCATTCTGCCACGTCTTTCGGTACGCTTTTTCGACATAGTAACTTTCACACTTTTTTGGCTTATTACATTGTTTAGATTTGAGGATCACTGACGAGGGTTAAGTACCCGAAACGTGCATGTCTGGTCCATGTTGCTAATTTACCTGTTCTTAAATGATGCTATTCAATATGAAGACGTTTACATTTATACCACTTGGTGAGTGTCACTGCTGGTGGACCAGGAGTCCCCGAGGGCACATGTAGCCAAGTTCGATCAATTTCGGTTGATCGTTTCTTCAACGCATTCTAAATTTTTGTTGTCAAAATTTCTTGAAATTTCTAAAACGTGGGTCCTGTAGCATCATATCCCACCCATTCTGCCACGTCTTTCGGTACGCTTTTTCGACATAGTAACTTTCACACTTTTTTGGCTTATTACATTGTTTAGATTTGAGGATCACTGACGAGGGTTAAGTACCCGAAACGTGCATGTCTGGTCCATGTTGCTAATTTACCTGTTCTTAAATGATGCTATTCAATATGATGACGTTTACATTTATACCACTTGGTGAGTGTCACTGCTGGTGGACCAGGAGTCCCCGAGGGCACATGTAGCCAAGTTCGATCAATTTCGGTTGATCGTTTCTTCAACGCATTCTAAATTTTTGTTGTCAAAATTTCTTGAAATTTCTAAAACGTGGGTCCTGTAGCATCATATCCCACCCATTCTGCCACGTCTTTCGGTACGCTTTTTCGACATAGTAACTTTCACACTTTTTTGGCTTATTACATTGTTTAGATTTGAGGATCACTGACGAGGGTTAAGTACCCGAAACGTGCATGTCTGGTCCATGTTGCTAATTTACCTGTTCTTAAATGATGCTATTCAATATGAAGACGTTTACATTTATACCACTTGGTGAGTGTCACTGCTGGTGGACCAGGAGTCCCCGAGGGCACATGTAGCCAAGTTCGATCAATTTCGGTTGATCGTTTCTTCAACGCATTCTAAATTTTTGTTGTCAAAATTTCTTGAAATTTCTAAAACGTGGGTCCTGTAGCATCATATCCCACCCATTCTGCCACGTCTTTCGGTACGCTTTTTCGACATAGTAACTTTCACACTTTTTTGGCTTATTACATTGTTTAGATTTGCGGATCACTGACGAGGGTTAAGTACCCGAAACGTGCATGTCTGGTCCATGTTGCTAATTTACCTGTTCTTAAATGATGCTATTCAATATGAAGACGTTTACATTTATACCACTTGGTGAGTGTCACTGCTGGTGGACCAGGAGTCTCCGAGGGCACATGTAGCCAAGTTCGATCAATTTCGGTTGATCGTTTCTTCAACGCATTCTAAATTTTTGTTGTCAAAATTTCTTGAAATTTCTAAAACGTGGGTCCTGTAGCATCATATCCCACCCATTCTGCCACGTCTTTCGGTACGCTTTTTCGACATAGTAACTTTCACACTTTTTTGGCTTATTACATTGTTTAGATTTGAGGATCACTGACGAGGGTTAAGTACCCGAAACGTGCATGTCTGGTCCATGTTGCTAATTTACCTGTTCTTAAATGATGCTATTCAATATGAAGACGTTTACATTTATACCACTTGGTGAGTGTCACTGCTGGTGGACCAGGAGTCCCCGAGGGCACATGTAGCCAAGTTCGATCAATTTCGGTTGATCGTTTCTTCAACGCATTCTAAATTTTTGTTGTCAAAATTTCTTGAAATTTCTAAAACGTGGGTCCTGTAGCATCATATCCCACCCATTCTGCCACGTCTTTCGGTACGCTTTTTCGACATAGTAACTTTCACACTTTTTTGGCTTATTACATTGTTTAGATTTGAGGATCACTGACGAGGGTTAAGTACCCGAAACGTGCATGTCTGGTCCATGTTGCTAATTTACCTGTTCTTAAATGATGCTATTCAATTTGAAGACGTTTACATTTATACCACTTGGTGAGTGTCACTGCTGGTGGACCAGGTGTCCCCGAGGGCACATGTAGCCAAGTTCGATCAATTTCGGTTGATCGTTTCTTCAACGCATTCTAAATTTCTGGTATCAAAATTTCTTGAAATTTCTAAAAAGTGGGTCCTGTAGCATCATATCCCACCCATCCTGCTACGTCTTTCGGTATACTTTTTCGACATAGTAACTTTCATACTTTTTGGCATATTACATTGTTTAGATTTAGGATCACTGATGAGGGTTAAATACCCGAAACGTGCATGTCTGGTCCACGTTGCCAATTTATCTGTTCTTGAATGATGCTATTCAATTTGAAGACGTTTACATTTATACCACTTGGTGAGTGTCACTGCTGGTGGACCAGGTGTCCCCGAGGGCACATGTAGCCAAGTTCGATCAATTTCGGTTGATCGTTTCTTCAACGCATTCTAAATTTCTGGTATCAAAATTTCTTGAAATTTCTAAAAAGTGGGTCCTGTAGCATCATATCCCACCCATCCTGCTACGTCTTTCGGTATACTTTTTCGACATAGTAACTTTCATACTTTTTGGCATATTACATTGTTTAGATTTAGGATCACTGATGAGGGTTAAATACCCGAAACGTGCATGTCTGGTCCACGTTGCCAATTTATCTGTTCTTGAATGATGCTATTCAATTTGAAGACGTTTACATTTAAGAACAGGTAAATTAGCAACATGGACCAGACATGCACGTTTCGGGTACTTAACCCTCGTCAGTGATCCTCAAATCTAAACAATGTAATAAGCCAAAAAAGTGTGAAAGTTACTATGTCGATGCTATTCAATATGAAGACGTTTACATTTATACCACTTGGTGATGTCACTGCTGGTGGACCAGGAGTCCCCGAGGGCACATGTAGCCAAGTTCGATCAATTTCGGTTGATCGTTTCTTCAACGCATTCTAAATTTTTGTTGTCAAAATTTCTTGAAATTTCTAAAACGTGGGTCCTGTAGCATCATATCCCACCCATTCTGCCACGTCTTTCGGTACGCTTTTTCGACATAGTAACTTTCACACTTTTTTGGCTTATTACATTGTTTAGATTTGAGGATCACTGACGAGGGTTAAGTACCCGAAACGTGCATGTCTGGTCCATGTTGCTAATTTACCTGTTCTTAAATGATGCTATTCAATATGAAGACGTTTACATTTATACCACTTGGTGAGTGTCACTGCTGGTGGACCAGGAGTCTCCGAGGGCACATGTAGCCAAGTTCGATCAATTTCGGTTGATCGTTTCTTCAACGCATTCTAAATTTTTGTTGTCAAAATTTCTTGAAATTTCTAAAACGTGGGTCCTGTAGCATCATATCCCACCCATTCTGCCACGTCTTTCGGTACGCTTTTTCGACATAGTAACTTTCACACTTTTTTGGCTTATTACATTGTTTAGATTTGAGGATCACTGACGAGGGTTAAGTACCCGAAACGTGCATGTCTGGTCCATGTTGCTAATTTACCTGTTCTTAAATGATGCTATTCAATATGAAGACGTTTACATTTATACCACTTGGTGAGTGTCACTGCTGGTGGACCAGGAGTCCCCGAGGGCACATGTAGCCAAGTTCGATCAATTTCGGTTGATCGTTTCTTCAACGCATTCTAAATTTTTGTTGTCAAAATTTCTTGAAATTTCTAAAACGTGGGTCCTGTAGCATCATATCCCACCCATTCTGCCACGTCTTTCGGTACGCTTTTTCGACATAGTAACTTTCACACTTTTTTGGCTTATTACATTGTTTAGATTTGAGGATCACTGACGAGGGTTAAGTACCCGAAACGTGCATGTCTGGTCCATGTTGCTAATTTACCTGTTCTTAAATGATGCTATTCAATATGAAGACGTTTACATTTATACCACTTGGTGAGTGTCACTGCTGGTGGACCAGGAGTCCCCGAGGGCACATGTAGCCAAGTTCGATCAATTTCGGTTGATCGTTTCTTCAACGCATTCTAAATTTTTGTTGTCAAAATTTCTTGAAATTTCTAAAACGTGGGTCCTGTAGCATCATATCCCACCCATTCTGCCACGTCTTTCGGTACGCTTTTTCGACATAGTAACTTTCACACTTTTTTGGCTTATTACATTGTTTAGATTTGCGGATCACTGACGAGGGTTAAGTACCCGAAACGTGCATGTCTGGTCCATGTTGCTAATTTACCTGTTCTTAAATGATGCTATTCAATATGAAGACGTTTACATTTATACCACTTGGTGAGTGTCACTGCTGGTGGACCAGGAGTCTCCGAGGGCACATGTAGCCAAGTTCGATCAATTTCGGTTGATCGTTTCTTCAACGCATTCTAAATTTTTGTTGTCAAAATTTCTTGAAATTTCTAAAACGTGGGTCCTGTAGCATCATATCCCACCCATTCTGCCACGTCTTTCGGTACGCTTTTTCGACATAGTAACTTTCACACTTTTTTGGCTTATTACATTGTTTAGATTTGAGGATCACTGACGAGGGTTAAGTACCCGAAACGTGCATGTCTGGTCCATGTTGCTAATTTACCTGTTCTTAAATGATGCTATTCAATATGAAGACGTTTACATTTATACCACTTGGTGAGTGTCACTGCTGGTGGACCAGGAGTCCCCGAGGGCACATGTAGCCAAGTTCGATCAATTTCGGTTGATCGTTTCTTCAACGCATTCTAAATTTTTGTTGTCAAAATTTCTTGAAATTTCTAAAACGTGGGTCCTGTAGCATCATATCCCACCCATTCTGCCACGTCTTTCGGTACGCTTTTTCGACATAGTAACTTTCACACTTTTTTGGCTTATTACATTGTTTAGATTTGAGGATCACTGACGAGGGTTAAGTACCCGAAACGTGCATGTCTGGTCCATGTTGCTAATTTACCTGTTCTTAAATGATGCTATTCAATATGATGACGTTTACATTTATACCACTTGGTGAGTGTCACTGCTGGTGGACCAGGAGTCCCCGAGGGCACATGTAGCCAAGTTCGATCAATTTCGGTTGATCGTTTCTTCAACGCATTCTAAATTTTTGTTGTCAAAATTTCTTGAAATATCTAAAACGTGGGTCCTGTAGCATCATATCCCACCCATTCTGCCACGTCTTTCGGTACGCTTTTTCGACATAGTAACTTTCACACTTTTTTGGCTTATTACATTGTTTAGATTTGAGGATCACTGACGAGGGTTAAGTACCCGAAACGTGCATGTCTGGTCCATGTTGCTAATTTACCTGTTCTTAAATGATGCTATTCAATATGAAGACGTTTACATTTATACCACTTGGTGATGTCACTGCTGGTGGACCAGGAGTCCCCGAGGGCACATGTAGCCAAGTTCGATCAATTTCGGTTGATCGTTTCTTCAACGCATTCTAAATTTTTGTTGTCAAAATTTCTTGAAATTTCTAAAACGTGGGTCCTGTAGCATCATATCCCACCCATTCTGCCACGTCTTTCGGTACGCTTTTTCGACATAGTAACTTTCACACTTTTTTGGCTTATTACATTGTTTAGATTTGAGGATCACTGACGAGGGTTAAGTATCCGAAACGTGCATGTCTGGTCCATGTTGCTAATTTACCTGTTCTTAAATGATGCTATTCAATATGAAGACGTTTACATTTATACCACTTGGTGAGTGTCACTGCTGGTGGACCAGGAGTCTCCGAGGGCACATGTAGCCAAGTTCGATCAATTTCGGTTGATCGTTTCTTCAACGCATTCTAAATTTTTGTTGTCAAAATTTCTTGAAATTTCTAAAACGTGGGTCCTGTAGCATCATATCCCACCCATTCTGCCACGTCTTTCGGTACGCTTTTTCGACATAGTAACTTTCACACTTTTTTGGCTTATTACATTGTTTAGATTTGAGGATCACTGACGAGGGTTAAGTACCCGAAACGTGCATGTCTGGTCCATGTTGCTAATTTACCTGTTCTTAAATGATGCTATTCAATATGAAGACGTTTACATTTATACCACTTGGTGAGTGTCACTGCTGGTGGACCAGGAGTCCCCGAGGGCACATGTAGCCAAGTTCGATCAATTTCGGTTGATCGTTTCTTCAACGCATTCTTAATTTTTGTTGTCAAAATTTCTTGAAATTTCTAAAACGTGGGTCCTGTAGCATCATATCCCACCCATTCTGCCACGTCTTTCGGTACGCTTTTTCGACATAGTAACTTTCACACTTTTTCGGCTTATTACATTGTTTAGATTTGAGGATCACTGACGAGGGTTAAGTACCCGAAACTTGCATGTCTGGTCCATGTTGCTAATTTACCTGTTCTTAAATGATGCTATTCAATATGAAGACGTTTACATTTATACCACTTGGTGAGTGTCACTGCTGGTGGACCAGGAGTCCCCGAGGGCACATGTAGCCAAGTTCGATCAATTTCGGTTGATCGTTTCTTCAACGCATTCTAAATTTTTGTTGTCAAAATTTCTTGAAATTTCTAAAACGTGGGTCCTGTAGCATCATATCCCACCCATTCTGCCACGTCTTTCGGTACGCTTTTTCGACATAGTAACTTTCACACTTTTTTGGCTTATTACATTGTTTAGATTTGAGGATCACTGACGAGGGTTAAGTACCCGAAACGTGCATGTCTGGTCCATGTTGCTAATTTACCTGTTCTTAAATGATGCTATTCAATATGAAGACGTTTACATTTATACCACTTGGTGAGTGTCACTGCTGGTGGACCAGGAGTCCCCGAGGGCACATGTAGCCAAGTTCGATCAATTTCGGTTGATCGTTTCTTCAACGCATTCTAAATTTTTGTTGTCAAAATTTCTTGAAATTTCTAAAACGTGGGTCCTGTAGCATCATATCCCACCCATTCTGCCACGTCTTTCGGTACGCTTTTTCGACATAGTAACTTTCACACTTTTTTGGCTTATTACATTGTTTAGATTTGAGGATCACTGACGAGGGTTAAGTACCCGAAACGTGCATGTCTGGTCCATGTTGCTAATTTACCTGTTCTTAAATGATGTTATTCAATATGAAGACGTTTACATTTATACCACTTGGTGAGTGTCACTGCTGGTGGACCAGGAGTCCCCGAGGGCACATGTAGCCAAGTTCGATCAATTTCGGTTGATCGTTTCTTCAACGCATTCTAAATTTTTGTTGTCAAAATTTCTTGAAATTTCTAAAACGTGGGTCCTGTAGCATCATATCCCACCCATTCTGCCACGTCTTTCGGTACGCTTTTTCGACATAGTAACTTTCACACTTTTTTGGCTTATTACATTGTTTAGATTTGAGGATCACTGACGAGGGTTAAGTACCCGAAACGTGCATGTCTGGTCCATGTTGCTAATTTACCTGTTCTTAAATGATGCTATTCAATATGAAGACGTTTACATTTATACCACTTGGTGAGTGTCACTGCTGGTGGACCAGGAGTCCCCGAGGGCACATGTAGCCAAGTTCGATCAATTTCGGTTGATCGTTTCTTCAACGCATTCTAAATTTTTGTTGTCAAAATTTCTTGAAATTTCTAAAACGTGGGTCCTGTAGCATCATATCCCACCCATTCTGCCACGTCTTTCGGTACGCTTTTTCGACATAGTAACTTTCACACTTTTTTGGCTTATTACATTGTTTAGATTTGAGGATCACTGACGAGGGTTAAGTACCCGAAACGTGCATGTCTGGTCCATGTTGCTAATTTACCTGTTCTTAAATGATGCTATTCAATATGAAGACGTTTACATTTATACCACTTGGTGAGTGTCACTGCTGGTGGACCAGGAGTCCCCGAGGGCACATGTAGCCAAGTTCGATCAATTTCGGTTGATCGTTTCTTCAACGCATTCTAAATTTTTGTTGTCAAAATTTCTTGAAATTTCTAAAACGTGGGTCCTGTAGCATCATATCCCACCCATTCTGCCACGTCTTTCGGTACGCTTTTTCGACATAGTAACTTTCACACTTTTTTGGCTTATTACATTGTTTAGATTTGAGGATCACTGACGAGGGTTAAGTACCCGAAACGTGCATGTCTGGTCCATGTTGCTAATTTACCTGTTCTTAAATGATGCTATTCAATATGAAGACATTTACATTTATACCACTTGGTGAGTGTCACTGCTGGTGGACCAGGAGTCCCCGAGGGCACATGTAGCCAAGTTCGATCAATTTCGGTTGATCGTTTCTTCAACGCATTCTAAATTTTTGTTGCCAAAATTTCTTGAAATTTCTAAAACGTGGGTCCTGTAGCATCATATCCCACCCATTCTGCCACGTCTTTCGGTACGCTTTTTCGACATAGTAACTTTCACACTTTTTTGGCTTATTACATTGTTTAGATTTGAGGATCACTGACGAGGGTTAAGTACCCGAAACGTGCATGTCTGGTCCATGTTGCTAATTTACCTGTTCTTAAATGATGCTATTCAATATGAAGACGTTTACATTTATACCACTTGGTGAGTGTCACTGCTGGTGGACCAGGAGTCCCCGAGGGCACATGTAGCCAAGTTCGATCAATTTCGGTTGATCGTTTCTTCAACGCATTCTAAATTTTTGTTGTCAAAATTTCTTGAAATTTCTAAAACGTGGGTCCTGTAGCATCATATCCCACCCATTCTGCCACGTCTTTCGGTACGCTTTTTCGACATAGTAACTTTCACACTTTTTTGGCTTATTACATTGTTTAGATTTGAGGATCACTGACGAGGGTTAAGTACCCGAAACGTGCATGTCTGGTCCATGTTGCTAATTTACCTGTTCTTAAATGATGCTATTCAATATGAAGACGTTTACATTTATACCACTTGGTGAGTGTCACTGCTGGTGGACCAGGAGTCCCCGAGGGCACATGTAGCCAAGTTCGATCAATTTCGGTTGATCGTTTCTTCAACGCATTCTTAATTTTTGTTGTCAAAATTTCTTGAAATTTCTAAAACGTGGGTCCTGTAGCATCATATCCCACCCATTCTGCCACGTCTTTCGGTACGCTTTTTCGACATAGTAACTTTCACACTTTTTTGGCTTATTACATTGTTTAGATTTGAGGATCACTGACGAGGGTTAAGTACCCTCGAAACGTGCATGTCTGGTCCATGTTGCTAATTTACCTGTTCTTAAATGATGCTATTCAATATGAAGACGTTTACATTTATACCACTTGGTGAGTGTCACTGCTGGTGGACCAGGAGTCCCCGAGGGCACATGTAGCCAAGTTCGATCAATTTCGGTTGATCGTTTCTTCAACGCATTCTAAATTTTTGTTGTCAAAATTTCTTGAAATTTCTAAAACGTGGGTCCTGTAGCATCATATCCCACCCATTCTGCCACGTCTTTCGGTACGCTTTTTCGACATAGTAACTTTCACACTTTTTTGGCTTATTACATTGTTTAGATTTGAGGATCACTGACGAGGGTTAAGTACCCGAAACGTGCATGTCTGGTCCATGTTGCTAATTTACCTGTTCTTAAATGATGCTATTCAATATGATGACGTTTACATTTATACCACTTGGTGAGTGTCACTGCTGGTGGACCAGGAGTCCCCGAGGGCACATGTAGCCAAGTTCGATCAATTTCGGTTGATCGTTTCTTCAACGCATTCTAAATTTTTGTTGTCAAAATTTCTTGAAATTTCTAAAACGTGGGTCCTGTAGCATCATATCCCACCCATTCTGCCACGTCTTTCGGTACGCTTTTTCGACATAGTAACTTTCACACTTTTTTGGCTTATTACATTGTTTAGATTTGAGGATCACTGACGAGGGTTAAGTACCCGAAACGTGCATGTCTGGTCCATGTTGCTAATTTACCTGTTCTTAAATGATGCTATTCAATATGAAGACGTTTACATTTATACCACTTGGTGAGTGTCACTGCTGGTGGACCAGGAGTCCCCGAGGGCACATGTAGCCAAGTTCGATCAATTTCGGTTGATCGTTTCTTCAACGCATTCTAAATTTTTGTTGTCAAAATTTCTTGAAATTTCTAAAACGTGGGTCCTGTAGCATCATATCCCACCCATTCTGCCACGTCTTTCGGTACGCTTTTTCGACATAGTAACTTTCACACTTTTTTGGCTTATTACATTGTTTAGATTTGAGGATCACTGACGAGGGTTAAGTACCCGAAACGTGCATGTCTGGTCCATGTTGCTAATTTACCTGTTCTTAAATGATGCTATTCAATATGATGACGTTTACATTTATACCACTTGGTGAGTGTCACTGCTGGTGGACCAGGAGTCCCCGAGGGCACATGTAGCCAAGTTCGATCAATTTCGATTGATCGTTTCTTCAACGCATTCTAAATTTTTGTTGTCAAAATTTCTTGAAATTTCTAAAACGTGGGTCCTGTAGCATCATATCCCACCCATTCTGCCACGTCTTTCGGTACGCTTTTTCGACATAGTAACTTTCACACTTTTTTGGCTTATTACATTGTTTAGATTTGAGGATCACTGACGAGGGTTAAGTACCCGAAACGTGCATGTCTGGTCCATGTTGCTAATTTACCTGTTCTTAAATGATGCTATTCAATATGAAGACGTTTACATTTATACCACTTGGTGATGTCACTGCTGGTGGACCAGGAGTCCCCGAGGGCACATGTAGCCAAGTTCGATCAATTTCGGTTGATCGTTTCTTCAACGCATTCTAAATTTTTGTTGTCAAAATTTCTTGAAATTTCTAAAACGTGGGTCCTGTAGCATCATATCCCACCCATTCTGCCACGTCTTTCGGTACGCTTTTTCGACATAGTAACTTTCACACTTTTTTGGCTTATTACATTGTTTAGATTTGAGGATCACTGACGAGGGTTAAGTATCCGAAACGTGCATGTCTGGTCCATGTTGCTAATTTACCTGTTCTTAAATGATGCTATTCAATATGAAGACGTTTACATTTATACCACTTGGTGAGTGTCACTGCTGGTGGACCAGGAGTCCCCGAGGGCACATGTAGCCAAGTTCGATCAATTTCGGTTGATCGTTTCTTCAACGCATTCTAAATTTTTGTTGTCAAAATTTCTTGAAATTTCTAAAACGTGGGTCCTGTAGCATCATATCCCACCCATTCTGCCACGTCTTTCGGTACGCTTTTTCGACATAGTAACTTTCACACTTTTTTGGCTTATTACATTGTTTGGATTTGAGGATCACTGACGAGGGTTAAGTACCCGAAACTTGCATGTCTGGTCCATGTTGCTAATTTACCTGTTCTTAAATGATGCTATTCAATATGAAGACGTTTACATTTATACCACTTGGTGAGTGTCACTGCTGGTGGACCAGGAGTCCCCGAGGGCACATGTAGCCAAGTTCGATCAATTTCGGTTGATCGTTTCTTCAACGCATTCTAAATTTTTGTTGTCAAAATTTCTTGAAATTTCTAAAACGTGGGTCCTGTAGCATCATATCCCACCCATTCTGCCACGTCTTTCGGTACGCTTTTTCGACATAGTAACTTTCACACTTTTTTGGCTTATTACATTGTTTAGATTTGAGGATCACTGACGAGGGTTAAGTAACCGAAACGTGCATGTCTGGTCCATGTTGCTAATTTACCTGTTCTTAAATGATGCTATTCAATATGAAGACGTTTACATTTATACCACTTGGTGAGTGTCACTGCTGGTGGACCAGGAGTCCCCGAGGGCACATGTAGCCAAGTTCGATCAATTTCGGTTGATCGTTTCTTCAACGCATTCTAAATTTTTGTTGTCAAAATTTCTTGAAATTTCTAAAACGTGGGTCCTGTAGCATCATATCCCACCCATTCTGCCACGTCTTTCGGTACGCTTTTTCGACATAGTAACTTTCACACTTTTTTGGCTTATTACATTGTTTAGATTTGAGGATCACTGACGAGGGTTAAGTACCCGAAACGTGCATGTCTGGTCCATGTTGCTAATTTACCTGTTCTTAAATGATGCTATTCAATATGAAGACGTTTACATTTATACCACTTGGTGAGTGTCACTGCTGGTGGACCAGGAGTCCCCTAGGGCACATGTAGCCAAGTTCGATCAATTTCGGTTGATCGTTTCTTCAACGCATTCTAAATTTTTGTTGTCAAAATTTCTTGAAATTTCTAAAACGTGGGTCCTGTAGCATCATATCCCACCCATTCTGCCACGTCTTTCGGTACGCTTTTTCGACATAGTAACTTTCACACTTTTTTGGCTTATTACATTGTTTAGATTTGAGGATCACTGACGAGGGTTAAGTACCCGAAACGTGCATGTCTGGTCCATGTTGCTAATTTACCTGTTCTTAAATGATGCTATTCAATATGAAGACGTTTACATTTATACCACTTGGTGAGTGTCACTGCTGGTGGACCAGGAGTCCCCGAGGGCACATGTAGCCAAGTTCGATCAATTTCGGTTGATCGTTTCTTCAACGCATTCTAAATTTTTGTTGTCAAAATTTCTTGAAATTTCTAAAACGTGGGTCCTGTAGCATCATATCCCACCCATTCTGCCACGTCTTTCGGTACGCTTTTTCGACATAGTAACTTTCACACTTTTTTGGCTTATTACATTGTTTAGATTTGAGGATCACTGACGAGGGTTAAGTACCCGAAACGTGCATGTCTGGTCCATGTTGCTAATTTACCTGTTCTTAAATGATGCTATTCAATATGAAGACGTTTACATTTATACCACTTGGTGAGTGTCACTGCTGGTGGACCAGGAGTCCCCGAGGGCACATGTAGCCAAGTTCGATCAATTTCGGTTGATCGTTTCTTCAACGCATTCTAAATTTTTGTTGTCAAAATTTCTTGAAATTTCTAAAACGTGGGTCCTGTAGCATCATATCCCACCCATTCTGCCACGTCTTTCGGTACGCTTTTTCGACATAGTAACTTTCACACTTTTTTGGCTTATTACATTGTTTAGATTTGAGGATCACTGACGAGGGTTAAGTACCCGAAACGTGCATGTCTGGTCCATGTTGCTAATTTACCTGTTCTTAAATGATGCTATTCAATATGAAGACGTTTACATTTATACCACTTGGTGAGTGTCACTGCTGGTGGACCAGGAGTCCCCGAGGGCACATGTAGCCAAGTTCGATCAATTTCGGTTGATCGTTTCTTCAACGCATTCTAAATTTTTGTTGTCAAAATTTCTTGAAATTTCTAAAACGTGGGTCCTGTAGCATCATATCCCACCCATTCTGCCACGTCTTTCGGTACGCTTTTTCGACATAGTAACTTTCACACTTTTTTGGCTTATTACATTGTTTAGATTTGAGGATCACTGACGAGGGTTAAGTACCCGAAACGTGCATGTCTGGTCCATGTTGCTAATTTACCTGTTCTTAAATGATGCTATTCAATATGAAGACGTTTACATTTATACCACTTGGTGAGTGTCACTGCTGGTGGACCAGGAGTCCCCGAGGGCACATGTAGCCAAGTTCGATCAATTTCGGTTGATCGTTTCTTCAACGCATTCTAAATTTTTGTTGTCAAAATTTCTTGAAATTTCTAAAACGTGGGTCCTGTAGCATCATATCCCACCCATTCTGCCACGTCTTTCGGTACGCTTTTTCGACATAGTAACTTTCACACTTTTTTGGCTTATTACATTGTTTAGATTTGAGGACCACTGACGAGGGTTAAGTACCCGAAACGTGCATGTCTGGTCCATGTTGCTAATTTACCTGTTCTTAAATGATGCTATTCAATATGAAGACGTTTACATTTATACCACTTGGTGAGTGTCACTGCTGGTGGACCAGGAGTCCCCGAGGGCACATGTAGCCAAGTTCGATCAATTTCGGTTGATCGTTTCTTCAACGCATTCTAAATTTTTGTTGTCAAAATTTCTTGAAATTTCTAAAACGTGGGTCCTGTAGCATCATATCCCACCCATTCTGCCACGTCTTTCGGTACGCTTTTTCGACATAGTAACTTTCACACTTTTTTGGCTTATTACATTGTTTAGATTTGAGGACCACTGACGAGGGTTAAGTACCCGAAACTTGCATGTCTGGTCCATGTTGCTAATTTACCTGTTCTTAAATGATGCTATTCAATATGAAGACGTTTACATTTATACCACTTGGTGAGTGTCACTGCTGGTGGACCAGGAGTCCCCTAGGGCACATGTAGCCAAGTTCGATCAATTTCGGTTGATCGTTTCCTCAACGCATTCTAAATTTTTGTTGTCAAAATTTCTTGAAATTTCTAAAACGTGGGTCCTGTAGCATCATATCCCACCCATTCTGCCACGTCTTTCGGTACGCTTTTTCGACATAGTAACTTTCACACTTTTTTGGCTTATTACATTGTTTAGATTTGAGGATCACTGACGAGGGTTAAGTACCCGAAACGTGCATGTCTGGTCCATGTTGCTAATTTACCTGTTCTTAAATGATGCTATTCAATATGAAGACGTTTACATTTATACCACTTGGTGAGTGTCACTGCTGGTGGACCAGGAGTCCCCGAGGGCACATGTAGCCAAGTTCGATCAATTTCGGTTGATCGTTTCTTCAACGCATTCTAAATTTTTGTTGTCAAAATTTCTTGAAATTTCTAAAACGTGGGTCCTGTAGCATCATATCCCACCCATTCTGCCACGTCTTTCGGTACGCTTTTTCGACATAGTAACTTTCACACTTTTTTGGCTTATTACATTGTTTAGATTTGAGGATCACTGACGAGGGTTAAGTAACCGAAACGTGCATGTCTGGTCCATGTTGCTAATTTACCTGTTCTTAAATGATGCTATTCAATATGAAGACGTTTACATTTATACCACTTGGTGAGTGTCACTGCTGGTGGACCAGGAGTCCCCGAGGGCACATGTAGCCAAGTTCGATCAATTTCGGTTGATCGTTTCTTCAACGCATTCTAAATTTTTGTTGTCAAAATTTCTTGAAATTTCTAAAACGTGGGTCCTGTAGCATCATATCCCACCCATTCTGCCACGTCTTTCGGTGCGCTTTTTCGACATAGTAACTTTCACACTTTTTTGGCTTATTACATTGTTTAGATTTGAGGATCACTGACGAGGGTTAAGTACCCGAAACGTGCATGTCTGGTCCATGTTGCTAATTTACCTGTTCTTAAATGATGCTATTCAATATGAAGACGTTTACATTTATACCACTTGGTGAGTGTCACTGCTGGTGGACCAGGAGTCCCCGAGGGCACATGTAGCCAAGTTCGATCAATTTCGGTTGATCGTTTCTTCAACGCATTCTAAATTTTTGTTGTCAAAATTTCTTGAAATTTCTAAAACGTGGGTCCTGTAGCATCATATCCCACCCATTCTGCCACGTCTTTCGGTACGCTTTTTCGACATAGTAACTTTCACACTTTTTTGGCTTATTACATTGTTTAGATTTGAGGATCACTGACGAGGGTTAAGTACCCGAAACGTGCATGTCTGGTCCATGTTGCTAATTTACCTGTTCTTAAATGATGCTATTCAATATGAAGACGTTTACATTTATACCACTTGGTGAGTGTCACTGCTGGCGGACCAGGAGTCCCCGAGGGCACATGTAGCCAAGTTCGATCAATTTCGGTTGATCGTTTCTTCAACGCATTCTAAATTTTTGTTGTCAAAATTTCTTGAAATTTCTAAAACGTGGGTCCTGTAGCATCATATCCCACCCATTCTGCCACGTCTTTCGGTACGCTTTTTCGACATAGTAACTTTCACACTTTTTTGGCTTATTACATTGTTTAGATTTGAGGATCACTGACGAGGGTTAAGTACCCGAAACGTGCATGTCTGGTCCATGTTGCTAATTTAACTGTTCTTAAATGATGCTATTCAATATGAAGACGTTTACATTTATACCACTTGGTGAGTGTCACTGCTGGTGGACCAGGAGTCCCCGAGGGCACATGTAGCCAAGTTCGATCAATTTCGGTTGATCGTTTCTTCAACGCATTCTAAATTTTTGTTGTCAAAATTTCTTGAAATTTCTAAAACGTGGGTCCTGTAGCATCATATCCCACCCATTCTGCCACGTCTTTCGGTACGCTTTTTCGACATAGTAACTTTCACACTTTTTTGGCTTATTACATTGTTTAGATTTGAGGATCACTGACGAGGGTTAAGTACCCGAAACGTGCATGTCTGGTCCATGTTGCTAATTTACCTGTTCTTAAATGATGCTATTCAATATGAAGACGTTTACATTTATACCACTTGGTGAGTGTCACTGCTGGTGGACCAGGAGTCCCCGAGGGCACATGTAGCCAAGTTCGATCAATTTCGGTTGATCGTTTCTTCAACGCATTCTAAATTTTTGTTGTCAAAATTTCTTGAAATTTCTAAAACGTGGGTCCTGTAGCATCATATCCCACCCATTCTGCCACGTCTTTCGGTACGCTTTTTCGACATAGTAACTTTCACACTTTTTTGGCTTATTACATTGTTTAGATTTGAGGATCACTGACGAGGGTTAAGTACCCGAAACGTGCATGTCTGGTCCATGTTGCTAATTTACCTGTTCTTAAATGATGCTATTCAATATGAAGACGTTTACATTTATACCACTTGGTGAGTGTCACTGCTGGTGGACCAGGAGTCCCCGAGGGCACATGTAGCCAAGTTCGATCAATTTCGGTTGATCGTTTCTTCAACGCATTCTAAATTTTTGTTGTCAAAATTTCTTGAAATTTCTAAAACGTGGGTCCTGTAGCATCATATCCCACCCATTCTGCCACGTCTTTCGGTACGCTTTTTCGACATAGTAACTTTCACACTTTTTTGGCTTATTACATTGTTTAGATTTGAGGATCACTGACGAGGGTTAAGTACCCGAAACGTGCATGTCTGGTCCATGTTGCTAATTTACCTGTTCTTAAATGATGCTATTCAATATGAAGACGTTTACATGCTTCCAGCGGAACCATCAAAATTCATTTCAGTAGCGCCCTCTTTATTTTTTGTACATTTACTTTACAGGGAGTGCGCGGCTCCAAATTTCCTGTAGGGTCATTTGTGTGGCAAATGGCTGTCCAAAGTCGGCACCGGTTGCCCATTGGTCTCGTTTGTTTATGTGTAGTCATTTGTGTTTGATGTTTCTATGTCGTATGTCTTTTTTCCCGTCTCTTCGTGCGCTCGTCTTTGTGTTTCTGCATTATGTGATTTTGGTGTTTTGCTGTTTATGCTGCAACAGGGTCTGGTTAGAGATCTCCTCCCTTCTTATCCAAAATCAAAAGCCATCGGAAGGATAAATTCGCTATGTATACAGTGTTTAATATTTTATCCTGTCAGAAAAATAATACAATATCATATTCGGTTATTCGCGACCAATCAGATTACAAGAATTTTACCAGAGGTGGGACAAATATTAATACCTGGACATGGTCTTTGATTGCAGTCAACTGAGATCGTGTCGTCACCATTACAAGGAAGACCACCATGGACCGGGACGGGATTGGTACACGTTCTCTCCTTGATCTGTAAACCGCCACTACAGTATGTAGTACACGCCCCTTCTGTCCACTCTGACCAACCACCGTTCACTGAAGAATTGATGTTAGGATCAAAAGTGAAATGTACTACTCAGTTTTCAAAACTTTATCTAACAAGAGGGGTTTTAATCTAGCCTTAGAAATAATATCGATTGGAAATCCATAGGCACCGAAAAAAAAACCCCTTAAACAATAAGGTTTAAGGTTCGTTTTATTTGAAAAATTGGTTGGTTTCTTCAGAAATTTTGGTTAAAATGTGCATAGAATCTTATTTGTCGAGTTAACCGTACAAAATCTTAAAATTCACGGAACACGCTAGTATGTTGCCAATACATTAGCGCCGATCATAACGGAAGCTATCCTTATGTCTTTTAAAAAGGAAATGAAATAAACAAAGCGTATTGTAACATGAAAATTGACAGCTCAATACGGTAGCATGTCCCTTTTTGCGATAAATTTGGATTTGGAGCAGTAATTTGCAGATTATTGTGCGAAGGCATTGACCTAAAGTGGTCATTTTTATTATAAACCATATTACGTGTAGCTGTAGATGATAATGCTGAAGCCAGAAGTCTAGAAACGTAAAAAAAACTTATGTAATTCGTCGTCTTCCACCTTTTTTGTAAATTTCAATTTCGCACCTTTGGGTCTTGTTGGAGATCCCCTCCCTTCATTCTTCAGTATTCAGTGGAAAACTACCCGTCATATCTTCTATTTGTTCTGACCCCTGTGCACTTGAATTGACCTAGTTACGCCATTGGAAAATCTTTCCAAGCACCACGGCATGTGAAATCAAGCATGAAACAGTTATGATTTAAATGTACAGCCCCGACCAGTTGAAAGTTAAATATTTGTGAAAGCTTAGCTTTCAAACTTTCATCAGCGATTGTTTTCAAAATTTTGAATACTCGAGAGATGACAAAATTTCGTCAGTGAATTCTCGTTAACTATTCGTCAGCGATTAGTTTTCAAAGATTTTGAAAGCTATAGTTAACGAAATTTTCGTCAGCGATTAGCTTTCAAAAATTTTGAAAGCCATCGTTGACGAAAATTTCATCAGCGATTAGCTTTCAAAAATTTTGAAAGCTATAGTTAACGAAAATTTCGTCAGCGATTTGTTTTCATAAATTTCGAAAGCTTTTCGTAAGCTATTTTGAGTCGAGAAAACCAAGATGGCTGAAATCAAAGCAATCATTGTCATAGTTTGCTTGATTAATAATAGTAATAATGATGTTCATTCCGATTGAATTACGAGCAATATGTATTCTTGGATTATATGAAAATTGTATTTTGTTTTATTAATTTACTACTTATAATATAAGTTTTAAGATTCCATGTTTCCGAGATCGGACTAGATTTTACAAATTACACAAGTCTTGATATATCTTGTGAAACCCTGGCTTCTCTGTGACTGTCTGAAACTTTGAAAGATGTTTCACAAACGGTGAATTTTTCAGTCCCATGTCAATAATAAGACGTCTTCTTTCATCCTCCATCTGTGCAGAGGAAAGGAGGAGATCTCCAACAACACTAGGTTGCAGCACCCACAGCAAAATCCCAAAACACCCATGCAAAAAACACAGAGCAGATACCCACAGAAAGAAACGCAAAAGGGACAATGAACATCAACTCACAACATAGAAACATGAAACATAAAAGACTACACATAAACCAACGAGACCAATGGGCAACCGGTGCCGACTTAGGACGGCCATCTTCCACGTTAATAGCAGACCGTGTGGTTATCCTGGATTACGTGCGCACAACCCTCCCACTATTCCGATTTCCCAGAGGTCTCGAAGAACGCACAATTATGGTGTAAATTCATCCGAGGCTTACCGCACCATTGCAAAACAATATGGCGCCCGAGCGTTCAAAAAGCTTTCAAAATTTTCGTCAGCGATTGCTTTCAAATATTTCGAACGCTCCGAGATGACGAAAATTTGAAAGCCGTCGCTGACGAAAATTTCGTTAACAAAGTTGTGATCTCGGTGTTTAATTTTCCACTGTTCGGGGCTGTAAAATGCATAATTAAAGACTATATTTAATATACCTTTTTTGTTTAGTACAATGTATATTTATTCTTTAAAATCTTTTTTTCTCGAAATCATTTTTTGTAACTTCCATATACCTGGACAGTAATCAGTGTTACACTCCTGAGTTGATGTCGATGAACCTTGACAGTACCTCTCTATGTTACTTGTTATGCTGTAACGACATGACCTTGACCTTTGCTGGATCCCTCCGCCACATGTTGCTGAGCATGATCCGTATGTACTCCAGCTTCTCCAACCTTTATCTTCAAAATAAAAGATGTAGTAGTTATGATTTTCGATTATTATACATATCTTGTGTCTGTTTATGTTTAGATATGCAGGATTTGTAAAACTCAGCAACTCAAATCGCACAAAAAAAGTATGAAATGCAGAGAAAATTATTAACATGTGCTTTTTATGATAGTGAATTACATGTATGTATTCCGAGACTAAATCTGTATCGCTCAAATAGCTCGACATGGAAAAAAGTTGTTAAAACATATTCTAATTCATTCTGTTTGTTTCACGCATTCTGATTGGTTCAGAGGATTTCTACAAGCATGTATAACGACGATATACATGCTTCAAACCGACTCACTTGACATACTTCAAAATGTATTCCTACGAAAATTTGCACGTTACAAGCTTTAGCGCACTTTTTGCGAATGACGTCATGTTTCCCTTTGTTCTTCGCTCCTGTGACGTCATACCGTGACGTAAAACAGCAAGGTATGAGCTTGTAAATGGCGTTCTCCACATGTAAACAATAGAGCAAGTAAGTTTATTCTTGATTACACTTTGATTTTTCGCCATTGTAATAAATACGAAGGAGTTGTATTTCATATTTTGCATCGCAATAATTTCTGTTGGTCGTTGTTAGTCCTCCGTAGCAACGAAACCTCTAAAGCGATGCGTGAGACCCTCTGAGGGATATTAAAAGTTAAAACATGTCACATGAATTAGAATAGGGATAAACGTACTGTGTTTTGTGGTTCCGACAGGTATATGTTGGATATACTGTTGGAAACGCAGTTATACCGTCGGGGCTTGTTTATCCCCTAAGTGATTGTCATTTGAATGAACCCCAAAAACAAAAACAAAAAATGTTAGAAATGCTGAGCTATGCTCTTGAAAAGGGAGAAAGAAAAAAAAGGAAAATACCGTTTTTATGAAAGAACATTATTTTTATGAAGAAGATTAACATCATATCCCATTCATTCTGCTACGTCTTTTTGGTACTTTTTTGGAAATAAGAATTTTCATACTTTTCTGCCATTTTACATTGTTTAGACTGAGCATCACTGACGAGGGTTTAGTACCCGAACGTGCATCTTTGGTCCATGCTGTAAATTTATCAAGTCTTAAATGGTGCTGTTGAATTTGAAGACGTTTAACATTTGAACTACTTGGTGAGTGTCACTGCTGGTGGACCAAGAGTCCCCGAGGGCATATGTAGCCAAGTTCGATCAACTTCGGTTGATCGTCTGTCTCTTTAAGGCATTTGAAATTTTCTGTTACAAAATTTCTTGAAATTTCTAAAACGTGGGTCCTGAAGCATCATATCCCACCCATTCTGCTACGTCTTTTGGTACTTTTTTGGAAATAATAATTTTCATACTTTTCTGCCATTTTACATTGTTTAGACTGAGGATCACTGACGAGGGTTTAGTAACCGAAACGTGCATGTCTGGTCCATGCTGTAAATTTATCATGACTTATATGATGCTATTGAATTTGAAGACGTTTAACAATGTTTAGTTACCTCCAGAAGAACAGCTGAAGTCAATGGCTGACCAACGTTTGTCTGTAGAGCAGGTGCTTGTTGATATTGTACCATGGGAATTGTATCCCTCCACACATGAGTACGTTACCATTGGTGGATCCAATGTTCTGGTCATATTGGCATTGGTTACCACTGGCGGATCCCCAATACATCCTTAACGAATTACAACACAGAGAATTAAACAATTGTAAAGTTGTTGGCCTGATACTTCACACACCTTTTAATTCAATGAAGAAAAAATAAAGTTGGATCTATTTTTATTTTTTAGCTGCAAAGTATGCATATGTTCGCTTTTTCTTTACTTGCGAGAAAATTATTCAAACACATTCAATATTTTGAATGAAAAACTATATTTCCTTTTTAAAGACATCGATAAAAAAGATGGGACCTCGATGATTTTCGCAACTATTGTAAGTTAATAGCTATTCTCTGTAAGCATTTGAACTTTTATGAAGGATGCATGGCACGGCATGTCTCAGATTTTGATGAAATTTGTACATAAGGTTTGATCTGATCCAAAAGTAAAAACTGTTAAAAATTTTCTTAATATCATATCTGGTTGCCATGGAAACGGACTTTGAATATTGAAAAATGCTTTTCGGGCGTTTTTGAAGTCACATACATAATTTATGCAGCATAATCTAAAACAAACACCGATGGATTATCAGTACATGTACCCTATCATTGCTCTTTCAAGTTAAGTAATAATAATGTTGGGTTTATGGTCGTATCTATATGTTTCCATAGCAACAACACAGGTACCCTATCAAAATAGTATTTTTTGGCATTTTTTTTCAAAATTCAACGATGAATTACTTACATTTTTGAGTTTTTTAATCAAATAAAACATAGCCATTCACATTGGGACAAAGTTTATGTTCATTGCTATGGCAACATGACCTCAAATTGCAAAAATGCAAGCAATTTTGGACAATATTTAGATTCCTTTTTTTGCTATATCATTGAATTTTAATTCAAAGTGATGAAAATTAATTAATGTATTCAAGTAAATCTTTTATTACACGAAAGAATTTTTTTAAAGAATATTCTGGAAATAGCCCGTTGCTATGGGAACGATTGTTTAAAATTGCACATAGGCCCACTTTGAGTCCCTGGATACAGGCATCAAAAGTTTTGTAATCTGATTTTTTTCAAAAAATCTAAAATAAAGTTTAGACTTTGCTTTATCGTATATGTAAAAAAGGTTGTGTAAGCCTGTTTAGTTTTTTTTAGGAAAAGGCTTCGAAAAACAACAAATAATGCTTATTTTTATAATGTATGGCCAAATTACTATAGCAACCATTAATTATTTGAAACTTTTTTATTGTATTTTGATAGAGACTTACTTGATCTTTATTGTTATTGAATTTGAACTTCCTGGGATTTATAATTACTGTTTTATGAAAATAATAAAAAATGGTTGCCATGGTAACATATGTTCCCCATAGCTTTTTCACGGTTTTTGAAAGAGCTCTTTGTCTTTGATATTTCCCAACAATTGTTCATCATGATGCAAATATTTTTTTAAATGATTCTGAAGTTGCAAAATAAGTAATACTAAAGATCATTCTTACCGTTGCCAAGGTAACTTATGTACATAGCAACAAAGTGGGTTTATCTTGAGTTTGCTCATTTTATGAAATCAATCCTATTTCCTTATCATATACTCTTCAAGAGAGAAGGAAAATTGGAAAATACAAACAGCATTTTGTAATCAATATATTAAAATAAGCTAATTACGCTGTCATTGTAACCAGCCTTTTTTACAATATCAGACACTACTAGTGAGGTTATTCAAAATTTTATGTCCTAATCTTTAGGATGCATAAAAATCTTCCATTGATATCACATATAGACTTAATTATACAGCTTCAAATTAGCTCAATTTTGCCAATTTCTCAACTTTAAAGGCCGTTGCCGTGGTAACCAGATGACCTAGAATTAATTTTTTTGTCAAATTTTCCTTTTTTCACTGGTCCCTACTTATGTGTGAAATTTTATGAAAATCGGGGACCATGCGTGCCGAAATTGTCTAAATGGTTACAGAGAATTGCTATTAAATAGTAAGTCGATACAGATGAAGCAGGGATTTGCGTTTGTTATATCAGAATTATCTAAATATAAAGGTAAAAGCGTGTTATTTTCTAAACATGTTCGATTGACTGTTCGTATATTATCATGACAATTAATTGCACAGTTATGATAGTACACACCTCGCTTATCCAAGCAAGTTTACCTTGAGTAAATCACAATTTTAATACGCAACTAATTCTTAAAGCTAATTATCGATTTAACTTATTCACGTCACATATCTGTCCAATGAAATTTGGGGAATGTCACTCGCGCTCATTGCAATTTTTACGAAAATTATGGAAAAATACAGTGTTAAATGCCTGAAAAAAAGATTAATCATACATGTAATTTGATTAATAGATTTTCATTTTCTTTGGAAAATTCGAAGAATGGCAATCTTTCTGTTCTCCTTTAACATAAAATCCTTGTTCCATAGATGAACATTTGAAAAGCATATAAAACAAGGGCAACAAAGAAATGAAACAGCCTATAAATACGTAAGATGTGAACACAAAAAGTGGGGGGAGTAATATTATGTACCACGTGCAATGAGTAAGCATCTTCTGCTAGCATGAAACAATCATCAGCCTAGTAAATGGGTCATTTCTGAACATCTGATGCTAGCCCTATATTCCATCAGATTTATGTTCATTATAAAAATGGTTTTCATGAGAAATGTTTAATTGATGCACACCGAAGCGTTATTCTGGTGTTTTGAAAATACTTGCCTGTTTTCATGCAGAAGCCAACTCCTGATGATAATTCCTGTAGTGTACATGTTTCGTCTGTGGAGCAGTTGTTACATGTATGGCTTTTCTTCAAAACATGGCAATGATAATAAATTAATTTTAAAAAATATATACAAATTTGACAGTCTTTGGAAACCATTGTCAAAATTGATTTATACATGTAACTACACTATGTCTTCTTACTCACTTTTTGTCAGAAATGATAAGCTTTATAGGACTACTACTGTCCTGTTCACTAAATCCAGAGCACCCTGTTTTGGCGATTTATTCTGTCGTCTGAAGAATTTTGCTATAAATGATTGTTTCCGATAATTGACCTCCTTTAGTCGTAACTGGAAATTAACTTCAACTTACCCTATCAACTGCCTTCAAACCGCAATATGAAAAATAAAATGTCTACGGGAAATTCCCATGTTAATTTCAAGCCGCCACCATATTGTTCTCCGTGTCAACAATAGTAAACAGTGACCTGCGTTATAACGTCATGCGTATGACGCGATGACGTTCGAATAGTCTAATACGTTGCGCAGTGCTATGTGCGCACGCGTGATGAGTCGCCATCGTTAACTTACCTGTAATAAATTATTTCATTGGCTTGCGGTTCAGCACAGTTAAGTACCTTAATGTAAATAAATGGTGGAGTTGGATGGCTGAAGGGGTGGAAGGAGGCCATTTAAAAAAAAAAAAAAAAAAAAAAAACAATAGTAAACAGTGACGTCAAAGCCTCCGACGTCACACATTTTCAGCGATTTTACTATAGAAAATCCCCGTAGACTTTTTATTTTCCGTCCTATTTCTTTCTTAACTGACGCACAGCCAAAACAATGGTATTTTCTGTTACGACTAAAGGAGTTCTATAAAATTGATATCTTTTTGGAAGATGACATTATCATATTTTAGAGAAAACCGGGAAAACAGGGTGCTCTGGAATTAGTGAACAGGACAGAAGGTAGTGATATTAAGTTAAAAATTGTGAAATATTGATAATTTTATTTTTAAAAGAAATAGAATTAACCTAAGCATTTTGAAAAAAAGAAAGGGTATCTTACCGATTTAAGAAGTACGTATGCTGTACCAGTGCTTAAGACTATAGATGCATCGTCGTCCTGGTGAGTAACACTTGACAGGTTACATGTCAGATGTACGATGTCGTAGTTTATAGCCAAACATTCAGAATGCTTATCACATTCTTTAATGCAAATCCGAAATGATAACGGGTTATGCATGATAATAAAGCTCGCCTCTGTATACTGTAAATAACTCTCTTCAAAAATGTCATATTCCAAATCTAATGCAATGGTCAGCAGTGACATCATTACTGCAGAAGTCGACAACAATATGATTTTTCTGATAAAAATTCTCATTTTCCGTTATGATCAAAATACAAGAGTTAAAATTTTTGTCTGAACTTAATCATAATTTCTTTCAAATGAATCATCAATCTAATAAGAGTAAGTAAAGTTCAGTTGACAATTTGGAATAATTTGATTTGAAATCGAGTTCGCGGATATAAATATTTCCTAATTAGATGATGAAAATATCAATAAATATTGGAATTAGGCTGAAGATAGACATTTACATTCATCAATTTTTTAAAATATGAGGCTCGTTTATTTGTTTTCAATTATATAAAAGTGCAAGTACATAAAAGAGAAACATTATGTTCCCTTTCTTTGATCAACGATCGACATAAGGAAAGATCAATCTTGATGAAGCAAAGCTTTGTAGGGATAATAGTTTGCTTCTCCAAGATTCGTCGAAGTCGGCGATTTTGAAAAACAAAACAGTGAGAAAACGTTGCTAAAAGTAGCCGCGGTGATTCTTGACGTAAATTGTCTGCTGCTTACAAGGATATTGTAAAGGGATGTTAAGTGTAATCAAATAATTTGCAGGAAAGTCAAATTTTAATATTCAAGAAGATCAAATAAAGCTTCATAATATATGTTTAAAGTTAGAACTCTGACAAAAGTGATAGAATGCTCTAGGTAGTATTCAAATCTGGATAAAGTTGTACTTAAATCCTGCTGTAATTTGGTATGACAAATCTAACCTTTCTTTTTCTATACATGGCAAATATTCATTCTATTAGTTGACAATATTAGCTATAGAATTTTCATTTCTCCAATGATAGCATTGCTGAGATTGTTCAATATTTAAAGATTTCCGGTTTCATAATTGGCAGCTCTCTTAAATAATCAATTATTTTCCTTCATTTATTTCCCTTGATGTAATGACACTCACAACAAGAAGTATGCCGTTATAAGCTTTTTACACTGATTTCACCTTTCCAAGTCTGGAAAGAAAATAAAACTGATGCTAACACATTTTCTTAAACAAGATGCACATGCAATATTAAGATTTGAGGTGACGTGCAGAGATCTTATTAGCAAGTTATGCATTTCGAAAGTGAATGAAAAACTTCCGCCAGCTAGACATTTACATATGAAACACATACATACGGCGGCGACTAATCCGTTACTACTGAACCAAGGGTACATAAATTTTGTGAATGACTGACATTGTCACCATAAAATATTTTTGGACAATACAATGAAAATATGTGATATTATGACATCCTGCTATCCTCCATGTCGGAAGGTATTTTAAGTCAGAAACATAGAAAACACCGAATTTCACTTTCTTTTCTTCAAGGCCTTGGTGGTGTTGCTAGCAAACAGGAGATGCTTACTCTCCCCGGGGACCTGATCTTATCTCCATTTGAGGATACAATTTTGCTTCTTTGCAGAATGTTCAAGCAGATTGTATTATTTGAATCTACATGGTAAGAAGTTTTTGTAAACTGGAAACTCATTATAGGTGGCGCTGCTAAAATTAACGCTACACATGTAAACTGCTAATAATCTAACTCCCTTCTAATGAATTTGAAAAGTTTAAAATAGACAAACAAATAACTAACATAATGTTTAAGTTGATTGTTTTACTTGCTGTGGAATTTTTTTCTAATAATATTTTGTATCATTGCTTGTGGATTCCACAAGATTCCACAAATAGCAGATTTCACTAGATATTATTAGGTTTGCATCTTTTTGGGTCGAAGGAATTTCATTTTCAATTAAATTAAAGTGAACATCAATTTCTTTGTCGAATTTATTCAGGGTTTAGCTGCTTCCAATCAATTTTTATAATTTTCTTGTTCTAGATTCTCATACCACGGCCAATGAGCGAAACTTCCCTGGATATTTAAACGAAGAGAAAACTTTAGATGAGCATAATGTTTTCTTTTTGTCCGGTTTACTTGGTTGCTATAACTTGCATCATATGTGTAGCATGATTCATTTTCTGAGTAGCAACATCCCTTCATCGCCTGCTTATGGCGTGTTCATATCTCAGTTGATACGCTATGCCAGAGCAAGTACCAATTATATACGGATTTTGTTCTGAGAGCTAGGCGTCTTTCAGATAAGCTTCTCAGTCTGGGATATGTTTGTGACTGACTAACATCGTCACTGAGGAAGTTCTACGGTCGATATGGGGAACTCGTCATACACTATGATGTCCCACTCTTAAGAATGGTGGATGATATTCTGTCATAGACCATTTGAACCATCAAACCAAAGATTGTTCTCTTTGTCTTCCGAACTGGAAATAACCGGATGTGACAGTTCTACTTAATTGAAGCGGCGGGTGTTGCATGCAAGCAGGAGGTGCTTGCTCTTCTCGGGCACCTGTTCTCACTCCCATATCGGGAGTACGCTTCTTTTTATATGGTGGATGTTGTGTTTGTTTTATCCTGATTTTGTATGACTTCGTTTTCTGATTTTCTGAATTATCGATTTTGTGCTGTATACAGGGATATGGTCATTATCCATATTTGTCAATATGTAATATTTGAATATGTTTGAACTGTACCAATTAGCATGGCAACGCTTTTAAAGCACCATCTACAATGCATTCCGTACGTACACTGGGCTCTTTTTCATTAGATTAAGTGGTCGTTCGTGTTTCTGTAGGCTGTGTTGTTGTCACCGTCTTTTTGTCCTAATTTCTTTTATCGTGAGTATATGTAATAAAGAATTTGTAAGCCTTGTTGTTGTGAGTTTTATGTATGATTCTCGTTCATTAATACATGTTTGTCAATCAATACTTTCATTCTGTAATCACTTGAATTCAATACTTCAGATATTTGCTGTGCTTTGCATGTAGATAATTCCCCAGTTAACATATGTCTAATTCACGCACATATCTGTAATTATGCAGATGTTCCTCTCGATTCTGTTTAGAAAAAAAAATCAATTTTCACACATTTTTTTTTTCAAAAAGACTCTCAGAAAGCCAGTATTATCATTGCTAGTTGATGATAAGGATCTTGCCAAAACTGTTAATTCTTGTTTCAGTGTTGCAGTATGACAAATTCATTCATTTTTTTCATGTCTAGTTCACTTTATTTTCTAATATTATCTAATTCTCGGGCGCAGTTATGCATCCGTAGACGTCAAACCTCAAACTGGGTTTGTTTTGCCATGTCATAGGGTAAATTCTTACACCAGCTGTATACAAGTATGGTTCAAAACGTGTTTGTACCAATGTATTATGATCTGTGTTTCCAGTCGACATCTGAAAAAACAAAACATCCAAAGATATTCTCATTTTATCAGAATCTTTCTTTACAACAGAGGCCATAAATTACATACACGGTATAACATTTCTAACACTTACTCAA
This sequence comes from Pinctada fucata, assembly GCA_028142955.1. Classification (NCBI taxonomy): domain Eukaryota; kingdom Metazoa; phylum Mollusca; class Bivalvia; order Pterioida; family Pteriidae; genus Pinctada; species Pinctada fucata. Next base: position 1,419,387 of record AP027104.1, read on the forward strand.
ATGTCTTTTATACTAAAAAGATAAATGGGTGGGGTGAAATTTAAACACACAAGCCAATTCAGAATTCAAAAATCTCAATCAATGTGAATACGAAACCTGTCAAAATACAAAACAACACTAAACGAGCATAACACTCTACAAAGGAGAAGCAGTGAATCATTGGGGATGAAATCAGGTGCCCTGGAAGGGTAAACATCTCTTGCTTGCAATCAACCCTTGTTTAGAAACTGCAAAAAAATCTGAAAGAATGCAATGCGCCACTAGATCAATGCTAGGATGCTCATTGAAACTCATTAAAAATTTCGTTACAGAGAAGTGTATGTATTTGGACACATAAAAATTAGTTGAATGACATCATCAGGGACTAATATTCTACGTCAGCTATACCTATTTCATATGTAAAACTGGTGTATTAAGTGTTTTAAATATATTTTCAGTGACATTGTCGCCATAGCACTTTCTATATAGATATAACCTCAGACACTGCAGGTTTTTTAGAAATTGTTTTCATTTTCGCGAGTCAACATCGACGGCGAGTGCGGCTAGCCAAACTGGGGATGCTTACTCCTCCCGGGCATCTGGTCCCACCAGCTTGCTAGGGTTCCGTCGATGTTCAGTTTAGTGCTCTATCGTGATTGCTGCTGCTGAGATTGTCGTCAGGATATTCTTTATCTCATTTGTGTCACACTTATGCCCTTTGTCGTGCGGAGTTTGTGAAATAATTCTCCGCGAGGGGTTTGATAGGAAGTCTTTTCAATGTATTTTCCCCGACATGCTAACCATGGCACATTTTATATAGACATAACCTCAGACAGTGCATGTTATGTAGATACTGTTTTCATTTTCGTCCGTGAATATCGACGGCAGGTGCGGCTAGCCAAGCAGGAGAAGCGCATTGTGTCCTCAGCAGTGTTTCATGTTTCTTTAGGTGATGCTTACTCCTCCCGGGCACCTGGTCCCACCTCTAGCTTGCTAGGGGTCCATCGATGCTCAATTTAGAGCTGTATTGTGAGTGCATTTGAGATTGTCGTCATTATCTTCCTTATCCCATTTGTCCCTTTATTGTCTCTTGCTGTGTATGTCTTCTATGTATTTTCACTTGGGGTGCTTCGGTGTTTTGCTGTAGGTGCTAAAACCGAGTCCTGCTTGAGATCGTCTCCTTCCTTTTTCCCTAAACCGATTTTATTTATTGTCCAGACCATGACCTTCAAACTGAATAATTATATTTCTTTTTATATTTACGTATAATAAGTAATAAGGAGTTCCCGAGGGCACATCATGTAGCCAAGTTCGATCAACCTCGGCTGATCGTTTCTTCAACGCATTCGAAAATTTCTGTTATCAAAATTTCTTGAAATTTATTAAATGTGGGTCCTGTAGGGTCATATCCCACCCATCCTGCTACGTCTTTCGGTACTTTTTTGACATTATAACTTTCACACTCTTTGGGCATATCGCATTCTTCATATTGAGGATCACTGACGAGGGTTAATACCCGAAACGTGCATGTTTGGTCCATGCTGCAAATTTATCTGTTATTAAATGATGCTTTTGAATTTGAAGACGTTTAACATATGTACTTCTTCCTACAAAATCTTTCGGTTGATTCAAATGTTTTTACATTGAACGGATAAAAATACAGCTTCATAATCCATTGTGCTACATTCGTTAAGTGAATTATCTTTTATATATATGTTCTTCCGTGATCATCTTGTTGTTGGCTTTAGAGGCGTCTTGCACTTCTTTTTCTTTTTTTTAAGAACTAATTACCGACCCATGAACCACTTGTGCGCAGCGTTCCACCCTCGTAGTCCACTGTATATGTTCTGAAAGTCTTCACGTATTCCTCCTCGTCGTGTCGACCTTTAATTCCGATTCCCATAATGTACCGTTTTTCTGGAAATGTGGCCTTGAATATAAAGAAAGGATTTTTTTAAAATCGTTATTGAAGAAAATAAATCTTAATATCAGAGAATTTTTTGTCTGTGTAACCTTTGTGACGTTAACATACTTCGTCGTGAATGTGATCATGTCGTTGCATAAATTCTACTTTAAGGAGGGTTTGAACACCAAGATGGTGGCGGCATTATTTGTTTACTTACTTCCTAGGAAAAATACAATCTTAACTTCCTTAAAGCATTTGATAAGCTGGTTAGTATTTACATTTGAGTATCCTGATGTAGTTTGAATAACTTATTGCGTCATTTGAAGAAATTATGGCGATTGTCGAAATTGTGGATTTTGGGAGTTTTATCCATGAGCAAACCACAACGTCATTTCGATGTTATCGGGGAAAATAACGTCACAAACCTTAGCAATCAAAATGCAATAAAAACCTTAATACCAAACGTATCGCATTGAAACTTTGCATGTATAAAGTAGAAAATTCAATCTTCATCACAGTGAGTTCGTTAACAAATTAACTTTACAGGAAAACGGATGTCACTTCATTGAAAATGGACGATTTTCGAAAGACAAATTGGAAGATATAAAGCTTTGTAATATTTCAATCCTTAATTCAATTTTTCTCATTTAATCATGAAATCATCTCTGCACATTGTTGATAATTTTTTTAGTTTTTGACAAAGATCCATCCACAGGATTTCTAATAATTAGTTACTAACTACAGTCAATTAGCTCGAAATTGCAATTTTTTGAGCGACAGTGTCATTTTTGATTCCAGTATCATGCCTTTGTTTATAACACAATTCATCTCATCTTTTCCATATGCAAGTGCACTACATTTATGATGATTTTGGATGTTAAATCACAATTAATTTCCCATAGCTTTACGAGAACTGGAATGACACTTTCAATATTATGATGTCATCAAGAAATTCACGAAAACGTCGATTAATACATATTTCAAAGTCTCGTCGAAAATTTTCCTTTGGATAGAATCACATGTAAGTTTGTATAATCATGGACAGACAAGAAATATAATTTCAGAAATTTTGAGAAAAATTGAATTTGGCGTCCAAGTGTTCAATACCTCCTTCAAACATAAGCACTACTGTCTGCGCGGCTCACTTTGGAAACTGAATAAACGCGATTTTGACTACTTTATGATGCAAAAATTTAAATGAATTTGATACCATTCAACAGATCTCGCTTAGTCGTAAATTTTGATATATGTTATATGATAGTGAATACACCAAATCAAACTATATAGACAAAACAAGTTTTAGATGGGTCATTTCCCATGCTAATTTTTCCCGTGACGTCGTGACGCTCTCCATAGGCTCAATGTTAAACTCGGCGACGTCATGCAAAAATTAAACATTGAAAACCCCTTATCTAAAACTTATTTTGTCTGTATAATATGATTGCTTAAACTTCGACCATGTAACATATACCAAAATTTACGACTAAGCGAAATCTATTCAATGATATAGATTTTATTTTAATTGTTGCATGACAAAGTTATCAAAATCTCGTTTATCCAGTTTCCGAAGTGAGCCGCGCGGACAGTTAAGTATACTGACCAGAGCAGTCTTCAACATATTATATTTCATGATGATCATGATGGTTCATAGTGAAATTGGCTCATTGATTGTTCTCTAATTTGATCGAGCCATTTCACGAGGGTGTAGGTTTTGAACAGCTCTGCCTTGTCTCCGACTGTTTGTCCGATCTTTTCGTTTGAGAAAGCTCAGCTTTAATTTTTTTTCAAGAATTTTTAAGCCTTTCGATTGTGATTTTTAGAATCAGATTTCGGCTTTTTTGTTTGACCTTTATTCACTGATTTCATAATTTGATGATCTTATTACTGAGTTGAAATCCATTGAATTAGATTTCTTCTATCCAGTTCAGACGTAAGAGATAGTCTCTTGCTGATACCATATTCATCATATTAAAATTAACAAAATTCTAACAACTTTTAATCGTTATGGTAAATCTTATAATAGTGAATAAAAACACAAACACTCAAATACACAAATTTTCGGCCCGTTGGTCTTTATCAAGTGTAAAAACGACGACCTATAACAATTCCAATGAGTTAAAGAAGATCCTGACGATAATCTCAACAGCACTCACAATAGAAAGAAGGGAGGAGATCTCCAACAAGACCCCGTTGCAGCATCAACAGTAAAACACCAAAACACCCGATGCAAAAACACAAAAGACGAGTACAGCATGAGACGGAAAAGAGACACACGACATGTAAACATCAAACACAAAAGACTACACATAAACCGACGAGACCAATGGATAACCGGTGCCGACTTTGGACGGCCATCTGTCACGCAAGTAGCAAATGGTGTGGTTATCCTGGATTACGTGCGCACAACCCTCTCACTTCTCCAATTACCCAGAGGTCTCGAAGAACGTACAATTGTGGTGTAAAACAACCTCCTCACTGTAAGATGACATCACACAGCACCAAATTGAACATCGACGGCCCCCTAGCAAGCTAGAGGTGGGATCAGGTGCCCGGGAGGAGTAAGCATCCCCTGTTGGCTAGCCGCACCCGCCGTCGATGTTCATGCACGAAAATAAAAACAATAATATATAAAATACATGCATTACACTGTCTGAGGCTATATCTATATAGAAAGTGCCATGGTGACCATGCCAGGGAAAATATTCAAAACACTTACTGTCAAACCCCTCGCGGGGAACTTTTTTACGAGCTCCACACGGCAAAGGGCAGTAAAATCCATCCTTGCTTCTCTGGCGTTCATTGCAAAATCGTATAATAGTGAATTTTTGAATTCTGATTTATTTTCGTTTCGAAATTGATTTTCATTCATGCATAAGTATATTAGATGACAGTGTATGTAAAGAATGGGCATGAATTTTCCCTTTTAACGCTTCTACGATAAAAATACTCGAAACGCCCATTTGAAATCTAAGTAAAGAATGAAAGTCAAGAAATATGCTTCTTACCTGAATGTATTCTGTATTACTATTTTGAGATGGTGTCCAGGACTTCACGCTGTTTAACCAGTATAGATTTAGCTGGGACCCGTCAGTGTCAGACAAAACTGATGACCATCCTACATTTAGTGCTTCTGCTATCATATACCCTGGATTGGCACATGCTGTGTAAAAAAAATAATGATGTCATTGAGGTTTTTCTGTGTAATTTTCTGTAAATTGAATAAGCGTTCCTGATTGACAATTGACTAGATTGTGAGTCAATTGAATCTACAAGCCATAAGCCTCGGTAAAATCATAATATACTACCTATGAGCAAGGTTCTTCTGAGCTTAAATTTGTTTTGTCTTATGTTAAATGTTTGTTGCGGTTATCCTGCGGGTGTTTTCCGCTGTGGTCAGTGCATAGAGGTCATGCTGGAGATATGACATTTTCTTTTTTAAAAAATACACTCATTATTCTTTCTAGAGTTTATTCTTGTTGTAGATATACTCCACAAATCATTGAAAATTGTGATGTATTATTCTTTAATAAAAACAAGTAAGTCATCCGAATTTTTAATTAACATTTTTTTTTAATTTTAGCTAGCTGGAGATGCTTACTCTCCCCTACCATTTAATCTTATTTGGATTTGGGATTCACTTTTTTTCTTTGAATAATGCTTGTTTTTTTATGATTTTGATTAAGCTTATTATATGAACTCTGATTTTGAGTCATGTGCTTGACTTTCACCAACTAACTTATCTTCTGTTTGTATCGTATTATGATATGTCAGTCCGGCTTGTACTCTTAATTAAGAGTTCCTTACTTCGGCAAATCAATGTGCTGGTATTTGCTCCTAGGCAATCCATACCATTGTACTGTGGTTCTGGGTTATCACATGCCCTTGACCTCACCCTGACCCCTCTGCCATAGGTCACGGAGCAGTCACCATAGTGGGTCCAACCTGACCATCCACCATGTACTGTCAACAAAATTGAACGTATTACCAGTAATGTTTAGATGCCTTCGTAAAAAGCTCTGTATTTACGTTTGAGCTCATTTATCATTTCAAAAAAATAAAACAAATACTAGTATTCAACACTGTGTTATAGAGCAGGCCTATGGACAAAAAATTCTAAAAGCAGGACTGAAGAAATGCATGTTGGCATGAAACAAACACCAAGTTTCTGTAACCAAACACGTTCTGAACATACACTGTACTGCATTTAACTTTACTTCACTTAAGTCTTGTACCAGTTGTGGCAGGTGACCGTCCTAATGTCCTTATGCGCATTCTACAGACTTGTACCAGCATATTCTAAAGAATTGCACATTAACTGACTGTGACGACGGGACAATATGACGAGCCCTGTCCAGCGAAGATAGTGCCCCTACCACCTATCTTCTCTGAATGTCGGTCAGACTCCACGGATGATAACAAACATGACTTCGTTGCAGCACGCACTGATTTTCGTATACCCTTTCTTTTTTTATATTTTCATGTGTTTGCTGATTTTGCAGTCACGTTTTGCTGTCTTGTTTCTGTGGTCATTTTACAGTGAAGATGTTTTACACAACAATAATTATTGTGCGTTCTTCGAAACCTTTATAGGTATCCGTAACGGTGTGAGTGTTGTGTGCACATTAACCGGATAACCACACTTTTTACTTCCAATGTGGCAGATTGTCGTCCTAAACCGGCACAAATTGCAAATTGGTCTCGTTCGTTTATGTGGTGTCTGCTCTATATATTTTCACTTTCGGATTTTTGCTGTGGGTGCTAAAACCGAGTCTCGTTGGAAATCTCATCCTTTCTTTTAACATCATGTGTTTGAAAACCGAGTGTTGCAAGCTAACACCCCCTCCTCTTTGCAATTGATCGCTTATCCACTTTGTACCTTTTGAGGGCAAGAACCCAAAACGTGCATGTCTGGTCCATGCTGAAATTGTATCTGTTCTTAAATGATGCTATTGAATTTGAAGACGTTTAACATTCTGTAGTATTAGGTCTTGTATGTGATCTTTTGAATGGCAAATATGGATTATGGCAATATCCCTGTATACAGCACAAAATCGACAATTCAGAAAATCAGAAACCGAAGGCATACAAAATAAGGATAAAGCAGGAACCAAAGCAAACAAACAAAAACATCCACAATATGAAAAACGAACTCCCGATATGGGAGTGAGACCAGGTGCCCAGGAAGAGTAAGTAAGCATATTCTGCTTGCATGCAACACCCGCCGCTTCAAATCGGTAGAACTGTCACATCCGGTTACTTCCATTTCGGAAGACATAGAGTACAATCTTTGGTTGGATGGTTCAAATGGTCTATGACAGAATATTATCTACCATTTTGGACAGTGGGACATCATAGTGTATGACGAGTTCCCCATATCGAACGTAGAACTTCCTCAGTGACGATGTTAGTCGGTCACATACATATCCCTTTTGAATTCAGATTTTGAAGACGTTTAACATTTGATGTCGTATCAGACATTAAAATATGACTGTTACAGATGAATTGTTATTATTTCACGCAAAATTTGGCTATTGTTAATCCGAGAATGGTCAAGCTGTCGTGACTTCATGTACATGTATTGCCATTGAACGACTTTCAACAATACAAATATAAAACGTCTTCAAATTTAATAGCATCATTTAAGACTAGACAAATTGACAGCATGGACCAGATATCATGCACGTTTCGGGTACTTAACCGTCGTTAGTGATCCTCAGTCTAAACAATGTAACATGGCCAAAGAGTGTGAAATGATTATGTCCAAAAATGTAACGAAAGATGTAACAGAATGGGTGGGATATGATGCTACAGGACCCACGTTTTAGGAATTTCAGGTTTGTAACGAAAACTTCAAATGCGTTGAAGAGACAGACGATCAACCAAAGTTGATCGAACTTGGCTACATGTGCCCTCGGGGACTCTTGGTTCACCAGCAGTGACACTCACCAAGTGGTACAAATGTTAAACGTCTTTAAATTCAATAACATCATTTAAGACCAGACAAATTTACAGCATGGACCAGACATGCACGTTTCGGGTACTAGTACTTAACCCTCGTCAGTGATCCTCATTCTAAACAATGTAATATGGCCAAAGATTGTAAAATAATTATGTCCAAAAATGTACCGAAAGATGTAGCAGAATGGGTGTGATATGATGCTACAGGACCCACGTTTTAGGAATTTCAGGAAATTTTGTAACAGAAAATTTCAAATGCGTTGAGGAGACAGACGCTCAACCGAATTTGATCGAACTTGGCTACATGTGCTCTCGGGGACTCTTAGTCCACCAGCAGTGAAATTCACCAAGTAGTTCAAATGTTAAACGTCTTCAAATTCAATAGCATCATTTAAGACCAGATAAACGTACAGCATGGACCAGACATGCACAAAACATCTTTACCTGATATATACATCCATCATCAAGTTTTCATTGAATTGTTGCGACAGGTGTTGGATACAAATAGGATACGCTGACTCTCCCCGGACATCTGGTCTAACTTCGGAATATTGTTTATTCCTACGTTCGCCGCTGTTCAAATGGAACTCTGCATGATTTTGTCTTACCTTCCCGAATTTGAGACTGAATAACTGATTGTTACATCTCCGATGTTTTTCTACTTACCTGGTGGTTCACACTGTAGATCAATAGGAGACCATAGCTCTCCGGAGTAACAAGTACTAAATGTAGTAGTCCCTACTGCCGTGTAGCCAGGTATACAGTTGTACGTGGCCGTGGGAGGGTCACTCAGCTCGGTGTAATAAGCATTGAGGATTGTTGGTGGATTCTTGCAGTCTGTAATGATTGCATATTGAGATATTTCTTTAAATAAGATCACGAATTTTTGGTCGTATTACGAATATCGCATTTCATATATCCACTATTTGAATTCTCTCTAATTTGACCTTGAGCACGAATGATGAGAAAATCATTTGTTGAAATGTTAAATGTCTTCAAATTAAATAGCATCATTTAAGACCTGATAAATTTACAGCATGGACCAGACATGCACGTCTCGGGTACTAAACCGGGTAAAAACACATATGGTACACTAAAAGTAATACCATAAACCATACATTTTAGCAGTGATAATTTCAACATATAACTGCTAGAGGAATAAGCAAGCATATAATTTGCCTAGGTCCAATGTTTCTGCACTGACTTGAAATATTTTTGGAGATTTTTTGTCACTAAATAACTATAAGTCAAAGGTATCTTCCCGATGTGTAGCTTTTGTCACAGCATATCTATGTAAATATATCATTTACATAATATTTGACAAAGGAGGGGATCTCCAACAACACCAGGTTGTAGCACCCACAGCAAAACCCCAAAACACCCAATGCAAAAACACAAAGCAGACAAGCACAGAAAGAGACGCATAAGGGACAAGGAACGTCAACGCACAACACAGAAGCATCAAACACAAATGACTACACATAAACCAACGAGACCAATGGGCAACCGGTGCCGACTTAGGACGGCCATCTGCCACGGAAATAGCAGAAGGTATGGTTATCCTGGATTACCTGCGCACAACGTCATGCTAAGAAGTTTTCTATTCACTACATGTCTTTTGATTACCTCTATTTGGGCCTGGGGCATCACTACGATGAGTCGTCATTAGTTTAAATGCGCATATGATGCACTGAAATTACAACGTATTAAATAAAAGAGGGCGCTACTGAAATGATTTTTGGTGGCTCCGCTAGAAGCATCACTGATGAGAATTTAATATTCGAAACACTTGTCTGGTGCATGGAAATTGGTTTGGAATTTTCTTCAAGAAGGTATAGAGTTGGAACCCTTCGACATTATTAATATAAACACTTATTTCACGTTGCAGTGTGGAGCAGTTGAAATCATTCCCCGTGACCTGATGTTTGTCAAGTGTATTTATTACTTCTTTCCAGCTCTGTCACCTGAAAGAAGTTTTGATTTGGGCTTTTATCAATGTGACATCATATATATATATTTTGCTATTTCGGAAACTAGCCATTTCACCGATAAATATCTTCAAAATTAAAGGAGTTTAAATTTTTAAAATAGATTTTATTTGGATATGCTACTGAATCGACCCTACAGGAAATTTGGAGCCGCGCACTCTCTGTAATGTAAATATACAAATCTAAATTCAAAAAATTAAAGAGGGTGCTACTGAAATGATTTTTGGTGGCTCCGCTAGAAACATCACTGATGAGAATTTAATATTCGAAACACGTGTCTGGTGCATGGAAATTGGTTTGGAATTTTCTTCAAGAAGGTATAGAGTTGGAACCCTTCGTCATTATTAATTACCACCGAACATATATTTTAATTATGATAATGAAATACATCATTATTATATAGTGCACCACAAGCGCAATTCAACTAATGATGTATCGTCAGTGATGCCCGAGGCTGGAAAATAGTGAATATAAGAAGAGGGAAGTTCCATAATGACCTTCAATTTATGACAAATAGCCAGGTAAGGACGACAAAACTGTCATGAGCGAAATACTTCAGACAGTGCATACATTTTATGTATTGTTTTCATTCTCGTGCATGAACATCGACGGCGGATGCGGCAAGCCAACATGGGGATGCTTACTCCCCTGGGCACCTGGTCCCACTTCTAGCTTGTTAAGGGTCAGTCGATGCTCAATTTTGTGCTCTATTGTGAGTGCTGTTCAGATTATCGTCAGGATCTTCTATAACTCATTAGTTTCAGAATAATTTTTCAATTTAGTATAAGAACATTTACACAATGCAGACGCTAAGTGAAACTAGGCGATTAATATCCCCGGGGACTGACAATCCACCAGCAGAGATACCAACCTAGTAGTTTAAATTGTCATATTAAAATGAATATTCAATCGTAATAATTTAGTACACCTTATGCGCATTTCAGCTAATATTGTATCATCAGTGATGTTCAATGTCGAAAGGGAAAAAATACGAATAGTGAATATAAGAAGAACGATGTTCTAAAATGTATTCCAAATAGTAAGATAAGAACAGGGAGATACTCCTTAATTTCAGAATAACCGATGATTTTTAAAAGATTAAAGAAAAGCTAATTATAAATTAAATTGGGCACATGATCTCACTCACTCACAGGGAGTTTACTGCTCTTCATAGTTATGCACGGGCAAGCTCCATACAATCAGATTTTGTTCTAAGAGGTAGACGGCTTTTAGTAAAGCTTCTCAGTCAAGGATACATTTGTGACCGACTAACATCGTCACTGAGGAAATTATATGGTCGATATGGGGAAATGGTAGCATACTTTGACGTCCCCTTGTCCAGAGTCATAAATCATATTCTGATGTAGACATTTTGTGCCATGACATACCAATTTATACATGTACGTTTGTCTTCCTTTGTGGGAGTTACTGATGTGACCTTTCTACCGAATCGAAGTGGCGGGTGTTGCATGCAAGCAGGAGATGCTCACTCTTCCTGGGCACCTGATCTCACTCCTTCGCAGGAAGTTCAATTCTCTTCATATAGTAGATTTTTTTTTTATTTCTGTTCCTTTGCCTTAGTTCTGGTTTTATCATGGTTTTGTATACTCTTAATTAGATGATTTTTCAATTAACGATTTTGTACTTCTTAATACGATATAGTTTTTTTTCCATATTTGTCATTTAGATTGCTAGATAAATCTTTATATTTACATTGCAAATTGATTTCCTATGTTAAACGCCTATTCAATTTTGACGTTCATTTCACGATGAACACAGGTTGGCCCCAATCACATAACATGCGCGCAAGAAGTTCAAACAGTGGACGGGGCATAATGATGCTGAATTTGCGATCAGGAGAAGATTGGGGAACGTGACGATATAAAAGAGAAGAAGCAGACGGGGACAACCAAAACTATCCTTGAAACCATTGAAATACGTATAACAACTCTATGTACGTGTATATGTACAGTTTCCACAGAGTTCATGTGTACTTCAATGTAGATGGCGCTATGAATTTATGTAGCGCTGACTACTCTGATATTATAAATAAGGCTTTATTTTCTTTAAATTGTTTATAAAAAGTTAAAATTCATCATGAAAAAGTTTTAGCAGATATTTACAATTGTGAAAACGTTGTAACAGTCCATTTTTGAATGTGAACTTCCACAGAGTTCATGTGTACTTTAAAGTAGATGGCGCTACTGAATTGAATTTATGCAGCACTGACAATAAGGCCTTATTCTCTTCAAATTGTTTACAAAAAATTAAGACTCATCGTGAAAAAAAATTTTCGGTAATTTTTGATATCAAACCGTATATTTTGGTCCTTTGTAATGGAGTATTTCTTTCCCTTCCTGGTAGGGAGAATTGACACACGTGAAACATTTAGATCTTAATTTGTTTAAAATTTCGATGATGTTTTCAAAGACGTTTTTTACATCTGAATATTACTGAATGTTTCTGAATGTAAATATAAGGAATGAGTATCTTATTCTTTGCGTTCATGGCTTTTACACTCTGGTTCGACAGGCGCAAATCTTTCGAGAACCGCTTCGCAAAAAATAAGACACTCATTCCTTAAATGGAATACTTATATCAGCAATTACAATCAAAATGAGCAATTATAAACAAAGAATGAATTAAAGCTAAGTAAAGGGTGAATAATTTCCAATGTCATCTTAAATAATTTCACGACGCTTTATTAGAGTTCATATACATGTATGTGTAGAACTTTTTTCCGTAGAAATTTTCGCCTCAAAATAATGAAATTACCGTGTTCAGAGAATTCCTTGCATGGGCATCTAACAAGAAACTAAACAAAAATACATGTTATCTTTTGTTCTATTTGAAAAGAATAATTTCTAATTGAAAGAGACTGGAAGCATTAATGAAGTATATCTTAATTGAACATCAGTTAATAACAATTCTATAGATTTTGATTGCATACCGTTAGTTTCCGAACACGCCCCGCCTCCTGATGACAACGGTACACACCTCTGATACGTAGTACAGTTGTTGCATGGCTGGTTTTTCTGTAGTAGAGCATATCTTTATCTATGAATCTATATACAAGTTTGAACTTAAATGCTAATTGAATTTCATCAGAAAGCTCGATCAAGCTTTGTGTGATTCTGGCTTTGTATGAGTAGAGACGTATATCGGCTAGGTGCGGGGCACACCTGACTGGAAAACTACAAAATTTTTATCAGCAAGAACTTCGAACATCTCTGCTAGTTTACTTCTTTTGTCTTTGACAAAATTAGTTTCTCTTGACATTATTGTAAACAGGCGTATTTGTGCGTTTTGTTATAAATTATGAAAGTACATTTATATGCATTTTGAATCGTTTTTAAATAAGTAAGCAGTCTTGAAAAAAATAACAAAAGATTGTATCTAGTGCTTTTGTAAAAGCTTTGCTGCTTTTTAGGGAAAATAAAGAAATTGTAAAGAAATTAAAGTGAAGTCAGATATGTGGTTATCGTACCTGCTTAAGATAAACATACGCATTTCTTTCAACAGTCATCATTGTAAATCCGCTGTCCAAGTGAGACTTCCTGAGTAAAGAACAAGTCAAGTAATTGGCATTGTAATTTATTGACACACATGATTTTTGTAGCTCGCACTCCTTTATGCAAAGTTGAAAAGACAATGGACGGATATTCTGCAAAAGGTCCTGAGAGCTGATACTCAGAATATGTCCTTCATATGTATCATACTCCAAGCAATATACAGATTGGAAAAACAAAGCTATAGCGAACAGGGACAACATCGTTGTAAAATTGTTACAAAACTGGAATTTGAATTCTTATATAATTCAAATCCCGGTGACAAACGTGAGAATTCAACATTCGTTTGAGAGATGTAAAAGTATAGATTTAGAAAAATAATAAGTACTCTTACAGAAGAAGTGTATCTAAGGGCCACTTTTGTGCTTTTCTAAATTTCCCCATGTTCGATTAAAGCAACGTTCAAACAAAATTGAATGACATGATTGACAGTTTGGAACAGATTTGTTGCTCGGTAAAGGAAATAATCTTGAGTTCTATTAAATTCAACGCCATAGATCGATACTAGTATTATCAAAAAGTGATCCCTTAGTGTCATTATGCTTCGCATTGGACACAACAAAATGAAAGCAGACTTGAATATAAGACCCTATCATATCTCTCTATTTGATGTTGATCAGAACTCTCAAAAGCGATCTGATCAGAGCTCCTCTCTAATGAACACTGCGTGTTACTCACCAATCCAATATTCGCATGCGTGATACGTTACCTTGCGTGTTACTCACCAATCCAATATTCGCATGCGTGATACGTTACCTTGCGTGTTACTCACCAATCCAATATTCGCATGCGTGATACGTTACCTTGCGTGTTACTCACCAATCCAATATTCGCATGCGTGATACGTTACCTTGCGTGTTACTCACCAATCCAATATTCGCATGCGTGATACGTTACCTTGCGTGTTACTCACCAATCCAATATTCGCATGCGTGATACGTTACCTTGCGTGTTACTCACCAATCCAATATTCGCATGCGTGATACGTTACCTTGATAACATTCCATAACGCATTACGAGAACTGCGTTTTACTCCGCTGTCCACTATTACATACTTAATGTGTTTCCTTGATAGCACTTCATAACGCATGATGAGAGCTATGTGTTACTCTAATATGAAATATTCAAATGCTTTATATAAACGTCTTCAAATTGAATAGCATCATTTAAGAACAGATAAATTGGCAACATGGACCAGACATGCACGTTTCGGGTACTTAATCATCGTCAGTGATCCTCAAATCTAAACAATGTAATATGCCAAAAAAAGTATGAAAGTTACTACGTCGAAAAAGCGTACCGAAAGACGTAGCAGGATGGGTGGGATATGATGCTACAGGACCCTTGTTTTAGAAATTTCAAGTAATTTTGATAACAGAAATTTTAGAATGCATTGAAGAAACGATCAACCGAAATTGATTGAACTTGGCTACATGTGCCCTCGGGGGCTCCTTGTCCACCAGCAGTGACACTCACCACATGAAATAAACATCAAAGAAGTACCTAACCGTTATTCAGTCGAGAAGGCAAGGCGAAATTGTGAGAATTTCCATCGAAACGGTTGCGAACCCCGGAATGAACAACATTCCGAAGTGAGACCAGGTGCCCGGGGATAGTCAGCGTCTCCTGATTGCATGCAACACCCGTCGCAACAGCTCCATGGAAACCTGTCAAATTCGCTGATTGTATCGATGTACATTTTGATGTACATATCAGGTAAGTATGTCTTGTTTGGTGATGATGACAGCCATTCAATCACAATGAAGAATGTCACTGATCATTCTGGAAAGGGGGGGCTCATATGCTTTTACAACATCCCCGTAGCGACCGAAGAACTTCCTCAATGATGATTTCAGTCGTTGTGTAACATAACCCTGAACAAGTAGCTTACTTGCAAGCCGTCTGGCTCAAATAATGAAATCTTCATATTTGGAACATGCCCTGGCGTACCGTATCAGTTGAGAAACAAAAACACCATAAGCAAAAGACGGAATGTTGCTACTCATGAAAGGGTAGTTAGTTATGTGAAAAGAAGGGAACTCCCAATATGGGAGTGAGACCAGGTGCACAGGAAAAGCCAGCATCTTCTGCTTGCATGCAACACCCGTTCAATTTCGGAAGATGCAAGTATATTCTGTGGTTGGATGGTTCAAATTGTCAAAGGCAGAATATCATTCATCATTCTGGACAATGGGACCGTAGAACTTCCTCAGTGTTTGTCGGTCACAAAAGTATCCCTGACTGAGAAGCTTATCTGAAAGACGCCTAGCTCTCAAAACAAAAACTTGCTCTGGAATAACGTATCAATTGAGACGCGAACACGCCATGAGCAGGATGAAGGGATTTTGCATTTCAGAAAAGGAATGTTTGTGATGCTGAAATTGAAGTTGTCAAGTTTGTAATAAAGTGACGCATTCATGTGACCATCAGTGTCACAGGACAGCAGTATGTCCAAATAGGATGCTGAATTATTTGTCTCTGTAGTTTCTTTTACTTCATGCTCCGACGGATTCTGCTATAGTAATCCGCGAATTTTGGATTATTATGTACAACACATATCTTCATATCTGTAAGTGAAGTTAAAGTCAGAAGCTAAGTATCTTTTCCCTTCAGAGACCAAAGATTGAATGAATTCAGCTTCGTACGAGTAAAGAAAAATGTCGATAGTGAGGCACAACTGTTTCTTATTGGAATTTCGACAATTAGCTGGAAGACCTTTCCTCCAAACACCAGAAAAATGTTGTCGATCAGAAAGTTTAATATCGGAATAATTTCTGTTTCAGTTTTCTTATTTTTAGAATCGGACTTTTCTTTTACAAACTAGGTTTTGTTATAGTTAACAATAAATTTATATCTGCAATTGCCGTTCCTGCTTGTAAACGCATTACTTATAATTTTGTGAATCTTTCTTTCCATTGAACTGCGTGTTACTCAGCTATCAACTATTCCCACGCGCGATCCGTTACATTGATAGTATTCATACATGTAACGCATGATAAGAACTGCGTGTTACTCAGCTAATAAATATTCATGTGTTACCTAGAGTCATTCCGTACACGAAGAGATCTCCGTGATACTCGGCTATTCAAAATTGACATGCGTTGTGATACTTTGATAGCATTCCATAAAGCATGATAAGAACTGCATCTTACTCAGCTATTCAATATTCGTCTGTTGTACGAGTTACCTTAACAGATATTTACGCATGTTGAGAAATGCGTGTTACTCAGCTATCTATAAAAGAATTCAGAGAGATGAGCATCAAGATGGTTGGTGCATGCTTAATTCTTCCACATACCTAAAGGACGTGCAGATAAGAGAAGTAAAAAACACTCGTGTCTAAGGACTGGCAGATGGATCGGATATAGTGTAGTTATCCGGATTACAAGCTCCTTAAATTATTATTATGCAAATTCATATAAATGTGTTGCATTTATCCAACTTTCATGCAAGGGCAAAAGCTACACGTTACTTTATCCTCGATTTCTGCAACAATTGCTATTAACAATAAATACGAGTAAAAAATGAAAATAAAAACACTTTTCAATGAGGACAATATTATGCATGTTTCTACTTTATTTCTGTCACATGCTCATTCTTGCAAATATATATATATACATATACATGTCAACAGATATGTACAAAAGCATCACAATATTAACACCATGGTCTGGCATGTACGTAATAATAAAGATATGTTTAAATTAGAAAAAAAGAATCTATGTCTACTTTCCTTTGAGACAGATTGAGGAGGTAGCATTGGTGCCAACGTCACGTAATGCTTGTGTGTAATGTAAATAAAATAAACAAAATAGTCCGTTCTGCGCAATAATAGTGAATTCCTTTGCCATTTCTATGTTGAAATCAATAAATTAGACAGGGAATAAGAAAAAAAAAAGAAAACAAAATGATATATATTGTAGCTGCTCTCGCAACAACTTGTGTGCATGAAATAAAACTAATAAATAAATAATAAATCAACATAAATGTAATTTTGATTCTTTCAAAATATACATACACAAAACAGAAAGGAAAAATGAGTTTACATTCTTTTATTATCCTTAATCAAAAGTTTTTTTTTCAATTTTTTCTTCCGAGGTAAATCCTTAATTCATCTTTCATTTTCAGACATCTTCTTTTGAATTAAAAAAAGTTTGCTCTTCATAAACCATTATATGTGAATGGCAACAAAATGATGAATTTGGTTAAGCTTAAAAAAAGGTTCAAGTTTTGTTTTGTTCTCAAATAAATCTTGGCGAGTCTTTTTTTTTTTAAATAAATAATTTTCAAAAAGAGAGGCAAAAGATTTCTACGAAATCAAATCAAATACATGATATCTATTGTCATTTACAAAAATAAATGACGTCATAGACAAAGCTAAGAGGTAGCAATGTTGTATCTCGAATCTGCGTCAAAAATATTTTCTTAAAAATCGTGGAATACGATTGGTCAACTAACGCTTTTAATGAAACTGTACATATTTCACAGCATAATTAAATGAAATTTCAATGACATAAATAAATTTAAGCAAGCATTCTGAGGTATTGAAAATCAATGTACATTCTGTTATATTTCCATTCGTGTTCAAACTCTTGATATATTTCAGTAATTATTGATTCTAATCAGGTCCATGGATAATTAAATCATCGACCCTGCTTTGCAACATGTATTTCAGTCACTGTAATTAAGTTCTTTTCCCTCAGAATAAAAAGTAAATAGTAGTCGTCTAGAATGAGTCTTGTCAATCTCATGTCAACCTGAGGTAAATTCTGTCAGAATATTGAAGAAAGTCTATATTGAATCTCAATAGGGGGAATTTCAGTCACCGAATACTATCATCGTCATTGATAATATTATCCATATTTTCAAACGTTTATACAAAAGTCCTGACCTATCGATCTTACTAAATGTCCTTTTTACGCCTGACTTCGGAGTAAATTCGAACACAATGCAAGAATTCGTTTGGTTATGGTAGTTGCAGAAAATGTTGAATTTCTCCCGTACCTGTTGTATTTCGTAAGATTTTTGCAGAAGATAAGATTTGTCTAATCTCATCCCGCTCCTTGACTTCTACCATTTTTATGACGGAAAGTATCCAACAAAAGTTCTGAAATGGTGTCAGAGTTCATTCGGTGGACGATGGATTTGTCAACATCCAATAACTGCGCAATGCTTTCGGCGTCTATCCCTGAGACAGCAAACAACTTAAAGAAGTCTATTTCCTTCCCAGTAAACACGTTTCTAAATGCAGGACAGAAATTGTTACACCATTGAGGTAGGGGACATAACTCTATAAGATGATGACTACAATTGCTTATATTTCGAGCTGATCTCTGTGCACGAGTTTTCTTTCTTTGTCCTGCAAAAAGAGTAGGAAAATGTTTTAAACATTTGGCACATTAACCAAATTCTACAAATTGCATTAAAAATGAATACAAATATATTTATGAAATTTAGGAAAAACTTACTTCTTCTCTTCTTTTTCTTCTTCCTTCCTTTTCCTTTCCTTTTTCTATTTTTCTTATTTTTCCTACGGCGTCGTCGCTTATTCTTCTTTCTTTTCTTGCCTTTTTTCCTTCTTTTCTTTTTCTTCTTTTTATTTTTTCGCTTAGATTTCGGTTTTCTAACCGTATTGCCTTGAACAGGAGCGTCTCTATATGGTCTCACTAGCTGGACACTGGATAAAAAATACATTTTAAAGGAATAAACTAGGACTTTTCAAATTTTCGGACATACAAAAAGCAATATACATGCCTGTCTTCGAAAGGGTTCAGGGCACATTTTCTGAAACTTCTTCTCGTTTCACAGCTCCTTGGATTATAATTGGGCTTGAGTTTACAATATTTTTTTTCAGTTTTCAATTCTGATTAACAAATAAATATGAGCACATGGCTACTATCTTTGTAAGAATGTACCGAAAAATAATAAATTTTATAAACTGAACAGAAAAAGAAGATATTTACCTATTACTACTGCGAGTTGTTGAAGATAAGCACTTTTCTCTGCCAAAACTATTTTCCCAGCAGTAAATGGACTGGGCGACTGTAACGCCATCAACAGAAACGGAATGCCAGTCTCTGTCCAATCAGAATCAATCTTACATTAGGTTCAGCCAATAGGAAAACTTTTTACATAGTAGTAATCAACTTCTTTTTTCAAACATGCAAATATGAAATGAAACGATAATGAAATGTAGTTTTTGAATTACCTAAATCTGAATTTGTCTTTAAAAAATACTTACTTTCTCACGATAAGTTCGTGGGATAGGCAAGCTGGAGCAAACACAGCTCTGAAAAAAAATGAAGAAATTAGGTAAGTTTCTACCAATTTATTGCTGATTTACTGAAACGTTTCGTTGGCATTACGCAACAAATAAGTAAAAATTACAGAAAGTCTTTTTGGCTTAATGATTTGGTCGAAAATTGTACTAAATTACAAGGTCCTAATGGGTAGCTAATTCATTAGTACATGTATTGGCTAAAAGTGGAAACATATTCATATGAATTCGAATTTTGAAGATTGAACAAATCTGACGATTTACTTACGAGACATTCTCTAACGTGTTTTTAACTTGTTCTCCTAGTCTGTATAGGTATTCCCATTGTTCTTTGGAGAATAATGCGTCATTTCCGTTGTAAGTCATGAGATATGATTGGTCAATCAAATTATTGACCATAATTTGCGCTTCGTCAAATAAATATTGCACTATAAATACTGGAGCTGAAATACACAGATGAAAAAATAAAATAAAATTGAATAAAATGAGAGTATTTCTTTAAGTGAAATATTTGATTGTAGTAATTGATATCGGTATGCGAATCGATGTCTTTTCCCTTGAATTTGAAAAAAAAATTCAATTAATATGCAACTTACTCTTTAAAGTAGGATACATTCTGTATCCAAAGTAACAGAGCCATGGGTTACTCTCTTTACACCTGTCTGGTACACGTCCGTTCCACAATCTGTTAACAAAACAATAAGCAATCAATACCAACCAGAAGGGACAAAAAATACAGTTTTAGGGGGGGGGGGGGGACGAATCTACGTAAATTTGGGTCACATTCTACAGGATTCGTGTCAAGGATTCTACATTTGTCATTGATCAAGGTGAAAAGGGGTTTATAAATAATCGTTTTACTTGAAGATTTTTCTTCGATCGATGGGCATTTCGACCTAGTAAGGTTCCTCTTTACTCCTGTTATTATCAATGATAAAAAAGCAATCAACGCGGCCAATTATAGGATTACACCCTTGTTTATCATTTACAGACCATAATTTCGTCGACTTCAGAGAGACTGAAAATTCAGTTTGTTATTCCATACGGTTTTCTGTCGAGGAACGTACTTTGATCTAACGAGATAATAGGCGATTTTGGTATTTATTTCTTGAATAATTGATAAATTAGACTAAGTGACACAGAAATTGTCATTAAAAGTTGATCCACTTTGATAAAGCAGGTGCGCGGATCTTTCATCCAGGCCGCTTACGTGCTATTCGTTTCCGGTTTTAGATATTTCATAAAGACATTGTAAATTACAGACCCCATGATAACTGTTTAGATACGCAGAGTTCAAAGATGGTTATTAATTACCGAGATTTAAATTGTTCTTTCATTTTTCTCCGTTTCGTGAATCGATGAGCTATAAGGGAAAGTTCGAACTTAAATGCTATGTTTACAAGTTATTAAGTCTAGTATAATACGTATGCGATGGAACAAACTTTGAATATGAATTATTTACTCTGATTGAATGTTGCCTTTACCTATATCCCAGTTTTATGCCATCTACAGGCGAACAAGAGAGTGGTTCTGAGCATTTACTGGTACGAAACTGTGGAATGTCATCTATGAACCAACCAGAGTCCGCGATTCCTCTGACCTCTACTCTGGGCGCCAGAATCGCCATTTGGTCCGCAACACGATCTAGGTTCATCAAAACACCGGTCCCTCCAGCACTATTTGAACAAATTAATACAATTTGACAGTCAAAATTTCTATCAACCGGGATCTACATTTTGTATCTTGAATAAAGAGGGGATTTTTCTTTAGGATCGCAAAGAAAAATTATTTGAAAGCCTTAAGGTAAAGTAAAATGCTACTCACCTACTTCCGGTAAGGAATAATTTCCGAGCTCGCTTGAGACCTCGTGGAATTAGTTCCTTAATAACTTCCTCTACGATGTAGGATCCGAGAAAAGCAAAATCTCCACCTTGAATTTAAAATGAAAGAATATAGGCAATGTCAATTTTATCCAAAATTTCATCAAAAGAAAAGAATTGTCAGAGAAGCCGGTAAATGGTTGCTGCATGTTTTATTAATATCAACAGACAGCAAGTGTGAATTGCTTTTGTCAGTTAAATTATCTCTACGGCTTGCGAGTTGCTTTTCACTGTTGCTTGGTTGTTCAGAGTATCTGGACACTTCGCTAACTTTCTTTGTTCATACTTGTTGTCTTCTCACAATAATTTCCATATCTACTCGATACACAAAATAAGAAGAAATTCTATGTAACTGATCCTACAAGATGTGTTTATCATAAACATATTATGTAGTCTGTCCATCCGTCCGTCAAGGACTTCATAATTCAGTAATATATTTTTTTCATCACCTTTTAATTTGAGAAGTTTTTCTTTTCTTTTTGATAATTGTATAAAAGTACCCACCTTCATTGAAGTTAGTACCCGTCCACGTATCACTTGAACAGTAAGGAATATATCTGGAAATCAAAAAGTCAAACATCAACTTTATTGAAATCATATAACATTATTTAACATTATCTTGAACGATTTTGAAATCTTTATACCATTCATCTAAATGAAATAACAAATTCTTTCATTTTCATCTAGAAAGTACATGTACTTCTATCTGTAATTTATACATTTGTTTAATCCATCAGACTTGTGCACTTTTATCAATCATATAACTTACACAATATTTGCATTGAAGTAATAGGGATTTTCTGCCGGATCCCAGGACAAAATACCAGGAGCTATGGAAATGAAAAAATAGTATAATTAATATACATTTCATTCAAATCAAGATGTACAATTCAAAAGAAAAATCTCAAGTAATACAATAGATAAACACAACATACCAGCACATACAATTCAAATCTAACCAAAATAGACATGAACTACAAAACACCAAAATAGACATGAACTACAAAACAAAAATACAGACAATATTATACTAAAGAACACGGAATTCAAATAATCAAAATAGCCTTGAACTACAAGCACACTAATGACCAAAATAGCCATGAACTACAAGCACACTAATGACCAAAATAGCAATGAACTACAAACACACTAATGGCCAAAATAGCCATGAACTACAAACACACTAATGACCAAAATAGCCATGAACTACAAGCACACTAATGACCAAAATAGCAATGAACTACAAACACACTAATGACCAAAATAGCCATGAACTACAAGCACACTAATGGCCAAAATAGCCATGAACTACAAACACACAAATAACCAAAATAGCCATGAACTACAAGCACACTAATGACCAAAATAGCCATGAACTACAAACACACTAATGACCAAAATAGCCATGAACTACAAGCACACTAATGACCAAAATAGCAATGAACTACAAACACACTAATGACCAAAATAGCCATGAACTACAAATACACAAATGGCCAAAATAGCCATGAACTACAAACACACTAATGGCCAAAATAGCCATGAACTACAAATACACAAATGGCCAAAATAGCCATGAACTACAAGCACACTAATGACCAAAATAGCAATGAACTACAAACACACTAATGGCCAAAATAGCCATGAACTACAAACACACTAATGGCCAAAATAGCCATGAACTACAAGCACACAAATGACCAAAATAGCAATGAACTACAAACACACTAATGACCAAAATAGCCATGAACTACAAGCACACTAATGACCAAAATAGCCATGAACTACAAGCACACTAATGACCAAAATAGCCATGAACTACAAACACACTAATGGCTAAAATAGCCTTGATTTACAAACACACAAATAACCAAAATAGCCATGAACTACAAGCACACTAATGACCAAAATAGCCTTGATTTACAAACACACAAATAACCAAAATAGCCATGAACTACAAGCACACTAATGACCAAAATAGCCATGAACTACAAGCACACAAATGGCCAAAATAGCCATGAACTACAAACACACTAATGGCCAAAATAGCCATGAACTACAAGCACACAAATGACCAAAATAGCAATGAACTACAAACACACTAATGACCAAAATAGCCATGAACTACAAGCACACAAATGGCCAAAATAGCCATGAACTACAAGCACACTAATGAACAAAATAGCCATGAACTACAAGCACACAAATGACCAAAATAGCAATGAACTACAAACACACTAATGACCAAAATAGCCATGAACTACAAGCACACAAATGACCAAAATAGCCATGAACTACAAGCACACTAATGACCAAAATAGCAATGAACTACAAACACACTAATGACCAAAATAGCCATGAACTACAAGCACACTAATGACCAAAATAGCCATGAACTACAAGCACACTAATGACCAAAATAGCCTTGATTTACAAACACACAAATAACCAAAATAGCCATGAACTACAAGCACACTAATGACCAAAATAGCCATGAACTACAAGCACACTAATGACCAAAATAGCCTTGATTTACAAACACACAAATAACCAAAATAGCCATGAACTACAAGCACACTAATGACCAAAATAGCCATGAACTACAAGCATACAAATGGCCAAAATAGCCATGAACTACAAACACACTAATGGCCAAAATAGCCATGAACTACAAGCACACAAATGACCAAAATAGCAATGAACTACAAACACACTAATGACCAAAATAGCCATGAACTACAAGCACACTAATGACCAAAATAGCCTTGATTTACAAACACACAAATAACCAAAATAGCCATGAACTACAAGCACACTAATGACCAAAATAGCCATGAACTACAAGCACACTAATGACCAAAATAGCCATGAACACAAACACACTAATGGCCAAAATAGCCATGAACTACAAGCACACTAATGACCAAAACAGACATGAACTACAAACACACAAATGACCAAAATGCAATATAGTGACATGAGCTTAAAGCATACAAATTTTACATACACTACAAGGACGCCAAATACCGAGAACCAAAACACACATAAACTACAAGCACACAAATTTCCAAATGTCAAAAATATGCATTAAGTATCAATTTGTTTGTCTTTTTGTGTGTCTTGCTGAATCTTGAGCAAATATGTGTAAAAATGTTCAATAAATCATTTTTCGTCTAATTTAGCCTGCCTATCGATCGAAAACATGTTGCGTTGACCTGAACTTTCTTTTGAATTGTAATCCTAGAGTATATGATAATTTTAAACATGTTAAAGCATTCGAAAGAGTATCACTTGTTTTCATAAAGACAGAATCGATTAACACGAACTTATATGTTCTTATTTAACCTGTCTTCACACAAACATCATTTGTTGATTTTTTGTAAGGGGAGATAAACAGGGTCGCAGGTTAATAACGGGTTACGAAGATAGTCTGTCATTAGAGGCGTGATGAGGTACATTTTGTAATTATAGAGGCTTGATATCAAGTGAAACAGTTCGATGGGTGGCCAGAGATCAAACCAACAAAGATTGGGGGAAAGCCATTAGGAAACAACATTCTCCATTAATTTGTTTAAACTTTGAGTTAACTGTTCTAATCTGGAACTGAGAAGGCATCGTATCAAGCGGCGGATCCCGGTGATTGAACTTGGGTGTCAATTTGGGAGTGGAAACTCTCCTGTTCTTAATAAATTGATAAATATACGCTCAGGATAAAAGCAAGGATAATCCGACAGCAAAAATACCGATATATCGAAAGAATAATAGACTATGGGACAAACTTTCCACTTTGGACTATAGAACCAATTCCTGACTGAAATAAGTATTGAATTAATGTTCCACATGCACGTATGTATCGAACACTGACCATAGAACAGACAAGTTGCAACACCTGAACACATTCCTTTCTGGAGGCAAAATGCCATATACCCCCCCCCCCCCCTCCCCCCCCCAAAAAAAAAAATCCGCTCAAAATATCTGGATCTGTGTCTAATGAAATATCCAAATCGGAAACGTAGGCGCCGGAACTTGTGATAATGAAGTCGGATTCTGTTAAATTTCAAATGCATGGTTAGTAGATCCGATGAGTTGTGATGTTGGGGGTTATCGACTCATTAGTCCCCCTCCTCGTGTGGCCAGATTAGCCAACTTAACTCCGATAAAGGGCGGTAACTTACGTCAGTACAGATATCAGCTCAGTACTTTTACGGTTCATTGTATACGTTATCCGCAAAATAAGCTCTTAATTGAGATAAAATAAAAACCTACATCTTTAAGGAACTTTACAATCCCTTTCGAAGCAGGTGGTTAAATCATAAGTCGCCGAAATCTTTTGATTTCATTCACACTTTTTTTAAGATTGTCCGCAGTGGCGGTAAACCAGAAACAGTAATGCGGCGACCTTAAGATTTTACAATTATACTCCCACAGAATCAAGTGGGAGGTCAAGTGACGCAAACTTTAATACCAACAAAAAAAGTAAATTAGAACGGGGCATGTTAAGGGAGGTCTCTACACCTTTTTCGTCTGAATTCGGCAGATCCCGCGGAGATAAATATACACGTTCCTCCTCCGATTTCGGTGGTCCACATACCTTACAAGCATGTGGTTTGATCAGTGCTAATTACCCTGTAATTCTCGTGATTATTCACTCTCTGAGCAGCATCAGTATAATGCTTAATACCTGCTCCACGAAAAAAAAAATCGGTCCCTTTAATTTCATTTTCCGCATGAAATACTAGAAATACGAGATGAGGGGACGACAAATTTTCGTTACCATGCGCGCTTTATCACGTGCGTGACAAATATATATCCATAAGGAACAAAGATGGTCAAATTAAGTATTTGAATTTATCAAAAAATGGACACTTAGATTTGTTCTTTATCGCATTGTTAAGCTATAGATGAATTTAAAAGAATAACATTCAAAAAGAAAAATCAATTGAAAACGGATAAAGGGATCCGGACAAACTTTACCGCGTCGTTCATATTAAAAGAATTAGTCCGGATAAATCCCAAAACGGGTCAACATGTTCATTTGCGGAAAATTAAATCAACAGGTGTGGGATCTACCGTAATCTTTTGGAAAATAAACTTGTCTAAAGATAAATCCATAATAAACAAATCTGATTTCTTTTGATTTAGCTTTCATTCATACTTTAAATCATATTTAAATTCAACAATCCTCAAACGATATTTCAGGCTTTCTTGAATTAAAGCTTTCGAGAATATATGTTTCCTTTTAGATTAAGTACACGGGCCCTGAATTCAGAGAAGACTTTGAATTTATTGTAGATACTAGCATATATTGAAACTTTTTTATTGTAGATATATATACATTGAGGCTAGAAGTAATTCATCTCCTTTGCACATAGAATATTAGCCGCAGAAACGGCTATTTGGTTGGTTACACCAACTTGTTGGTGTGTTCCCATGATGATGTCATACCTCCAAATCAACCGCCATATTGGATTACAACTCTCGGACTTTATCCATTTCTACCATGCAATACGTTGAGATTAAAAAATTAATAAATAAATTTTCAGAAGCGATTTCATGACTTCAGTTATCTTCTGACTATTCTTTAAAAGCATCTTGTAGTTTGTAATTCTCATCAAGACATCGATGTATATACGACGTGAAAACTTCAGAAAATTTGTTAAAGTATAGCAATTGTAACATAGCAGAGATGGATAAAGTCCGAGATTTGTAATCCATGGAGGGATATATGGGGGAAATATATAGCTATGTGGGAACACGCTATATAGAATATAATACTCTACAGTAACCTTCTTGATTGTGATGTCAAATATTAGTGTGTATGCACCACATATCATATTTCTTTATTGTTTCAAAAAAAAAACCCAATAAAATTCATCAATTACATATATTGAAATAAACATATAAAATCAAGTCCTACCAGATCGTTGCTCTGGCCATAGTTTGGAACTCATGAAGGTTTTCATTTTACTTCCCCAACGGAGTTTACAGCTCAGAGCGTTGAAGCAGTACCAACCGCCTGAAATTCAAAGGACATCGTTACTGAAAATTCCATTCCATCGTACGTCTGTCCTTCGATCCGTTCGTTCTTTCATGCATTCGTTTCCTAATTAATCGTGTATACATACTGAATTGATTGGATTTCTGATCAGTTATAATTAATTTTTAAAATGTTCTTTTTTTTTTGACTGAAAATCATGACCCGATCAGTGTTATACATGTATTGTTATTGTGTATCAGAAAATAATATACAAAATAAAAAGAAACTAGAAAGTAAAAAGGAATTTAAAATAAGTAAAATAAAATGATATACCTTCCAGGAAAACTATCCACTTCTTACTGCCATAAGACTTTCTCAGATAATATCTGTATATGAAATAAAAAATAGAATTTTTTTTTTAACCATTTTCACATCATTATTCAAACCTGTCAATTGAAAGTGGAAGCTCATATTTTGGTCTTTAGCATTTTCCTTTAATTACCTTAAGTTTCGTATTTTCCTTTAAAATATGAAAAGAAAATCCACTTAAAGATATTGTTCACATTAAAGATATGAAAATGAGCTTTTTGACATATTTCAGAGGAGTTCCGTACCCAATCACTACCCCTACTGGACCCGCGGATGGAAGTATTGTAGCTCTATAAGCAATGAACACAAAACACAATCGGGAATATAGAGAAGGGGGGTTTGAAGAAATCTTGTAATCCGGATAAATACACCATTAAGTTTAAGCGTCATTGGGTATTACTTTTATTTAATGGTGTCACTGGCGTTCTATTAATACTTTAATTATAATGTTAAATATGCTGTATTCATTAAGTTTTAAGTACCTTGCATTCGTAAGGGCTAAAAGGTAAAGAACAATAAAGTCATACAGATAAAGAAATTGCATCTACATTTTTTTCATAACAACACAAGAGCTGGGTAACTGCGGGAAAAGCAACAATCAACACCTCTTTCTTATATCACAAAAAAAGGGAAAATCCAAAGACAAAAGCTCATTTGATGGAATCGGTAAAAGTCATTCATGGATGTTGGTAAACATCCGCTGTTCTATGTACCGCCACTACGCCCTTGAAAATCGATTCATCGAGTGTTACTCTGTTTGCCAAACAATTTTATGAATGAGATCGCCCGTGTACATGCTTTGTTTACATTTAACAATCTTTACACAAACTCTTACGCTATAAAAACGTTTATGTTTATAAAAATAGCATTAAGTAAACCTATCCGTCAGTCAAAGCTGACGAGCTGCCCTCGAGGTCAAGTGTATATATCTTTCCTGACAGATAAAAGAACACTTTATTTATTGGAGTTACCTCACAAGTGCATAGTTCGTTTTAGATGTTTTATTAGAAAAATAATAATTCTAGATAATTTGTGTGCCTCAGTCAATTTCAAGTATAGAGCATATCGAAAAAGCGGGGAGTGGATTGCTTGTGCCTTTGAAGTTGAGAGGGGATCAAACACTCAGATTGGAGAGAAGTGCGAAGAGAGATTTTATAAAGACCATCATGTCTGTGATAGGAACGGCTGAAGTTGTCTCAGTTTGAAAGGATGACAGAGAGCAGAGAATCAACCCTCATGAAAATAAATCTTTTAAAAATCTTATTTTTTTCATAATAACATGACATTTGTCACGAGCATTTGTCGGACAGGGAGATGGTTCCAATGCAAAGTAGGATCCAACCACAAGTAAAGGTCTTTTTGGTATAATACTTAAAAAAGCAATAATGGATGAAAGGTAATATCTGAGTACCGACCGACTCAGGACATGACATACATTATTGTAATCAAAAATTAAAATTATGGCTTCTTTCATTAAACAGACGAATTCCAAATTTCCAGAGACAGAACATCTTGACACATCCAAATTTATCCATCATGCACTCAAATAACGGATATGCATCCAATGGATAGATTGATCGATCTAAATAAAACGATTTTCTCCTCTTGGTTACAAACACCACCACCCTTCCTTTTCCTGTAGCAGAATCTATATTGGGCGAAACGTCATCATAATTATAAGAACACATTTCGAAGTCAAAACCTCAGCAAGTCTCTTTTTATTAGTTTCTAACCCAATTATATGAGGCCAATACTTCTTTCACACTGCAAGCCTTTAAAAATGTACCTTACGACAACCTTACAAATCACAGTGTTTTCTCAAAAGCTGAAACAGTTGGAAATATCGAGATTGACAGAGGGACAGCGAGACGTTTTACTACATTTCTCAATGCGTGGTATTATTGTATGAACACATACAAAGTGTGTACTGATTAACAAGCTTATTATCAGAGATCAAAGAGCCGCTGTAATGTGTGTCTAAGATGTTGTCTGACAAATTGTACCCATTTCTTTGTAGATGCTCTATCGGAGAAATAGAAATGAGAGGAGCGCCTCCTAGCGCCAATAACGAAGCTAATTTTTTTATATCATATATATCATTGTAGTAATTTACGGTCTGCGGAAAACTTAATGTAAGGATCACTCGAGTCTTGACGACGTGAAACTTGTAAAAGTTGTGATTTCTTCAAATAAATTCTAAACCCAATACAACTTGTACTTTTATTCAGTATCTATCCTTATAAAATTGTATGGAAAAATTTAAAATCTTAAGACACGATGCTATTGAAAAAAAAAATGATTTGATACAATCATGGAGCTGAACTCAAATTATCGATAATTTGGACAGGAGATTATATTTTCAAGGACGCATTTGCGTGTTATTCTCTATATGTATATACCCTATCAATATACAGGTGTTTGCAATCAAATACATGTCAAATGTAAATGACAATTTACACCTATTGACCTTAACCTGTTTGAAATTTACGTCTCTATATCAATCAAAGTTCTGTCATTCAAAATGAAGTGAAACGATTTAAATAGATAAAAATAAATAAAATTGTCAAAAACTGTATGACTTTTATTCAGTTTTATACGTATTTAGAAACTTCATTTCTCTTTTGATTGTCAGTTGTAATTTACTTTGAAAAAAAGTTGATTTTAAACAAGTTGTTTGACATGAAAGAGCAATTAAAATTACTTTAATTCTTTCTTTTTTGGAAAATAAAATTCCCCTAGAGTGTAATAATTTAACATGAGAAGTATATGTGAGGTGTCGATTTTGTTCTCTTCGTGAGATAAAAGTAGAATTTTTCAGACCTTTCTGGTATCAAGATTATGATCAAAACATGTATTTTCATCACAAAAAGACGCGAATTGTTCATTTGCTTTTATTCTTTGATGTTCTCAATTGTCAAATGGTTCGATTTGGCCGGACTTCATAGAGAATCTTAAAGATGAAAGACACCAATTTGAGAGAGACTGTGATCACTTTTTTTTACTAAAAAGTGAAAGTACCTTTCGAAAAAGATTAAAGGGGATCTACCGGTACACTATATAAACATAGACCTGTAAGAATTTCTTAAGAAGCGATTGATCTATGAGCGGTTGGTATTTGATCTCCTACTGTTTTTCTCTAATCATGTTAATTGAACTGACTTCTCGTATTGTCGAGATGAAAGCAATGCGTTAATGCTAACATATACATAGAGAAAAGAATGCCCGACGATTTCCTTTGAAGTTATGTTTACTGCGGACAGTGGTATTCGGAGGCTGAGAATT
The DNA here is from genome assembly GCA_028142955.1 of Pinctada fucata. Taxonomy (NCBI): domain Eukaryota; kingdom Metazoa; phylum Mollusca; class Bivalvia; order Pterioida; family Pteriidae; genus Pinctada; species Pinctada fucata. The sequence goes on from AP027104.1 coordinate 1,450,572, forward strand.
CAAAACAAATAAATGCATCATACATCATTCATAACAACTGATTATGTTCTGCACTTTGAGGGTTCGGTCTGTTACTTAGTTCTCGGTTATTCGCATTTTTTTGAGTTCGAATTTTTTCTTGGCATGACAGAGAATTACTCTGCTCTTCTTGCAACATGTGTGCATAATTTAAAATTAAGATATTTCTAGTGCAAATAAGCGCTTTTAAAATGCATTTTTAAAAAATTATAAATGCTAAATCAGTGTATTATCATTAGTATCATACTATCAACTTTTAGAGACATGTTTTTAAATGCTTCTCCCCAATTTTGATGCATAATATATATAATTTTTTAATTGTTGGTGTTTATACTTCAATAAACACCTTATTTCACTGATCCGTGTGATCGCTTTTTTGGATCCTATAGATTAAATGTTCAGATAAACTGGAACAAAGTGGATTTTTCTTTGATTTTTTGTCTTTTGACTTATGAATGGAAGGGGGATCTAGTGCATTGAATGAAAGAAGAAAACTTTCGAAACAGAATACTTCAATGAAATTTAAATTAATATCTACATTCTTATTTCTACGCCACGTTACTCTGTTGGAAATATACATATCAGAGAAACTAGTACGGATATTGTAATAGTAAACACTGTACAAAGCGGCACACGATACAATTCCAGCTTCAAAGGAAATTGGCCTCAGTATCTCTTTATTTAAATTTCAAAACTGTGTAGAGAGCGCAAATTTTAACATAAACAACCATGTAAATTTCTTCGGGGTACATTCAGTTATGATATAACGATGTTGTAACGGATAAATAGGTTGTATTTACATTAAAAGGAATGGAAAATTATGCGCCAAAAATATAAAACAACTGAAAAAATCATGGTATTGCGTCATACGGAAATGACGTCATGTTGCTTTCTCTTTATTTTTATTTTTGACCTCTAACGGCGATAAATGGTACCAGACACAACAGGAACTGATTTACACATCTTATATATGTCTATCAACTTCCATTCATTCTTGAAAGATTTTCAAAGTGTGTAAAACACGTGTAGGGTCCGACCTAAGTCGGATTTTAGAATGTTTTATATTTTTCCGGTATTTCTGCCGACTCACCTGTAGATGACCTGGTACAAGTCGAGATCAGAGAAACATAGAGTAGGCCTTCAATTGATTCTGATCTTTGAACTTGGGCGAGTTTTCATCAATCTTTGAACTTTTCCTTTATACTGATATTGTCACTGATCAAACGTGTTCAAAGGAAATGAGGGCCTTATACTATACCAAAAGTATTTCTCGAGAAAAAAAGGTTCGTACAAGATTCTTGACGGCAATGAAAATCAAACAGCATATTTTTGTATGTCTTTTGAACATCACTCATATTTCATTCCATGCTTAATTTCATCTTTAGATCAAAACCGGAAATTTTCATCGGAAGGATACAGGGCTTTTGGGAATCTTCACAGAGCGGCTTCGGTAACGTAACGGAAGCTTTTTGGATGATAGGAGTTCTAAAGCTCAGAAACTATAACGAGAGCTATTGGTACTAAACAATACGGAAATCTGGCATAAATGGATGATCTGCAGTGTAATTGAACCTGTTAAGATGTAGTAACAAGTCGATCGCCGTGGATCTATTCTTGCAATAACAATACGCCTTTATTTACATGTGGGAAAGGGGTTTACAAGCATCTGTGGAGGCTTCCTCAAACCGCCACCGTAATCATCCGTGATTTACAATTTACTGTAATTATTAGGCTTATATCAGACCGCTACACCTATCTCAACAGTGTTAGTTCCGGTACAAGGTGTTTGCCCTCCTCTTAAAAAACATATCCATCATGTAATCCCCATAACGTTAAAGGTTACCTTAAGCTTTTCAGTTGCAAGGCCGTACTTCGCAGTGGGAAATCTTGTTAAGATATTAAGCTAGAATGTTGCACTAGATCGGAGGACTCGTTCAACTAGGCTAAAAGGTTTTGATGAAAGTTTTCTGAGGTGAATTCCAACAATTCTTTGTTTAATAGTTATTTATGCCAACTTCAAAGAGAGAATTTGTAGCTTTTTGCTAAAAGGTTGAAGACGATGAGTTTTCAGATAGATTGATTTAGCGCTTTTAATGTGAGGAAAAAACCGGTTAATCGAATCAATGTGCTTGAGAAGTATACATTTTTTGTTTTAATGTCATTTTAACAATAATAAATAGTTTCAGAAAAAATGTTGGAATTCTATATAAGGAGACGATGGTACTCGGCTTGGAAGTGTTATATTGTCAGTACTATTGTATTGAATATTTTCTATTGTAAAATTTCAGTGCACCCTATGCGCATTTCAACAAGTTACGTCTCATCTGTAGGATTTCCAAATTATATAGAATCTTGGATAAGGTGTAAAAGTAATTTATATGTATAATTATGGTGAATTTCAAGACTTACCCAGCTTTGGACCTATCATTGCACGTAATGGAAGAATTTTTGAGGTAGTGTCGTCTAAGTTTTGGAATTTCTTTGACCCCACAATTATGAGAATGTTGTGCAATGTCTTTAAGGGACTGCATGAGAGTATCGGCTTTCCCCAAAGCTTCCAGCTTCTGTACGTCCAAGGGCATGTCTTGTCGTCTGCTAACATCTTGTCGTCTGGTAAGCACATCCGGTCTCGTTAGAACCAATTGTAGAATGCATATCCACAGTATTATAGTCACTAATACCTTCATTATTTGAAGAAATTAAACTTTTAATCAACAGTTTGGGGTTATAGTAGTTTGTCTCTGCAACTTGAACTTGCAGGAAGTTGTCATCGTGTAGACGAACAATTATTTTTCCATAAGATCTTTGAATATATGCAAATTTTCAAAGAATAAGAGATAAAAATATAAAATATAAATCAGGTAAAATTGAAAATATCCGTTTTCCAATTCATTTTTGGAAGGTTTTTAAAATCTTTATATCCCATTGTCGTAATTTCTACTTAGCTTCGTTACAGGTGGTTTCAAATGAACTATCCAGTAATCACTGTTCAAAATATCTTTTGTTGCATTCGTGTTAAATCCAATCTCTCATCTTCCTTCTATCACCAGTGCAGTAAAGAATGACATTCACATTCTATAGTCATTTTCGTAATAAAAACTGAAATTATATATATTTCATGCATTTAAGTATATTTTCCAGATTGAGAGAAATAAAGGTGTGTGATCCGATATAAAGGTTTGCTTATTCTAATCTTCGGTTCCTCTCTTGTTAAGGGCGGAAGATCAAAGACGAATAGAGACCTTCTATCTGCTAACATCAAAGCGAATTGTAATCGTCACAAATAGAAGTGATTTTTTTAACCCTCCTTCTTCTTGCGCTGTCCGCTGGACACTGGCAAACTCGGACTCTTGTTTACAAATTATTCTCCTTGATCATTTGGGTTTCTTTTCATCTTTTAGTATAACCGTGAAATGATTATTGAAAAAATAGAATAATGAAAATACGATCAAAGGACGCTAACTCCTCCCCTGTAGTGGATTCACCTGTCATTCTTTCCCATAATCCCTGGTTGTAGTGTTGTGATTCGTCCGCGCTAGTTCGACCCTTTATATTTCACATGTGCTTTTTGAACATCGATTAACCGTGATTAATGACTAGTCACCAAAGTTGTGTTTTTCTTTACTGAATTTACGATCAAAAGAATCACATGAGTATTTTAGGTAGGGACAGGGGAGTTTTAAATTTGTTCTCCGTTTCAGAAAAAAAATACATAACTTTCATTTAAAACGAAAAGAAAAAAAATCATACTCATTTTTCTGCATAATCATAAAATTTTAGTTTACTCTTTTTTTTTTTCAATTTCTTTATTTATGCTTTTATGCTTTTATGTTCAATAATTCTAATCTTTTTTTCATACATTACATTTATTTCAATTCATATTTTATTATCTTTTTAATTATCAAATCAGTTTAGATGTATTTTAGAAATTACTACATCTTAAATAAGATAAAAACGATAAAAACAGCGGCATATGAAAGAGAAAGGAGAAAACAGAATTCGGTGAAAACAGAAGCTTTCAGGTAATCTATAGATAGTGCATTGTTGATGAACAGACGTCTACAGGTATACCATAAGCGAATCTAGAGGGGTCGTGAGGGTCAGGATCCATTTTATATATCAGCTTTCTCTATATATGCCTTTTGAAAACCATACTCTGTAAACCCCCCCCCCCGAGCTGGGTTGCCTCCCCCCTTCCTTGGAGGAACCTAGTTCCGTGCATGATCTGCTTCTCAAATATCTGTAATTAGTTAATGATACATCCAGTGCGATCACCGATTCAGTGAATTTACAGATCTCAACAAGTGGGCATGGGATTCTAAATATAAATAATTATTTTTTACCTATATGAGAGAACTTAGGCGAGTTCTTTTGATGTTTAAGCTGTAGTCGTGTTTTTATTGACATCAAAGGCATTTCTTTGGCAGGGGCCACCGTTCATTTCGCCAACCTGTGTGCGGAGTACAGATAGGATGATAGGCTGGGGAAAGTCGCGTCAAAAACTTCATATGACCATCAACCTTGACGCAGAACCGAATGGAACTGATACCAAAACAATTTATATCTCTTTTCGAATCTTGATACCTGCACCCCAGCGTGTTAAGATCTAGACCTGGGTCTCATATCTACATTTAAGTTGAAAAAAAACTCCCAACATAAAACCATATCTAGTTATTTGGGACTAGTATAATTCAAGGGACATTTTCTATAGTTTATTGAAATTTAAAAAAAGGAAATGTGACAGATAGGGACAGGCGCAAAAATAGATGAAATGTGACGGGTTTGGACAGGCGTATATATAGGGAGGAAGAGGGGATGTCGTGTTTGAAACTCCAACAGCTCTCTATTATTCATGGTTGCATTTTTTTGTAAATGTTTGCCATAAGTTAATTAAAATCGAAGGCGTTACGCCCCTCCTTTCCAGAACTGAACTGCATTTAGGAAAAAAAAATAAATAAAACACAAGATTTATGTTTCAGCTCTGGATAATTTTGAGTGACTTCATTTTATGTGGCTATACAAACTTCATAAGAACGAAAATTAAAAGTATACATGTATTTTAAAAAGTCGAACAAATGCTTCTTTGTGGAATAAAAGCCGTATCTAACAAACTGTTATGGCTTTGAATGGGTTGCTTTTTATTTTGATCAAGTTTATTAATAACGGTTTTACTATTGTAGTTTTTCAACATTCTGAAATTATAGCTAACTTTTATCGCACCGTGACTTGATCATTCATTGGAAGGATTGAAGTGGAGACGACTTCATACAAATAACATTTAAAATTTTGATAGATGAATTCAGTTTGTAAGAGGAAAGGCGACATGGAAATTCAAGAACATTAGAAATTTCTTATCACAAAGAAAATATCGATCATACGCAAAGGTCAATCAGTAATTTAATTTATGGCAAACTCTTTATAGTAGCTTGCTCTGCCGAGCGAGAAATCTCTATGTACTTTTGGGTTACTATTAATTACATTCTATATCATCACAGAACTACATAGAGCATTAATTTCATTTGTGTGTATATCATTGATCCACGTATATACGACCTGTGATCATTCGTTTGATTTGACCACAAAGTTTCTATAAACAATCTCTCTCGATGTGTTTATATACACAAATAAAAAACAAAACAAAACAAAAATGATACACACTTATTCTAATGAAAGGCATGCCAGACCTGTGTGTACAACATCGAAACTTTTACCTGAAATGCAACGGAAAGCCCTATGTTAGACAAGAAGATATTAATTATATTGTACGTGCCTGAAAAGGCAATGTGTTCATATAATGTGATGACACACAAATAAAATTAAAACAAGGATGAACTACATAAATTAAAAATTAAAATGGTAATATAAATCCGGATTATATGCATACTACCCTCCCTCTAATATGAAAACCAGGAGGTGTCAACAGACATAAATTGTGTATAAGCATGAAAAATCATTACCGTGCAAAACATATATATTGTTTGCTGCAAATGGTGGAAGTAGAATTCAACAGGTTTAACATCAAATACTTGTACTCTAATCAGACCTTTGTATATCTGCATAACGAGGAGGGCTTTGTGTAAACAATCCGGATAACCACACCATTTGCTCTGAAGGTAGCAGATGGCCGTACAGAATCGGCACCGGTTGTCCCTTGGTCTCGTTGGTTTTTGTGTTGTATTTTGTGTTTGGTGTTTTGTTGTCATCTTTGATGTTTAGTGTTTAATCTCTATAATGTTTAGTGTTTAATATCTATGATGTTTAGTGTTAATCTCTATAATGTTTAGTGTTTAATCTCTATGATGTTTAGTGTTTAATCTCTATAATGTTTAGTGTTAATCTCTATAATGTTTAGTGTTTAATCTCTATAATGTTTAGTGTTTAATCTCTATAATGTTTAGTGTTAATCTCTATAATGTTTAGTGTTTAATCTCTATGATGTTTAGTGTTTAATCTCTATGATGTTTAGTGTTAATCTCTATGATGTTTAGTGTTAATCTCTATGATGTTTAGTGTTTAATCTCTATGATGTTTAGTGATAATCTCTATGATGTTTAGTGTTAATCTCTATGATGTTTAGTTTTAATCTCTATGATATTTAGTGTTTAATCTCTATGATGTTTAGTGTTAATCTCTATGATATTAAGTGTTTAATCTCTATGATGTTTAGTGTTAATCTCTATGATGTTTAGTGTTAATCTCTATGATGTTTAGTGTTTAATCTCTATGAAGTTTAGTGTTTAATCTCTATGATGTTTAGTGTTTAATCTCTTTAATGTTTAGTGTTAATCTCTATGATGTTTAGTGTTAATCTCTATGATGTTTAGTGTTAATATCTATGAAGTTTAGTCTTAATCTCTATAATGTTTAGTGTTAATCTCTATGATGTTTAGTGTTTAATCTCTATGAAGTTTAGTGTTTAATCTCTATGATGTTTAGTGTTTAATCTCTTTAATGTTTAGTGTTAATCTCTATGATGTTTAGTGTTAATCTCTATGATGTTTAGTGTTTAATCTCTATGATATTTAGTATTTAATCTCTATGATGTTTAGTGTTAATCTCTATAATGTTAAGTGTTAATCTCTATGCTGTTTAGTGTTAATCTCTATGATGTTTAGTGTTTAATCTCTATGATGTTTAGTGTTAATCTCTATGATGTTTAGTGTTTAATCTCTATGATATTTAGTATTAATCTCTATGATGTTTAGTGTTTAATCTCTATGATGTTTAGTGTAAATCTCAATAATGTTTAGTGTTAATCTCTATGATGTTTAGTGTTAATCTCTATGATGTTTAGTTTTAATCTCTATGATGTTAAGTGTTAATATCTATGAAGTTTAGTGTTAATCTCTATGATGTTTAGTGTTTAATCTCTATGATGTTTAGTGTTAATCTCTATAATGTTTAGTGTTAATCTCTATAATGTTTAGTGTTAATCTCTATGATATTTAGTGTTAATCTCTATGATGTTTAGTGTTTAATCTCTATGATGTTTAGTGTTAATCTCTATGATATTTAGTGTTTAATCTCTATTATGTTTAGTGTGAATCTTTATGAAGTTTAGTGTTAATCTCTATAATGTTTAGTGTTTAATCTCTATGATGTTTAGTGTTAATCTCTATAATGTTTAGTGTTAATCTCTATGATATTTAGTGTTAATCTCTATGATGTTTAGTGTTTAATCTCTATGATATTTAGTATTAATCTCTATGATGTTAAGTGTTTAATCACTATTATGTTTAGTGTTAATCTCTATGATGTTTAGTGTTAATATCTATGATGTTTAGTGTTTAATCTCTATAATGTTTAGTGTTAATCTCTATGATGTTTAGTGTTAATATCTATGATGTTTAGTGTTTAATCTCTATAATGTTTAGTGTTTAATCTCTATAATGTTTAGTGTTTAATCTCTATGATGTTTAGTGTTAATCTCTATGATATTTAGTGTTAATCTCTATGATGTTTAGTGTTTAATCTCTATGATGTTTAGTGTTAATCTCTATGATGTTTAGTGTTTAATCTCTATGATGTTTAGTGTTTAATCTCTATGAAGCTTAGTATTTAATCTCTATGATGTTTAGTGTTTAATCTCTTTAATGTTTAGTGTTAATCTCTATGATGTTTAGTGTTAATCTCTATGATGTTTAGTGTTAATATCTATGAAGTTTAGTGTTAATCTCTATAATGTTTAGTGTTAATCTCTATGATGTTTAGTGTTTAATCTCTATGATGTTTAGTGTTTAATCTCTATGATGTTTAGTGTTAATCTCTATAATGTTTAGTGTTAATCTCTATGATGTTAAGTGTTAATCTCTATGATGTTTAGTGTTTAATCTCTATGATGTTTAGTGTTTAATCTCTATGATGTTTAGTGTTAATCTCTATAATGTTTAGTGTTAATCTCTATGCTGTTTAGTGTTAATCTCTATGATGTTTAGTGTTTAATCTCTATGATGTTTAGTGTTAATCTCTATGATGTTTAGTGTTAATCTCTATGATGTTTAGTGTTTAATCTCTATGAAGTTTAGTGTTTAATCTCTATGATGTTTAGTGTTTAATCTCTTTAATGTTTAGTGTTAATCTCTATGATGTTTAGTGTTAATCTCTATGATGTTTAGTGTTAATATCTATGAAGTTTAGTCTTAATCTCTATAATGTTTAGTGTTAATCTCTATGATGTTTAGTGTTTAATCTCTATGAAGTTTAGTGTTTAATCTCTATGATGTTTAGTGTTTAATCTCTTTAATGTTTAGTGTTAATCTCTATGATGTTTAGTGTTAATCTCTATGATGTTTAGTGTTTAATCTCTATGATATTTAGTATTTAATCTCTATGATGTTTAGTGTTAATCTCTATAATGTTAAGTGTTAATCTCTATGCTGTTTAGTGTTAATCTCTATGATGTTTAGTGTTTAATCTCTATGATGTTTAGTGTTAATCTCTATGATGTTTAGTGTTTAATCTCTATGATATTTAGTATTAATCTCTATGATGTTTAGTGTTTAATCTCTATGATGTTTAGTGTAAATCTCAATAATGTTTAGTGTTAATCTCTATGATGTTTAGTGTTAATCTCTATGATGTTTAGTTTTAATCTCTATGATGTTAAGTGTTAATATCTATGAAGTTTAGTGTTAATCTCTATGATGTTTAGTGTTTAATCTCTATGATGTTTAGTGTTAATCTCTATAATGTTTAGTGTTAATCTCTATAATGTTTAGTGTTAATCTCTATGATATTTAGTGTTAATCTCTATGATGTTTAGTGTTTAATCTCTATGATGTTTAGTGTTAATCTCTATGATATTTAGTGTTTAATCTCTATTATGTTTAGTGTGAATCTTTATGAAGTTTAGTGTTAATCTCTATAATGTTTAGTGTTTAATCTCTATGATGTTTAGTGTTAATCTCTATAATGTTTAGTGTTAATCTCTATGATATTTAGTGTTAATCTCTATGATGTTTAGTGTTTAATCTCTATGATATTTAGTATTAATCTCTATGATGTTAAGTGTTTAATCACTATTATGTTTAGTGTTAATCTCTATGATGTTTAGTGTTAATATCTATGATGTTTAGTGTTTAATCTCTATAATGTTTAGTGTTAATCTCTATGATGTTTAGTGTTAATATCTATGATGTTTAGTGTTTAATCTCTATAATGTTTAGTGTTTAATCTCTATAATGTTTAGTGTTTAATCTCTATGATGTTTAGTGTTAATCTCTATGATATTTAGTGTTAATCTCTATGATGTTTAGTGTTTAATCTCTATGATGTTTAGTGTTAATCTCTATGATGTTTAGTGTTTAATCTCTATGATGTTTAGTGTTTAATCTCTATGAAGCTTAGTATTTAATCTCTATGATGTTTAGTGTTTAATCTCTTTAATGTTTAGTGTTAATCTCTATGATGTTTAGTGTTAATCTCTATGATGTTTAGTGTTAATATCTATGAAGTTTAGTGTTAATCTCTATAATGTTTAGTGTTAATCTCTATGATGTTTAGTGTTTAATCTCTATGATGTTTAGTGTTTAATCTCTATGATGTTTAGTGTTAATCTCTATAATGTTTAGTGTTAATCTCTATGATGTTAAGTGTTAATCTCTATGATGTTTAGTGTTTAATCTCTATGATGTTTAGTGTTTAATCTCTATGATGTTTAGTGTTAATCTCTATAATGTTTAGTGTTAATCTCTATGCTGTTTAGTGTTAATCTCTATGATGTTTAGTGTTTAATCTCTATGATGTTTAGTGTTAATCTCTATGATGTTTAGTGTTTAATCTCTATGATATTTAGTATTAATCTCTATGATGTTTAGTGTTTAATCTCTATGATGTTTAGTGTAAATCTCTATAATGTTTAGTGTTAATCTCTATGATGTTTAGTGTTAATCTCTATGATGTTTAGTTTTAATCTCTATGATGTTTAGTGTTAATATCTATGAAGTTTAGTGTTAATCTCTATGATGTTTAGTGTTTAATCTCTATGATGTTTAGTGTTAATCTCTATAATGTTTTTAGTGTTAATCTCTATAATGTTTAGTGTTAATCTCTATGATATTTAGTGTTAATCTCTATGATGTTTAGTGTTTAATCTCTATGATGTTTAGTGTTAATCTCTATGATATTTAGTGTTTGATCTCTATTATGTTTAGTGTGAATCTTTATGAAGTTTAGTGTTAATCTCTATGATGTTTAGTGTTTAATCTCTATGATGTTTAGTGTTAATCTCTATAATGTTTAGTGTTAATCTCTATGGTATTTAGTGTTAATCTCTATGATGTTTAGTGTTTAATCTCTATGATATTTAGTATTAATCTCTATGATGTTTAGTGTTTAATCACTATTATGTTTAGTGTTAATCTCTATGATGTTTAGTGTTAATCTCTATGATTTTTAGTGTTAATCTCTATAATGTTTAGTGTTAATCTCTTTGATGTTTAGTGTTGATCTCTATGATGTTTAGTGTTTAATCTCTATGATGTTTAGTGTTTAATCTCTATGATGTTTAGTGTTTAATCTCTATTATGTTTAGTGTTTAATCTCTATGATGTTTAGTGTTAATCTCTCTTGTCCCTATCGGTTTCTGTTGTGTGTTGTCAATCCTCCAGAGTTAACATTGAACAAAGCAAACACAAATGACAAAGCTACACCATTTTTGGATCTTGATATCAAAATTAATAACGAAGAAATTCAAACAAAGATATACGACAAAAGAGAAGACTTTGGCTTCAACATAGTTAATTTTCCTTGGCTTGATGGCGATGTTCCAAGATTGCCATCGTACGGCATTTACATCTCTCAGCTCATCAGATACGCTAGAGCTTGCTCCCATGTTTCGGACTTCCGTGACAAAAATATACAAATTACAAAAAAACTTATCAGTCAAGGATTTAGATATCATTTTGTAAAATCTTTCTGGAAATTTTACAATAATTATTCTGAAGTTCTCTCAAAAGTTGGGACGACTCCGGCGTCAGAGTATGTATCATTGGGAATTTCATTACCTTCATTTTACGGTGACCTTATCATCAAAATCAGAAGGATCAAAAGCAGATCAAACTTCAACCAAAATTGTAAGAAAATAGTCGGTCGCCTGCTTTACCGAGGATATGATCCTAAAGTCATAACAAAACACTAGGCATGGTACTGGACCAATCTACAGTTTTGTACCAGTGTCTTTCCCAACGTTGCACACTGGTCAACCGTGACGACGGGACTCCATGATGGGCCTTGTTGAAATCTCGTCAGAGAAGACTTGGTCTTGATTTTCTATCCTATCCGAACTTCTCGGGTGATTGATCTTGAGTTCGCTACAGTCACCTGTTATACGCATGTCATAGAATTTTTTAGATCCATTTACGTGGAATCTGTGTTACAAGAGGCCTCAGCGTTTAACTATCTTGTTTGTGATGTTACTTTACAATGAGAAGTTTTATTTTTATACAACAATTGTGTGCCTATGGGGACATCTGTGTATCCAGATAAGTGGGAGGGTTGTCCGCACGTAATCCGGATAACCACACCATTTGCTAAAAACAGATGGCCGTCCAAAGTCGGCGCCGGGTGCACATTGGTCTCCTTCTTTTTATGTGTTGTCATAAATGTTTAATGTTTCTGTACGTCTGTTACGATTGTTTTGTATGATGTTCTAGTGAATATTGTTGTGTCTTTTTGCGATTTGGAGTTTGTATGATGTCATTTACGTATCACTTTCTTGTGGGTTTGTTTCGCTGGGTGAATGCAGAGTGGTCATGCTGGAGATCATTCCCTTTTCTTGTGTTTGTCCCCTCTGTGTTTTCGCATTTTAGTATTTTGCTGCTACAATCGGGTCATGCTGTAGTTTCCCCCTTTATTTCATTTAATGAAAATATCTATAACTAGTTCTAAGTTCAATGTTCGGACTGCAAAAACCAATCATTTCCTTTTTCGACTGTTAAGTCCCGAACACTCCTCTATAAAGATTCGATGCTAACCAGTCATATTTTCCCATATCGGGCTCTCGTTTAGATTTTGTCATCCCTATTTGATGTTTATTTCAACGATTTGACTCTTCTCCCAAGAATAATTTGCTAAAAGGCCTGATCAAATCCCCCTTGATGTTAACCGATCAACATCAAATATCTAATTAAGAAGAGAAGGCCCAAACAATAGACAAGCCCTTCCTTTGATCTCTCCGACCATGGTGAAGATCAAGACTTTATTTCTGTTTGGCCTTTGGTCAATAATAGAGGACTGTTCACCATAAACGCCATATATTGTATATCAAAGTTCTTATCGTCCATTGGACTGCCTTGTAACAAATATGTTTGTCTGCAGTGTTATGAATGGATGTGGAAAAAAGTTCATCGAGTAGAACCTAGTTTGGTAAAAAGTGCTAGGTTCTATGAGTAAAGCATATAACACTCTCTCATCTTATTCAAAAAGGGGTAGATTTCCACTGGTTAATTTAGTTTTATATATAATATCTAATCAATGACTAAAAAGAAGTGTTCTAACTTTCTTTGTAATTAAAATAATAAAATATGAAAATAGATGGACAGGAAAATGTTATTCATTTCAACAGTAAAATTTTACTATTTACTTGTTTTTCCTCCAACTTTGCTTGCAAGGAAGGGAATTGCACAATGGGGTATTAGAGACCACAGATCAATAAAAAGGGCCGAACATTATTTTTCTATATTTCATTAAACTACAAAGATGATGTCCATATAGCCCTATAATTTACATAAGCACGACAAAACCCAGGACACTTTGAATCGTGTGGTGTTTGTAAACAAAAGTGTAAGTTTGATCTCTACTTTAAAGAGATTTCTGTTTGGTAAAATGTTGTCGGTACTTTGAAGTCAAAGGTAAGCCGTGGCTCTAATCCTCTTACTTTATAAGTTATACGTAATGGTACTTACAAGTGCCATGATCGTTGTGTTCCTTTTATTTTAGTGGTTTTTATATTGGCCTTAGTTCTACCGCAGGGTGGGACACTTGAACAAGTCGACTTTGAGGTTACGTCTCCAATAATGACATAAGCGCGATTTTCTAGTTTTTGCATAATCCAGTACCTTAAGATAGGAACCTACTTAACGCTATAATATATGAATATACATTTTACAGAATGGATTTATTTTTTAAGTTTCTTCATATATTTGGGTATATTGAATTTATTTATTTTTCATACTTACTCTCTCTTATTACTCTGATACATATACTTTACACTACTTAAGCTCAATATATAAAGTCGCTGAAAGTCTCATCCTTTTTGTATAAGCAAGGCTACAATTTCTTATTGTTCTATGAATTTGGCGACAATGTTCTGTTGATTTGATAACTACGAGGGATGTCCGAAAAGTTCGCGGACTGGTTGATTTTTAAAAGATTGGGCACAAATCTATCACTGAAAACTGGTATTGAAAGACCATGATAGCTTTTTTACCATTTTACTATTAACTGGACAGATTTATAAATCGATTATTACAAAAATATTATCAATTTATTAACTGTAAATAAAGAAACGTGCGATCCACAGAGCAACGTCATTTTAAATAATAGATGCTTCTCATATAGTTTTCACATTTAGCTCTAGAAAATCAAATAAAACATGTCACTATATAATATAAGTTTATAATATGATACCTTTGATACCCTACGTCAGTTTGTGTAGTCGATATATTCCATAAGGACTGAGAAACAGTAGAAAATGTTAAGGCAGCATGTCCAATCTTTCATTAAAAATAGTGACGTCAAGCGAACGAACGGAGTACCGCGCAATGACACAACTTTGTAATTACTTAAGAAAGACACATCTAAAGACAATAAAGGTGCTTGACAAGTGTATGACATCTAACTGTATCACGACCACTTATTTACAAATGGTTTTCGGAAGGTTAAAACAAAGGAGGGGATCTCCAACAACACCAGGTTGCAGCACCCACAGCAAAACCCCAAAACACCCAATGCAAAAACACAAAGCAGACAAGCACAGAAAGAGACGCATAGGGACAAGGAACGTCAATGCACAACACAGAAACACCAAACACAAAGGACTACACATAAACCAACGAGACCAATGGGCAACCGGTGCCGTAAGCCATCTGCCACGGAAATAGCAGAAGGTGTGTTTATCCTGGATTACGTGCGTACGACCCTTCCACTTTTCCGATTAAAACACTTCTGATGATTAAAATAGCAGCAGAAAATGCGTATACTAGTAATTGGTGGTGACGAAATGAAGATGCAAATGATAGGAGTAAAACTTCAGAGAACAGACAGCGAAGGGAATAGCATCAATCTGTGATCATTGCAAACTTACACATATAAAGTATAGCTGAAGGTTAATTTTTTAAAATGAATGTGTTTCTGGCAAATGGTCCCGCGGGAAGTGACAGATATAAGACCTGCTAAGGACAGACCTGTGCCATCAGGGAGATAATAGTATACATTATTTTTAGAACAGGACAGACCTGTGTCATCAGGGAGATACTAGTATACATTAGTTTTAGAACAGGACAGACCTGTGTCATCAGGGAGATAATAGTATCCATTAGTTTTAGAACAGGATAGACCTGTGTCATCAGGGAGATACTAGTATCCATTAGTTTTAGAACAGGACAGACCTGTGTCATCAGGGAGATAATAGTATACATTAGTGTTAGAACAGGACAGACCTGTGTCACCAGGGAGATACTAGTATCCATTAGTTTTAGAACAGGACAGACCTGTGTCATCAGGGAGATAATAGTATCCATTAGTTTTAGAACAGGACAGACCTGTGTCATCAGGGAGATACTAGTATACATTATTTTTAGAACATTTCATTAAATTTTGTGACGGAGAATTTAAAAATATATTTCACGTATATTGCCGAAACACTGTGACACTATAGGCAAGGATATCCTCGGGAACTAATCAATCCTCGAGCAAAGTTACCAACCTAGTGAGTGGAAATATATCTTATGTTTTTATGCTATAAAATTGTCTTGTTGATTTCATAAGAATGTTTCGTGGATTTGATTAATATATTCTGTTGATTTGATGACAATGTTCTTTGATTTAATGATAATGTTCTTTGGATTTGATGACAAAGTTGTATGGATTTGACGAAAATGTAGATTGAGGATCACTGACGAGGGTTAAATACCCGAAACGTGCATGTCTGGTCCATGCTGTAAATTTATTTGCATCATTATGATGCTAATGAATTTGAAGACGTTTAACATTTGTACCACTTGGTGAGTGTCACTGCTGGTGGACCAGGAATCCCCGAGGTCACATGTAGCCAAGTTCTATCAATTTCGGATGGTCGTTTCTTCAAACGCATTCGAAAATTTCTGTTAACAAAATTTTCTTAATTTTTTGAAACCTGGGTCCTGTAGCATCATATCCCATCCATCTTGCTAAGTCTTTTGGTATGTTTTGATAATCATTTTCACAAATTTTGGCCACATTTCATTGTTTATATTGAGGATCACTGACGAGGGTTAAATATCCGAAACATGCATGTCTGGTCCATGCTGTAAATTTATCTGACGACGTTTAACATTCTGTTGATTTGATGAGTATGTTCTGTGGATTTGATGACATATTTTATAAGAATTGATGACAATGTACTTTGGATTTAAAAACATTACCCACAGACTTTAATGACAATGTTCAAGGGATTTGATGACAACGTCCGCTGGATTGATAATAGTTGTCACTGAATTTGATGATGACGTTCTTTGGATTTGATGACAATGTGTTCTTTGGATTTGATGACAATGTTCCGTGGATTTGATGACAATGTTCCTTTGATTTGATGACAATGCTCATTGGAATTTATGACAAAGTTCATTGGATAATATGACAATGTTCACCTCTGATATGTTATTTTATATTGGAACACTTCCGTATTATTGATATAAACACTTATTTCCTGTTGCAGTGTGGAGCAGTTAAACTCGTTCCCCGTGACTCGATGTTTTCAAGTGTTACTTTTTCCAGCTCTGTCGCATGAATGGAACTTTGTTTTGGCCCTATATCAATCCGACATCATATATCATTATTATTTTGCTATATCGGAAACTAGTAATTTCATTTAAATATATAATGGAAATAAAAGGAAGTTAACATCGGTATATTTAGAAATAATAATCACACATTTCGGCCATATTTCATTGTTTGGATTGTGGATCACTGATGAGGGTTAAATACCTGAAACGTGCATGTCTGGTCCACGCTGTTTATTAATCTGCTTTTAAATTATGCTAATGAATTTGAAGACATTTAACATCTTATTATATTTTTTGAACAAAGATTTTATTTGGAAAATTATGCCACTGAATCGACATTACAGGAAATTGGAGCCGCACACTCTCTGGTAAGTCAAAGAACAAATCTAAATTAAAAAAGATAAACCAGAGGGCGCTTCTAAAATGAATTTATGCGGCTTATGAAAATCACTTTGGCTGGAAGCATCACTGATGAGGATTCAAGAGCTATTCTCTGTAAGCATTTGCACTTTTATAAAGGATGCATGGCACGGCATGTCTCAGATTTTGATCAAATTTAGACATAAGTTTGGGTCTGACCCAAAAATTAAAAAAAATGTTTCAAAAATTTCTTAATATCACATCCGGTACCATGGAAACGGACTTTTAACATTGAAAAATGCATTTTGGTGCGTTTTAGAAGTCATATACATCGTTTATGCAGAATAATCTAAAACAAAAGCTAAAGTAATATTAGTATCCTATCATTGCTCTTTAGAGTTAAATATCAACAATGTTTGGGTTTAAGGTCTTATCTATGTGTATCCATAGCAACAACTCAGGTACCCTATCAAAATAGTGTTTTTGGCATTTTTTTTTTCAAAATTCAATGATAAATTACTTACATATTTTAGTTTATAATGCAAATTAAATATAAGAGTCCCTTTTTTACTAGATCATTAAATTTTAATTCAAAGTGATGATAATTAATAATTTTATTCAAGCAGACCTTTCATTACATGAAAGAAAATTTTTAAAATGTTCAGGAAATAACCTGTTGCTATTGGAACAATTGTGTAAAAATGCCCACTTTGAGTCCTTAGATACGGGATCCAAGGTTAAGTTATCTGAAATATTTTTAATGTTTAATAAAGGTTAGACTTTGCTTTATCATATGTATAAAAATAGTTGTATAAGGCTTCGAAAATTGCTAATTTTTAGAGTGTATGGCCAAATTACTATAGCAACCATTATCAATTAAAAGTTTCTCTTGTATTTTGATAAAGGTTTATTTGATCTGTATTTAAAATATGGAATTTGAACTTCCATGGGTGTTTTGGGATTTTGCTGTGGGTGCTGTAACCTAGTGTTGTTGGAGATCCCCTCCTTTCTTCCTGGAATTAAAAATCACTGCTTTATTAAAATAAAAAAGCAAAACAAAATGGTTGCCATGGTAACATATGTTCCCAATAACTTTTTCACGGTTTTTGAAAGAGCTCTCTGCGTGAGATACGTTCCAACAACTATTATCAGTTCATCATGATGCAAAAAGTTTTAAAAATAACTCTGAAGATTCAAAATGGGTAATATTATAGACCATAGATACCGTTGCTAAGGTAACTTATTTACAAAGTAACAAATGGGTTGGTCTTGAATTTGCTCATTTTATAAAATAAATTCCTTTTCCTTATCATATACCTATAAAGAGAGAAGAAAAATTGGAAAATACAAACAGCATATATTAAAAATTAGCTAATTTTGTTGTCATGGTAACCAGCCCTTTTTACAATATCAGACACCTCCAGTGAGCTTATTTAAATTTTAGGTTCTAATCTTTAGGATGCATAAAACAAGGTTCAATTTTGCCAATTTTTCAACTTTATAGACTTTTGCCATGGTAACCAGATGACCTAGAAACAAATTTTCTTTTGTCAAATTTATCTTTTTTCATTAGTCCCTATTTATGTTTGACATTTCATGAAAATCGGAGACCATGCGTGCCGGAATTGTTGACTTGGTATTAATATCAGAAAAACATGTCTGCATGTTGCATAATAAATTGTTTCGAAATTTTCTTCAAGAATGTATAGAGTTGGAACACTTAGTATTATTTAAATTACAGAAATGTTCATTGTATTTGATTTTTACAATTTTTAACTGTTGTTTTGCTATAGATCTCATACATATATAATGTGAATCTCACGAAAATGCTTTTTGTATTTTGAAACAAAGGAACACCAGGCCGCAGCACCAACAGCAAAATCCCAAAACACCCAATGCAAAAACATAATGCAGACAAGCACAAAGAGACGCGCAAGGGACAAGGAACGTTAACGCACAACACAGAAACACCAAACACAAAGGACCACACATAAACCAACGAGACCAATGGGCAACCGGTGCCGACCCAGGACGGCCATCCGCCACGGAAATTGCAGAAGGTATGGTTATCCTGGATTACGTGCGCACAACCCTCCCACTTTTCCGATTACCCAGAGGTCTCGAAGAACGTACAATTGTGGTGCAAAACAACTTCCTCACTGTCAGATGACCACACACAAACAAGACCGCAAAACGCAGGGGCCCAAGCAACACAGATGAACATGCAAATGGATATAAAAAGAGGGCGTACGTAGTACAATCCGTGCTCTGCCGCCGCGAGCCCATGCACGTCCTTGTGGATTTGATGAAATGTTCTGTGGATTTATACAATGTAATACATCATGCTCTTTGTAATTGACCACAGTGAAAAATAGACTTTAATTTTCTTATAATCTTCACTTATTTTATTTCGCAGAGTGGATCCGTTATATATGTCCCCCTTAGTTGAATGTGTCAAGTGTATGAAATTACTTTATTTCTAGCTCTGTCGATTAAAAAGAAGCTTTGTTTTTCCCCTTGATCAATTTGACATCATATATTACTTTCTTATTTTGGAAACTTTTTATTTCGTCTTATAATATCAGGATGTTAACATCCTAGCTCCATCCCTCCAATGTCATTTTAGTCATAGATGTTGTTGCATGAAATCAGGAGACGCTGACTCTCCAGGGGCACCTGGTCTCACTTCGGAATTGTATTCATTCTGAGGTTCGCAACCGTTCCTATGGAAAATCTAATGATTTTGCCTTGCCTTCTCGACTTTGGGACTGAACAACTGATCGGTACTTCTTTAATGCTTATTATTCAACTCTGCTACTTATTCGACACTACCAAAATCTGAGAGTCGAAAACTCTTTGCAAAGTAAATGCACAAATCAAAATTAAAAAAAAAAACTAGAGGGCGCTACTAAATACGAGGGCTGATTGATATGTTGTGAATATCGTATTGAGGAATTTGAATTTTATCAGACATTTTGCATTATTTTTCTACATAGTCCCCTTCAGTATCTATATACCGATGTGTAAGGGCCTCAATACCACTTACAAATATTTCCTTATCTTGGCTGTTAGGAAAGCCACCCACTGCAAGTATGACGTCATCATCGGACTGAAAGTGGGCGCCAGAATGAGATGCTTTCAGTTTTGGGAATAGATGAAGTCTGATGGAACAAGTTCAACTGAATAAGGCGGATGCTCAATCAAATTAAAGCCACAATTATGAATGACAGCCATGGTAGTGACGGATTTGTAAACAGGAGCATTTTCCTGATGGAACAAAACACCCACGGCGCTTAAATCTCCCCGTAACTGTGTCAGAAGTGACGCATAGTATGTGCCATTGATTGTTTGTCCTTTTTGGAGATAATCTATCAGCAGAATATCCTCTGCATCACAGAAAACCGAGGTCATAACCTTCCCAGCTGAAGGAACAGTCTTTGCTTTCTTTTGCCAGGGTAAACCAGGGTGCTTCCACTGTTTCGACTGTTGTTTGGACTCTGAGGTAAAATGATGGACCCATGTTTCATCCATAGTGACAAATCTTTGAAGAAAATTGATAGGATAAAGTGCGCCTGGTGTACTACTGGTCAACTGTCAGAAGTTGTGGTACCCAACGGGCCGAAAACTGTCTCATTTAAAAGATCTTCAGCCAGAATGGAATGTACTCTTTCCTGTGAAATGCCAACTGTTTTGGCTATATATCTTTCTGTAACTCGTCTGCCAGTCATAACAATATCAAGGATTTTATTGATCATTACTAGAGCTGCAAGAGTGACAGGCCTTCCAGGACGGGGTCATCCCCAAGGCTCTGTCTGCCGCTCATAAAAATCGCCACCCACGTTTTCACTGTAGCATATAAAGGGACATCTTTCCCTGGTGTTTTTACCATATAATTATGGATATCCTTAGGTGTTAAACCCTTTTTATGCATATATTGAATCACTGCCCTTTCAGCGATTTTGTCCATTTGCAATTTGTTTACTTTAGAGTACTACCTCGTCGATTTAAATTGACGAAATGAGGCCAGTCCTTGGGTACATGGCCTGATATAGTCAGAAAATAGCAGGACTTAAAAAGGAACATCCCTGCGAATCTCCTTCAATACGAGGCTAACAACATATCAATCAGCCCTCGTACATTTTGCTGTGTCTAGAATTCACTTTGGCTTACAGTAGCAATGATTTACTATCCAAAACATGTGTCTGGTACATTAATGTTTATTACGTCTTCAAATTCAATAGCATCATTTAAGAACAGATATTTGCAACATGGACTAAACATGCACGTTTCGTGTATTTAACCCTCGTCAGTGATTCTTAATCTAAACAATTTAATATGACCAAAGAGGTGAAAGTTAAATTACTATGTCCAAAAATGTACCGAAAGACGTAGCAGGATGGGTGGGACATGATACTACAGGACCCACGTTTTAGAAACTTCCAAGAAATTTTGATTACAGAAATTTTCGATTGCGTTAAGGAAACGATCAACCGATGTTGATCGAACTTGGCTATGTGTGCCCTCGTGGACTCCTGGTCCACCCAGCAGTGACACTCACCAAGTGACACAAATGTTAAATCTTCAAATTCAATAACATCATTTAAGAACAGATTAATTTGCAACATGGACCACACATGCAAAATCGGTTTAAATTCTATTCAAGAAGGGACACTTCAAAATTGTTTAAGACAATATTATTTGGGTTTGTTGGCACCTTTTTTTTTATTTTGATGACAATTTTCATTGATATTTGTTCATAATGCTTTATGTCCTTGATATCCTTGTTTCATGGATGTGGAAAAAATGGTCTGTGAATTTGATCACCAGAGTCCAATGATTTTGAATTTGTTAACAAAGATCTAAGACATTTTATATCCTAATAATATACCTGTATCTTCATTTTGAAAATATACATTACTTATTAGAATGTTCTTCATGACTATTCTATTCGAATAGATATAATGGATGATATTCTGTCATAGACCATTTGTACCGTCCAACCAAAAATTATACTTTATATCTTCCAAAATGGAAGTAACCAGATGTGACAGTTCTACCGAATTGAAGTGACGGGTGTTGCATGCAAGCAGGAGATGCTGACTCTTCCTGGGCACCTGATCTCACTCCCATATCGGGAGTTCGCTTCTTTTCATATGGTGGAGGTTTTTGTTTGTTTGCTTTTGTTCCTGTTTTATCCTGATTTTGTATGCCTTCGGGTTATGATTTTCTGAATTATCGATTTTGTGCTGTATATAGGGATATAGTCATTATCAATATATGTCATTTCATAAAAACCATCATCTCCTTCAGAAAGAGGGGATCTCCAACAACACCAGGTTGCAGCACCCACAACAAAACACCAAATTAAAAAAAACAGCAGACACGGTCACACGAACAGAAAGAGACACAAAAGGGACAAAAGGGACAAGGAACATCAACGCACAACACAGGTAAATTAAACACAATAAAGGACCGCACATAAACCAACGAGAACAATGGACAAACGGTGCCGACTTAGGACGGTTATCTGCCACGAAATTAGCAGACGATGTGGTTACCTGGATTACGTGCGCACAACCCTCCCACTTTTCCGATTACCAAGAGGTCTCGAAGAACGTACAATTGTGGTGTAAAAAAACCTTCTCACTGTTAAATGACCACACGCAAACAAGAACGCAAAACGCAGGGACCCTAGCAACACAGATGAATATATAAATGGATATAAAACTAGAAAGGTTTCTTGTTGCGGTTGCAACAAGAGTGTCTTCCTCCTATACAATTTTTGGTTTGGAAATATGAAGGACGTCACATTACATGTATTTATATTATATATTTAAGTTTTCAAATAGCAGTAACATTAAATTTTCAAACCGATAATTGTTGGTGAGCAACCATTTGATTTGGGGGGGGGGGGGGGGGGCTGGTTAGGAATTCTATTGCCAGCCGGTAAATTTTTTTCAGCAATTTTCTGAGCAGGCCATTTTTTTTCAGCCATTACCAGAGTCGGAGAAAAATTTTCGCCGGTTCTTCGGGCCGGATTTAAACAAATTGTCAAATGTTGTGAATGTCTGTGTAAGTTAAACTCCCCGCTGTTACAGAGTATGAGTTAATAACCGTTCCTTCAGATGTCTCTTTGCAATTAGCGAATTTCAGACAGATTGTATGATGTTTAAATAGAACCTTTTCTAGATTTTTGTGCCTATGCGTATTAGGTCTCTGGTAGATACAGCTATGTGAACAGTTTGTATTTATATTAATTAATGTTTTGACTTTAAATTGTCTGGCACAAAGGGCCAGCAAAAATTTCCATATCATGCAATGTATCCTTACTTTTGCATGGTCCGGGAAAAAAAAAGAATATTTTTTTCAGCATTTTTCAGAGCCGGGATTTTTTTTTTGCAAATTCTTCCTGCCCCCTTCCCCCATAAAAAAGGCGAGCTCGTAGCTGTAGAACCAATTTTCTTGAGAAGAGAAATGGTAATGACAAGTTACGTTCAATATATATATATAAATACCATGAGGTTCTCGCTGTGCAGGTTCAAATTTGGACCCCCCCCCCCCTTCCCTTTTTTCAAAGTTTATTTTGAATTTCCATCATGGCGACATCGTTCAATATAAACAGAACTGTTTTCGAAAAACGAGGAGAGGGAAGAATGTTGGAGAAATTGTTCATCAATTTGTAAATAAACCAACCGAAAATTATGTTCGAACGTTTGCTAGAATTAGAAATTAAACTTGATGTTCAAAATATAGTTATTGAAGTTTAGAAACAGGTTTGTAGGTTAGAAATCGGAATCAAACTACCACTTTTTGTGTGTAACTTCTGGTTTGTAGCTGATCTCTTCTAAATTAATCAACTGTTTTAAAATCAAATTGTGTATATCGAAATGTATTTATGAAATGCATATTCATCATTGCAGTGAAATCGGAATTTGAAAATCTCAACACTGCTTTTCTCGAGTCGGACTCGGACTACCAATTTTAGTGTGCGCCCGATCTGTTGGCGTGAAGGTGTATCGAAATACCCAACTCAAAATTTCGATGCTCATATCTTTTCAACAGTAAGAGATAGGAAAAATCAGAAAGACTAAATAAGACAGATATATGGATAAAAAATAATAATATTGAAATTTTTAGGAAACTTCATAAGCTTAATTTTTGTTTACTATTATAAGCAAAAAAGTGTCTTCCTCCTATGAACTTCTGAATTTGGAAATATGAAGGACGGTGAAGGACGTCATCGTAATAAATCGTTACAGTGTGCATCTAGCATTTCATATCTTGCATGGCTGTCGACTTTCAAAAAGAATGGAAATTGTAGATAGCAAAATACGAGATATTTAAGCTTACAAATAGCAAAACATGAAATTTTCGGTCCTTTTGAGTAATTCGACGCTCCCGTCAAATATTTGAATCTACTAAAAACATGATAAAAAAAATAACAGAGACCAAAAATAAAAAAGACCAATCTAGCTTTTACTCCAAACGTAACGTTGGAGAACTTTCATTGTCCTAGCTTACAGGGTTCTTGAGAAATCGCTGATCCAATTTTCCACGGTTACGAAAACAATAGGTCTTCCGACGGAAGTCGGAAGACCTAACGAGGGCATACGTAATACAATCCGTGTTCTGCCGGCTGTAGCGAGCTCATGTATGTTATCACCCAAGGAGACCGACTGATATTCAGAGAGGACAGGTGGTCGGGCACTGTCTTCTGTAAAGAGGTTTGGACAGGGTCCGTCATGAAGTCCCGTCGTCACAGTCAGTCAGAGTGCAAGTTTTAAGAATGCGCTGGTACAAGACTGCAGATTGGTCAAGTACCAAGCCTAGTGTCCGTCTGGTGACATTAGGGTCATATCCACGGTATCAAAGGCGTTTGATTATTCTGACGCATTTTCGATGGTTATGCTGTCTACCTTTGATCCTTCTTATTTTGTTAATTATGTCACCATAAAATACAGGTTGTGAAATACCCCAAGTAATATACTCTGTTGCTTGCATTGGTCCGAATTTCAAAGGCACAAAGTTGACAATAATATTTGTAAAATTTCCAGAAAGTTTTTACTAGTTTGTGAAAGTGGAACCCTTGACCTAAAAGTTTCTTGGTAATTAGTATTTCTACTATGAAAATCCAAAGCATCAGTACATGCTCTAGCATATCGGATGAGCTTTGAAATGTACAGGCTTTCTACTGTTCCTACTTTTTCCTACTATTTCCTACTTTTCCTACTTTTTTATTTTGATCCTATTTTTTTCCTACTTTTTCTTCAAAACCTCCTACTATTCCTACTTTTTCATCTCAAAAGTAAAAAATTACTTGCTTCACTTGTCATCGACATCTGATTCAAAGTTTTTTTTTTTAAAATTCGGGCTCGCTTCGCTCGCCCATTCTGTATATTTTAAATCAAAAATCAATCTGTCCTTATTTCTCTCTGTGATTTCCTCAAAGATGAACATTACCAGTCTAAAATCATTGCTTACTGTGATTTGTGTGTCATATTTACTGAAAATTGTCGCTAAAAGTGATTGAAAATTTCCTACTTTTCCCCTATAAATTCCTACTTTTTCCTACTTTTCTCCTACTTTTTTTCATTGACTACTCCTACTTTTTTCCTACTTTTTCATCAAGGTAGAGTAGAAAGCCTGAATGTAGATACCATGTAGAATGTAGAATCCACGCTCCAAATCTGAGAGATATTTTAAGACAAAGTCAGCTTGTAGCTTTTTTCCAGATCCTTGATAACTATGTATCACGTTACATATGCTTTAGCTTATACAAATCTTAAACTCAACTGAAGTTAAGTAATTTATATTACAGATAAAGCAGTTAACAACACTTTATTACTACATATCAACTTTAGTTTCGGAACTTTCGTCTACTAATACTTATATCAAAACCAATGAAGGAGTTTCTAAACATTTTGAATAAACAGAAACATGACAGTGAACTGTCTTCATTGAACATCTCTAGTTCTAAATTGGATCTCCCTCGCTTATCAAAACTTATTAAATATGATGTTTTGAGCGAGAGGGTAAAACATTTATATGAATGTACTTCTGACACTTTTCCTTTCACTTGTAGATTACAAATCATACAAATCATGGACTCGATCTTACTTTTGCAAGGCCTTGTTCTTTCTTTTAGAAAATATGTTTGTAAGATTTGGCGACACTCTGTATAGGGAGGTCGTTAATTGGAATTCCTATGGGTACTTATTTTGCGCCTCTTGTTGCCGATTTGTTTTCATACATACGAGAAAGAATTCATGCAAAATCTGCAAAAACTAAATAAATTTGACGATTCGAAATGTTGCGACGGCACCTCTATGTATCTTGATGATATTTTGAATATTGATAACCCACATTTTGACCAATACAAAAATCAAACTTATTCACCAGAGCTAACATTGAATAAGGCTAATACAGATGATAAAGCTACACAATTTTTGGACCTGGATATCAAAATCAATCATAAATTCCATGATAAAAATAAACATAATACTAGAAAAATATATGTCAAGGTTTTAGATATCATAAACTTGTAAAATCTTTTTTTTTTTTTTTGGAAATTTTACAATAACTATTCTGCACTTCATTCAAAATTTGGGATAACTCTAGCATCAGAGTATGTATCATTGGGAATTTCATTGTCTTCATTTTACGGTGACATAATAAACAAAATTAGAAGGATCAAAGGTAGATCGAACTTCAACCAAAAATGTAAGAAAACAGTCGGTCGCTTGCTTTACCGAGGTTATGATCCTGAAGTCATAAAAAGAACATTGGGCATGGTACTGAACCAATCTACAGTTTTGTGCCAGTGTCTTTCCCAACGTTGCACACTTGCCAGCCATGACGACGAGACTCCATGACGGACCCTGTCAAAATCTCGTCAGAAAAGACTGGGTCCTGATCCTCTGTCATATATGAAAGTTGGTACGACTTCTCGGGTGATTGATCTTGAGCTCGCGTCAGCCAACAGAGCACAGACTGTTATACGCATGCCATAGAATGTTTATATCCATTTACATAGAATCTGTAGGTAAGGTAATCATCTTCAGTATGACAGATGCCGTTCTAAGTTGGCACTGATTTGTTTGATGTTTCTATGTGATTCGGTGTTCCTTGTACCTTTTGCGTCTCTTTCTATGCGTGTCTGCTCTGTGTTTTTGCATAGTGTTTTGCTGTGAATGCTGCATCGGAGTATTGGTGGAGATCCCCTCCTTCCTTTCACGAGCCGCTGCGTTTAACTATCTTGTTTGTAATGCCACCTTACAGTGAGAGGTTTACAATAGTTATACAGAAACTGTGTGTCTATGGAGACCTCTGTGAGATAAGTGGAAGGGTTGTAATCCGGATAACCACACAATTTGCTAATAGCAGATGGCCGTCCATAGTCGGCGCCGGGTGTGAATTGGTCCCCATCCATTTATGTGTTGTCATTAATGATTCTGTACGACTGTTTTTGTCTGTTTTGTGTTATGTCCCCGTGCATATTGCCGTGTCCTGTGGCTGGTCGCTTTCTTGTGGCTGGTCTGATGTCATTTTGTTTTGGTCGCTTTCTTGTGGGTTTGTTCCGCTGGGTCAGTGCAGGGTGGCCATGCTGGATATCCTTCCCTTTTCTAATTTTTTTTTTCTTTTTTTTTTTTTTTTTTGTTGAATGAGCAACAGCTCCACTACAATTTTGACTAGAAATCTGACGTCTGCACATACGGCGATAAAGGAACACGTAGCAAGATATTGTGAACTGTTCTAAACATGATGTGGACTTCATTTAGTCTACTAGTATTAAAAATTTAGAGGATGTGATTGACAAAATGAAATCCAGAAATTTAAGCCAACACGATTTCTCAATACAACTTCTCTAATATGCATTCACGCATCCTCACAATTAGTGATCGATTGTCTAAACTAATTAAATGCTGTTTTGATCGAGAAGGTAAACTTACATTTGTACATCTGAATCTGAGGGTTTTTCCTCTACTACCGGTATCAATCATGGACTTGCAAAGACCTGTGTAATGCCTTGTCCTTCCTCTTGGACAATATTTAAGTTAGATTTGATGATGATGTCTACAAGCACGTTGAAGGGATTCCTATAGGTACTAACTGTGTGCCTCTTGTTGCAGATTTATTTTTATTCACTTATGAAAAAGATTTATTCAAAATCTTCAAAAGCAAAGTAATTCAGTGGTACATCTAGGTACCTGGATCATATTCTGACTATTGACAACCCTGTTTTTGAAACATATAAGAATGAAACTTATCAATTAGAATTGACACTCAAAAAGGCAAATGTTACGAACACAGAAACACCATTTTTTGGACCTACCCAAAATATCAAAATTGTTAATGGAGAAATTCATACTAGTGTAAATGACAAAAGAGATAATTTTGGACTCAACACAGTAAATTTCCCGTGGCTTGACATTGCTATTGCTAGACTCCGTCATACGGCATTTACAGCTCATCCGGTACGCTAGAGCATGAACCCATACTGTATATTGTTTGTAAAGTTTTAAAAAGTTTTCGAAGCAATGTTATAAGTTTTATATAATTATGTGTTTTTACGTCTCTCGGATGACAAATTCACTAGAAATCTGTAACTATTCCATAAGGTGCTCCCCGAGAAACACCCCAATCCCTTAAATAGCTTTCGACAGCTGTAAATCTAACAAATACGTATTATATAATTTTTACAAATGCTGTTTCGGATTTTCCCATTGATTCTTGATGGCGCCACTGATTGTACATTTTAAAATTCTTTTACTTTTCAGCTTTAAAAATTAGAGACATTTAGATAGGATAATCTTAATTTATGCAGATTGTACTTGATGATTATAAGTTCCAGTAGTAATTATTACTGGAAATGCAATTCAGATCAGAATATCCCCAATGGAGCCCCTAGATTCACTTCCGTATATGAATACTGCACTGCGTCCTTGAAATCATTGAGTTCTTTATGAAAGTTTAAACGACTTAAAATGAACATGTTACATGTAAAAATCTTCAAGTAAATTTCACATAGCAGAACAGAGTAAGCACGATAAAAAAAACCGAGTACTGCATTATAATTTTGAGGCGCCACCTACAATTGATAACGTTTTTATTTTCTTCATATTGAAAACTGTCTTTGTATTGAGAAGTCCATGTAGGACACATTGCGGAATTTGTATTATTTTTTATTAAATCTAATTAATTACTGGGTAAATCGCCATTCTGCCAAACCCTGAAAATTGAATTGTTTCATACTTGAATAGGACCAGTGGGTGAAAGTCAAACAGAAAAAAAGTAAAATCCAAAAATTTCAATGGGCATACAAACCGTTAATAAACTTAACTAAACACTACCCAAGTCACCATGCCATGAAAATATTTCACAAAAAATACTTACGAAAACTTATAGAAATTTCAGTACCTTTTGATCGCTAATTTAAACTATAAATCGAGATATTTCGTTTCTGAATTTATATCTTGTATGTAGAAATAATATTAGAAACCACATTGCAATCTGAGTGGACAAATTTTCCAACATTTTTTATGATGAGAAAAGTTACAAAAATGCCTGAAATTTTTCTGAAGAATTTTTGTGAAACTTGGCACAGGTGTCCGGTGAGAGCATCCACTGCTTTCTAGTAATGCTTGTCACTCAAAGCAGTGCAGAAAAAGGGTAAAAACGGTGCTTTGGATCTAACCTAAACTATCTTTAAACATTGTGGACACGTTATATTAATGCGTTTCATATTATTGTTGTATCATCCAAAAAGAAATAAAAATCAATAAATAAACATCGAAAATTTATATTTAAAGTCGAGAAGATAAGGTAAATAAACATCGAAGAAGTGTCATCAGTTATTTATATTTAAAGTCGAGAAGAGAAGGTAAATAAACATCGAAGAGGTGCCCATCAGTTATTTAGTCTCAAAGTCGAGAAAGTAAAGTAAAATCATTAGAATGTCCATTGGAACAGTTGAGAACCTTGGAATAAACATTATTCCGAAGTGAAACCAGACCTGTACCCGGAAAGAGTCAGCGTCTCCTGCATGTAACACCCGTCTCAACAGTTCCATGTACAGTGATGCTTCGGTAGTCCGGAATTCATATCTCCGGAATATTCGTCACTCCGAACGCAGTTCTCTTTTTTCATTATGCTAATAAATGCAAGCAAAAAATAGGATCAGGGACGAATTGCATTAAATTTTTCATTTGGATTGAAATTTATGAAGAAGGATCAATCATACTGATACAGTACAGTAGCCAAATATATCACATGATACTCTCCGGCCAACTGTGAAAGAATGAAACTCTTTGAAGGATCATAAGAATTAATATTGTTCTTTCTATCTCTGGAAGGCGTTGTGTTTTTCTTGTCTACAATAGATTTGGAGATGATTAAAGGAAATATAACACTAATACGATGCATTTAGAACCATATCTTTATGGTTTATTTCATTACTTCGTCCATAAATATTGGGTAACAAATTGCACCAAAATGTGAAGTTGGAGATAAAGGGGGTGGGCGTGTCCCCAAATATCATCCTTGTTATGATTAATGCCCAGAAAACAGTAATAAACACAGTACAGTACAAATGTTAACGGTACACGAGATTATTATCATTATTCTACGGGGAGCCCCCCTTGTTAATAGATGATATACATATACAATGGTGATTGATGATAAGTTAGTTCCCCTTTGAAGTTGACCCCGGCTTACGTGATACATTCAGTAGCATCTTGGAGTTTCTAGCTACCGTTTGTGATATTAGCATTCCGATGGTGGCTCAGGTGAAATATGCAACAAATATGTATGATATATACACCGGGGGTGCTTCTTTCCACATTCATCTTCCATGGAATGTCCTGAGAAATGAATGAAATCCTTGCGATTTTGTGTAACGTTGGTCCATTTCTCATTAAAAGGAAATTTTCGGTCGTTTCAACTCCGAGATGCTTCTCATTATTTGATATAATAACGCTTCAGGGTTCAAAAGAATAGAATGAAATCATGCTGTAAGTGAAATTGTAAGCATCGGTCACGGAAATTGCCGACAATTAAAATTGAAAATTTCATCCCCATTCACGCCCTTTATTTCTATTGATGTTTCGTATGTAACGAGATGAGGAGAATTTAAAGCCTTTTGAGTGAAATCCTTTACATCAACCTACCTTTTTCATCCACAACACTTGAATGACATTTTGTGAGTTTCATTATTTTAATTCGTTCACCCTGGTATAATCATTTCGGTGCTTATCACGAACATCCGCCATATACACTAGTCTTAATCACAGGATTAACAAATTTCACACCAGGATTGATATTAATAAAAAAAAAATTATTTACCCCTTTAAACACAATAAATTGTTATATTAAGGTAAGCAAACTTTACACTTGATGCCTTTTCGCGCGGTTCTGTTGATTGTAATGCGCAATGGCGGCACGATCAAAGCATTTTTTCACAATATCT
This sequence comes from Pinctada fucata, assembly GCA_028142955.1. Taxonomy (NCBI): domain Eukaryota; kingdom Metazoa; phylum Mollusca; class Bivalvia; order Pterioida; family Pteriidae; genus Pinctada; species Pinctada fucata. The sequence continues at coordinate 1,481,895 of AP027104.1, forward strand.
TAACGATTTTTATCATAAAAAATGAAAAGGTATTAAGAATCTCTGGTTACAAACGTTAACTATTTGCTATTTACGATAAATATCTGAGAAACTATTGCTCACGAACTGAGAGTTTTCCATCAGTGCTTCGACTTACAGATTGGTATGTACTTAAACAAGTCACCGACCTATGCCCAATCATCGTTTGAAACTTTTCATCCAATAAAGCATTCGGATAAGAAACTCATGATTTTTTTTAAATCTCATATTCTAGAAGCTAGTTCAGATGAAATAGTATCATGATGCAAAAATTACAAAGATAAGAAAATATGCTATTCAGCTTTTTTGTGTCATTAGATTCGATATTTTTGTGCTAAATTTATTTGACCCCTCACTAAAGTTTCCTTTTAATTTATAAAAATATCATTTTCCCAAAGAATTATTTCCTTGGAAAAAATTAAATAAAAGATATATGTGTTTCTTGTACCTTTGCAAAACGATAATTTTTATTTAAAAAGTTTTTGCTGTATCGATAGTCCAAAAACTGTTTCTCGTGTTCTCTTATTTTCCTATGTCAAAGTTGTGTGAAAAGTGAAACTTGTAAAAGGACATAAAAATACGGTTGTTTCTTTTTCTTTTTATGAAATATAAATAGGTCGGTGTTCTATTTCTTTACTTTGATGATATTGTTATTACGGGTAGTACACCGTCCAACATCACGACTTCACTGTTTCTACAACCAGTACCTTGTGATCAGGATTGCGCTCCAGGCTTCGCTCTCTAATTTCCCGCCATTACGTCTAACCCAAGGTTGTGAATTGTGTATACACCCTTTCATTACCCTCTGTGCCAAGTTTGTCAAAATTGTCGACATTTCTGCTTCTTTTCATCATTTCTGAACTTAAGAGATCTGATGTGTCGTTAATAAGAAGCTTTCTGATCACCTTTAACTTTTGAAAATTTGCCTTCCAGAATTAGAATCGGCATCGGCCATGACAAGGCAGGTTCGACGTCATTAAACAGGCTGGTCCCGGGAAAATGAATATCGCTTGACAGATATAATTCTATAATCTATGTATACTAGCTTGCTCATCAGTCAGTTAATCTTGATTTTAAATCTCGACAGTTCACATGTGAGTGTTTAAGTTTGAAAGTTGTAAAGAGTAGAAAGTCATTGAGTGGAACAAAAAGGATATGTGCAAGTGGAATACAAGAGTAAAAAGAATCACTTTTCTTTAATTAGTAAGATTCAAAATCAAATAAAATCAAATTTTACAAAATATTTTTTGACGATACACCGAAAACACAAAACACTTTTAAAACGTATCTTTGTTTACAATGTTGAGAGAAATGACTGAATTTGATAATTCGTCTGTATTGACCATGACTGCACGGCTAATGACTGCACGGCTAAAGTGACGGGTGTTGTTAACAAGCAGGTGATGCTTACTCTCACCGGGGCATCTGATTGACCCTTTGCTGAATGTTTTAGTTATTTTGTTTGGATTTATGTACAGTTCTTTTTGCATAAAAATGCTATATTGATTGCAATATGTTTGATGCTCGAAACATTCCATCAAGAGCTGAATCAAAATACATTACGTAATAAATGAAATAAATAAATAAATGTGTACATATGTAAGTGCACTGAATTAAGGAATTTGCTTTCAGCGAAACGCACTTATACAAAAACATGATTTACTATACATGCCTGTCGTGTAGCCATATTGATACGAATGCGGACATTGAGTTTGCCCTTTTGGACCTTTGGAGAACCTGAAGCGAAAGAGAGGCTTCTTTGATCATGAATGAGGAATTTCGATCCCGTGCAAATACTGAAAAGGACATGAAGTTTTCTCCTTAAGGCGTTATAATGCCCATGTAAGACTAAACAGGTGTAAGATCAAATCTCTAAGGGACCTTCACCTTCTATTTATTATAACGTAAACTTTGTTATTAACGGTTAATTGGCCTTTATCAAAGGCTATATTATAATCCAGAGGCCGATAATAGTGTTACGTTGACCTCTTCGGCTTTGGTCTCAAAGGTGGTCCACTCCCTTAAACTATGCACGATTGTCCAAAAAGTGTTATATCGTCCTCACATCTACCTTTGTCTCAGATAAGTAAGATTGGACTACAAAGGTCTTCATGGATGTACGTCACCTAATTAATGTATTTTATCAATGAACCTGTCCAGTTCAAACGAATGAATGAGAAGGTCATAGGCAATACAAATACGTGTGTGTAAACCAGGTAGGGAAAATTGTGTTAAAATCCTTTGATTTGTATCTACAAAATGTACGAAATAGAAACGGAGCCAGAACAGTGTTTTAGATTATTTAAGGCGGTCCAACTTCTTTGCATTCTTTAGAGTTACTGACATTTTTAAAAGATGCAATATATTCAAATCTAATCCAAACTTTATCATTTGTTATTGCATCATACGATTTTTGGGAATCTCTAAACATTAAGTTCATATTTCAAAGAATCATTATCCAACAGTCTCTATAATAATATATGTGTTACAAAAAGATCGAATAGTAAAAAAAAAAACGTATTTCTCTTCACTAGGAATGGTCTTGCGCTCCTAATCTGCATGATTATGCCCAATACCAACTGAAGTCTATTTTTGATACCTTTACGTAAACTTGCACTTCACATTCAGGCATAGCGTACGATATGTTTTTAATATGTCGCTTGGATTTGTCCGTATAAGTGTTATGGAATACATGTATTAGGAAATATAAAACAGTTGGTAGATATGAATTTCTTATATTTTCTACTTTAAACATGCTTCAGTGAAGGGGAATACACTGAAAGGTAGTTCAAACGAGAATAGCTAAAACAAAGATATCGGTGTCTTTAATTATCCTTTTTGTCTTTGATCGTGGAATATTTATCAAGTACAAGACTTTGTTCTTTAATATGGAGGATTATATTATATATAGGAATGCCGATGGATCAAAAACTGAAATGAATAGACATTTCAGAGGCAAGAAATTAATCTAAATCAAAAAAGGGAGATAGAGTAAAAAGGGGACCAATTCAAATTTTAAATTATAAGAGAGATGTTCAATGATCTCCATTTCAAGCAAGACCGGTAAGATCAAAGCTAAGGGGGATAACCGCGGTGGTGATTTCCCTCTTTAATTTAGACTGGATTTTAGTTCAAAGTCTGTATTTGATGTACAGAATACATCTACCCCATGGGAAGGGTCGACAAGTTATGCTCAAAAGTTAAGTTTATATCAAACAGGCAGCAAAATACAGATTTCAGACGGCATTATCAGGGGGATTAAAGTCGACTTGGAGTCAAATCGTTTGAATTCCCCCGTCATCCAGTCACACGCTCAGTAATGTATTCATTTGGTATGAAATATGATTTTCATATTTATCATTGTAATGGTAACATAAAGGATTTCCATATGATTTGGAATGCATTAGCAAAACGTCCTTGACTCTGAAATGTGTATGAAATGTTATATATGTCCATCTGTTGAATTGGCTTTGTCCAAAGTCTCATTTATTTGGAATATTGATCAACATAAAGATTAAATATATGGGCAGTACAGTGTACTAATTGTACAAATTTTGTATTTAATAGATAAACAAGCTTAAGGTGCAACACAGATGCAATGTGCCGAGTTGAAAAACTTGCAACTGAAGGTGAATATTTTTACTTATTTGAGAACTTTACTTGCAACACCTTTACATGGATATTTAGTCTATGTTCTATCACATTTTGTAAAGATCTGAAAACCTTTTGTTCAATCATAAAGTCCTATGACCTTGACGTTTGACATTGGTCCCCAAAATCAATAGAATTCCTCCTTGACTCGTGGGGAATATTTGTGAAAAGTTTCACTTTATTATGTCCAGAAACAATTTTCAAACATCAAGACCTTCACCTTTATACCCAATATCAATAGGGCACATTCTTGACTCATATAAACTATTTATAGCAATTAAGTTTCATGATGATAGTTGCAATACATTCAATCAGCAAAGTCCCATAATCGTTGGACCCAAAAATCATAAAACATCCCTCCCTGATTCATGAGGGACATTTCTGGAAAATCTTAAAATGATGGGTGCAATATATACTCCGTTATGTTCCTGAAATGGAAAGGTAATGTTTTTGTTCCTGATAACCACACCTTTCCACTTGCTCAGTCTGGAATCATCCGTGTATTTTTGGCATCTGGACCAACCATCTGTTTTATTAGTTGGGTAGATTTATTACAACCTGAATTGTTACATGTATAACGTAGCTATAAATATTCCATTTTGGCTCCTTTTCTTTTCCGACCAATAAACCATTCCAATGACGTTCCGTTTAGCACAATGAATGCACACAAATCACAGCAAATCACAGCATCTGAGTCACCTTCAAATACAATGCTACGGAAGACTACAAATCGGAAGGGGACCACACGTAATAGAGAATAATACAGCAAGATGTACGATCAACATTCATTGGGCGGGCTGGTTGTTACACACTCAAGTGCTCTTGTCTATCTTACTCCATCTGATCTGTACAGAAATACAACAATAAGAGTGCGTCCTTAGATCTCAGCCACGTGGCAATGTAGATCACTCTAACTCCAGACGCTTCATCCAAAACCTATATTTCAATAGAAAAACTTGATCACCTTTATGGCTGTCTCTCTGTGATGCAAGCAATCAAGGCTTTCAACTTAGAAGTTTTTGTCATATTTGTATACGTCCAGTAGCAGAACTTTAAAAAATTCTTTTATCTGTACTAAACGCACCAAATTTAATGTCAACAACTTATACATGTTTCTTTTTAGTGTTTCCCAAACCATCAGAAGCCAATCGGGAGGTCGCTTCTGAGATTCGAACCCCTAAATAATTGAGGCGACCGGACACAATACCCAAAACGTCACACAATGTAAATACATGTGGCGACACCATCAAATAGACGGTAAATAACCAAACGTCAAAGAGGTTACTTGTGGCGACACCTACAGTAGTTAATAGGTCCTTCAGAAAAGGAATGATTTGGGGCACTATCCTTTCTGAAAGTTCGTCTGATCCTTGGATGATGACAACTTAGCTCGCTTCAGCAAGCAGAACACGGACTGGTTTGCATTTACATCCATAAGTGGTTTGTAGTACCACGTTGTTGTATCTTACGTGAAATATAAACTCCGTACGGCGGCTTCGCCTAAATATATAGGTTAAAATTTATAGGTTAAAATTTATAGATTAAAATATAGGTTAAAATATATAGGTTAGAATATATAGGTAAAATATATAGGTTCTGCGTAAGTATTCCGGATAAGATTGAATCTTTATTTTCCACCAATATGACGAATATCTTTTTGCATGGAGGTAAGGGCTGCATATCGGTCATATATTATCATTTAAATTTGTTCTTCACTTTTTTGGTGTGCTAGCCCATATGAAAAAAAAGCTCCTACTCTGCGGTCAGAAATTAGCTAAAATTCAGTGCGGCAAAACATGCACATGTTTCGGACATTTTAATTCCGAGCAGTGGAACTTTAATACACAAGACAATGTGGTGACATGAAGATCGCAGTCTTTAATAAATGTAAATAATGAGATGTAGCCTATATATTGGAGTCGTTTGTTGACCAAGATGCATCTTTCGTTAAATGTTCTTTTTCAAGTGCCATCCTCGTAGTTAGTTTACATTCACAAAACGTAATGTCAGGGAGTATACCAGTACGAAGTCCTGTGCACCAAGTCGTTCTACACGTGCTACATCTTTATCTGTTTGATGTACAGATAAAAGCCAAAAACACAAAACAATTGAAAACTAAAGACCACGTCAAGAAAGTTCAAACTACGTTTCAGCTTTTAATTTAAGGAAGGGCTTATTGTTAAGCAATTTACTTCATAGATAAATAAAGTTTTTGTCTTTAAAAAATAACAAGAGGAGAGCAAAGAGATTATAACATATCTACCACTGTACCTTAAATCATCAATTAGCGATTAACAAGTTTTTGGTCAAAAACACAGGTCTACCACCACGGACTTTGGATGATAACAAAAGATAAAGGAGGAAAAAAACTTAAAGAAGACTGATAGTAAAAGTTAAGTTAGGTACAAATGTAGTATACTGGATTGTTTGAACATTTGAAGGGGAAGAAGTGACTATAGCAATTATGATAACAAACTATACAAGAAATTGGAGAAATTCGAAGAAGACGCACACACAAAGGTAAAGCAAAGTTCCAACAAAGAGCATTGTCAACCTCCATAGATCAAAGGAAATATGTAGTATACAAGACAAACCTGCATGGACAATAACAAAAGAAGCAAACAGATAAACAAACAACAACAGCCAAAAAAAAAACAAAAACAAAAACAAGACAAAAGAAACATGAAACTCTAAAGACAAAATTCAAGGCATGAAAAAGAAATAAAAGTGTTTCCTGCAAAATTCGTCTTCCTTTTTATGACCATCTAAGATTTCTGCATCATTATTCCCAAGTGCTGATCATTTTATAACACGGAATTTCCGTGTTTTTTTTAAATTGTTTTGTCTGTGTTAATTCTAATGATGTTAAATTCTTTATTCAACAAATATCTTTAAGGATTATTTTCAGGACTGTTATCTTTTAATGGCGTTTCAAAATCTTATATTTCTCAAGTGAAATCAATGACCTTAAAAAAGAAAGAAAAAGGAAAAATCAAGGTGGACCTAACGTAACGGTTGAATTTTGCTTTAGCTTTGATTAAACTTCTGGTAACTTTATTGATGTAGACACGAAAATATCGCTCTCAGATCCTCTAAGTGTGACACGTGCAGCCAGAAATAAGGTGGACAAACACAATGTTTCTTTTTATACACATGTTAGAGGGACGATTATACTTAAGGAAGATTTACGAACCCGTACGTGTCTTAATAAGGCCTAAATACTCCAATTAACATTGTACGACTGTTTGATCAAAGTAACGTAGGAAAGAGTGCTCGTTTGTATTCTATAGTATGATACACCTGTCCTAGGAAGATGTTCTAGATTTCAAGATAAAAATGTTTTTTAGATTCCCCTTTGTTATTTGAAAAATGTGTCTCCGCCTTAATTGGAGAAACTGTTACATGCTTGGTTACCAAAACCTTTACTATCCAAACGATCATAGCAAAGAACAAGCTAGCCGTTTTGAACATTAGTGATACCCTGTCTTTTTTTTTTTTTTTTTAAGAAAAAAGTCGAATTTATTTGATTTCAAAATTTAATATTGCAAATGGAGCCAGCTACGGAACTTCTAGTGCATGTAGTTTTCAAATGGTTTTAGTCGTAACTTTTTTCTATAGGCTGCTTATGAAAGTTGCGTTTTGTACAAGAGAGGTTTAGGCATCTTCATAAATCGCGGTTCCGGTATGTCCTAATTAACCGTCGTATCGGAGCCGCGATTGATGAAGATGAATTTTAGATTGTTTCCGAAAATAATGTAGATGGAAGTTTTATCGAGACGGACTCCTAAAGTTGACTCTGAACTTTTTAAATTGACATTTTCCAGTGAATTGGGATTATTTTAACTTAATTAGTAGAACTCATGAAAGTAAAAGCTGTGTTTGTGAAACACGAATGTCCCCGGTGGCATCTTTGTCAGTATTAACACCATTTTTTGTTAAATAGGTGAACGGTCAAGGGAGGGTCACAAGGTCAAAAAGTTGGAGGAATATACAGCACTATCACATACCATCCAAAGTTATACCCAATGTTAAACTTTTTGAAGTTGGTAAAAGTTCAAGGTACCGAGGTCAAAATTTTGGTATTAATGGAAAGGTCTTGTCACAAGGAATACACATATGAAGCATGATAACCCTATTACTTACCATTCAAAAGTTATACATATTCTCTTTGAAAAGTAGGTAAAAGGTCAAGGTCACGAGGTCAAAAATTTTGGTATCAAAGGAAAGGTCTTATCACAAGGATTACACATGTGAAACATGAAAGCCCTATCACTCACCATTCAAAAATTATTCCAAATGTTAAAACTTTTCGCCAAGGACAAACAGATAAACAGACGGACAGACCAAAAACCATATGCCCCAGAATCTTTGATTCCGGGGGTATAAAAAATTTATTAAAAATACAGCAATTAGTATGAAAGTGTGACACTACCAAACTGACAGACGGACGGACTATATATGCAGCTTTGCTTTCCAGGTGACGTGAAAAAGACAAATCTGATTCGACAGTTACTTTTTTTTTTATATTAGTGCATATCGTGGGAATGACAAGTCAAATCAAAATAATAATCTCAACTGAGACACACGTTCTCTAAAATCACAATGTTATAACTCAATATCAAGATCTTGAAATCCGAACTTTTCTTTGAAATTTCTACGTGAATATTTTCTTAATTCTGAGCGACGCTTCTAATGCATAGATTGTTTATCACGTTAATTCGTATTTCATTGCTTCCACAAAAAGTGTCAATTTGTAAAACAGTTTACATCATTCAGCGAAATAATTAACCTTAACGATGGGAATGTATATAAAACATAGTCGTGTATATGCCCCCATCGATTTGAGAATTTCTTTAGAAGATTGGGTATTCAAACGTATAGAATTCCACGTGTTTCTGATAACAATTAGTCTGTGAAGAATCCATGCTTTGTTCTGCCGCTGGGGAGAGGGGAATACATCAATCAAACCTTACAGTAACCTAACGTCTCCTTGGTGGAGTGATAACAGGTGCCCGTGTGGTGGTACTATGATAGGAGTACTGATCCCTTCATACCTAATGATAAAAGGCTTTGTAATGATTATGTTTATCAATATAAATATTTCGGGTACTTTATTTTCAGTAAGTATGAAAGTGTGTGCGAATCCAGAAATGTATATATCCATCGAGAGGCGTTGGTGCAGTCTATGATTCTGATCAAATACATGCATTTACCAGATAAAAAGGCAATAGATTCCATGGAGGATATTATTTTTGACATTAAGATTTTTCTTCTTAAAAACGCACACAGTCGAGTTTTAGTATGGACAAATTCATGCCCCTGGTGTGCCTACCTTGGCCTTTTATCAATGACCTTGGTTCAAGGTCACCCCCACCCGCATGTTTGAGTTTTTGGCAATGATTCTGCACAATAAAATTTAACTCCATCCACCCATACAAGCCTCAATCCTCCATGAGCATTGACCTAGGTGCAAGGCCATTTCATATCTTTAATCATTTTACAAATCCATGCAGGTAGTTTTAACATAGTGAACCTTGACTTTTGACCTTGTTCATCTCTGTTCTGGTTATGATTTTCAATTCAAAATTTTATTCCAAGTTTGTTTTTGCATGTTTTCCTTGTTTTACTAGAAAACCCACAAATTTAGCTTTGATTGATAAGGTTCACGGTCACAACATTATGTCATATAGAGATAGTTATGTCAAATTTTAAAGTTCAAGGTCAAAAGTTGCAATCAAGGTCGCATGGTACAAACAGAAAAGGTATTGTCAAAAGAAATACATATGCATAATGTGAGAGCTTCTGGTGAAGATGTTATGGCCAATATTTCTCTTTTTGAACAAGCAGACATTTTATGTACTCTAAATAACAAACTTCAAAATCTGGAACATTTGGTTAAGTTCGTCAGACAGTAAATCTCAGGAAAAAACAAATTCACACGTAATCCTCATGTTTTATAGTTTTATTTGACTTCATGTCTATATATGATACATCATCTTTCTAAATCTCAACAATATATCACAACTAATACAAAAACATCATAACAAGGGGCACAACTCCTCTTGTAACACTACAGTCCCATAACAAAAAGAGGGATGCTCCGACCTAGCCACAAACATGTAGCTAGACATCAAAATATCATTGCAACATCCGAGCCAGAGATACATAAGAATATTAATGATCGTTAGAGAAACTTTATTAAACCTGCAACCAGATGAGGAAAAGATTGCACATGACATGGAGGTGTGATGAGTGTGCTTGGAATGAACTTTGTACATTTTCTGAGAGGTCATGACGAGTTACATCTTGGTAAAATTGAGAATAAAGCTTATGATCTACATGTAAATATTCAGCTGGTACAAAAGAACTTGCATGTACATTGTATTGACGTCATTTAGTCTGAAAAAAAATTTAAACATAATTTGAAGAGGTTGTTTGGGTAATTTACTAACAAGCTTTACTATTTATGAACAAGTTTGTTGACTGTAGCAAGTCTTATCCTAAATATGGTGACAATCCCTTAGTTATTGCTGATCTATAAAATCTATAAATATTCATGTTTGACCTTCAAGATAACCTTGAGCCTCATTTGAAGACAAGTCTTATATATCTTGACCATCACTGTAAGTTTGCTATCAAGTGGGCTACCAGATTGATGAACAGACAGATGGACAGACAGATGAACACAGAACAAAGTCATCCCTATATACTGTTTTTGTTCCACAAGCAACATAAAAATCCTATCAGATAGTACCCTATCATCTGAAAGTTGTGTGAGGCTCGAATTTTATATACATGTACATGTATGTTTGCTATATTCCTCCCTCCCCTGAAAAGTGTTTTTGAATAAGGGAAAGGACCTCTCAACTCAACAACCACCAGCAGCACCCTTCCCATTATACAGTGTTCTACTTAGATCACTCTTAAAGTCTGGTAATATGTGATACACTGTACACACAGTGAAAACTCTACCATGCCAGTGGTCAACATCCAAAAACTACACGTGTGTACATGTGGATAAGTAACATGGGGGTTCATCAACTTGTTAGTTTAAAATTCATATACAGTATTCTACTGGAGGAACAGAACATTCTTTTTAAAATATTGAACAGAAAATGAAACATAATAAATATGTACTAAATCATCAATGACTTAATCTAAGGGATAAAGAATATGCTTTTAAATGTGTCACACTTCTTTAATTTAAAGTGGTTCTGCATGACTAAAAATGTTGATAAAATAATGTGCATGTATTGTATGGGTGATAGCACACTACACAATAAATCTTATACAAGCATTCAAATTAAATTTAATATTATAAAGTGAAACTAAAGCTTGAACATTTCCACAATATCATGTCAAATATTGCACTAGACTATATCACATAATTGCAGTTTTCCCATACATGAACCTTCAATATTTCATTGCAATCAATCAGTCTCTAATTGAACTCATTACCTACAAAATTAAATTGAATATTTTATAACGAAATGGTATACCTTCTCACAAATGAAATGTAAAGTTTATACTATAATTTTTGCTTGTAAAAATATATGATGCATATTTGCTTAAAGCAAGTAGTTGTAGATACTGACTTTTTTATCCACATGACATTTAGTTTTTCAGCATGTTTTTAACTTCATGTGTGATAATGCCCCACAAGGAGCCCAGTACATTAATGGAAGAAGAAGAAGATAACCAAATGAAATTGATAATATCAAACCAAATTATAACCATGCATGCAGTTTTAAAGATGGATAATTAGCAATTAATCTATACAAATTTCTTACGAAGAATAAAAAAAAAATGAAAACTAATTCATCACAGGGATTAATGCTGTTACCAAGAAACTAGTATAACAAAATCTTGCTCAACCAGGAAAGATGAAACATACAAAGTGGGTTGCACACTACCTTAAGAATTATACACTGAGTAAAAAATCAAATTCAATAAATAATGTTCTTAATCTTTTTTAATATTAATTTCATATTCAAGTGGCAATCTCCTGTTCTTTTGAATTTTGAACTTATTAACTTAAAGCAACTTACATGTATATGGTGCAGGATAACTTTTCTCATGAACTTGTATTTCTAGAAATATTACAAAATGATAAAGCACACAAAATCATCAAAAATATTGCAAATTCATTATAATAAATAAGAATAAAAAACAAGGAAAATGGAACTAAAATCAGATTATCTCTGTACATAAGATGCTTTCTAGTGACAAAGCATTAATTACAAGTAGAGTACAACTGACTGAGAACATAAATAAAACAGAAAATGACAATAATTTACTTCTAGGATTCAACCGCTACTTTATCAACATTTGTATAAATATCGATTAACAAGTATCACACACACACACATAGATATCATCTATTAACTTTATGCACCAATATAGTGAACAGTTATGCCATTATTCAATCAAGAATTTTTTATATGCAAAAACAACAGGAATGTAGACATACTCTATTGAACAATTTTGTAACAAATCATTTTTAATAGCTGTGTTGTTATTCATGCATGACAGCCGTTCTTCACAATCCATTATCTTATGGCCATTCTCAAGGCATAGGAAACCAAAGGCAGTTTGAGAGGGAAAGGTTTGCTTTTTTATGGCCATTCTCAAGGCATAGGAAACCAAAGGCAGTTCGAGAGTTTGAGAGGGAAAGGTTTGCTTTTTTATGCCAGACTATCTGAATAATGACAATATTTTTTCTTTCCCCAAACTATACAAACTACATGTATAGCTTCATTAAGTTCTACTTAGGGTCAGAAGTTTTGACACTAAATGAAAAGTATACTAATGTTAAAAAACCTAGCTCTTTCTTTCAATCGATACCGCAAAGCTTATACGGTCAAGGTAAAATACAGCATTTCAATTTGTAAAGACCCTTTCTCAATGGAAAGACCGTTTCCTACATGTTTGTTATATTATATTAACTCGCAAATTTCTCCGGACAGCTGCCTTGGATTTTCGACAATGCCTTGAGACAAGGAAATTCTCTCATTTTAACAGACTCTAATTTTGACAACATTTCCCCAGCTTACTGTGTTATGTCGTACATGAAGCAAGCTAACATTTTGGTCAAGTCAAATGGTCCACAAAGCAAAAATGCCAGCATAATGTCAAATAAGATAAAAGAGAAAAATCAGGAATTTCTCTTTAAAAATGAAACAGAATGGGGCAGAGATGTACATTAAATCCCTTAATACCAAGTGTAATGGAATCCGCATCGTAATAAATAAAATTATATAACATCAATAAAATCTACAAACCATGACTTTCCATGCTGATGGAATGTTATGTCAACATATATAACAAGCAATGAACACATATGAGATCAAGCTTAGAGCAAAAAGAAATTTGTAGTTGCTTAGTGACATTAAAATGACCTCAAAAAATCATAATGTAATGTTAAACATAACCAAAATATGACGAAAAAAGGCTTTTATGTCAGTCTTCATAAAAACATTCAAAATACTTATTCAATCAAGCTTAAATAGAAAATATTGAGTTTGCCAATAGATCTCTAAATACAAGAGAAAGTAACTCTTCTTGGAATAATGCAGAATCAACAAATTTCAACCTATTTCCCAAAGGAAAATATATTAAATTATGCCCGTATCCATAAGAAAATTTCAGAGTGTTCTTTTTCAAAACATGTTGGCCCAGTTCTTAGTACAAAAAGGGATTAAGATAGCATTGCAGTGTCAACTTCCCCCCTTCCCAATCCATTTAACTGAGAAATTAACCTTTTTCTACAATATTCATTGTAAAGGGTGAATGTATCCACTAAGTTTCATAAAGAATTTAACAAAATAACGTTTTGACTTAAAGGGACAAAAAAATTGCATTTCATGGTACGGATGACTAGAATTCTATTCACCGTATCTTTTACATTACATGGGCTATCTTATAACGAACAAAACTATGGAAGCAAGAATGGTAAAGCAAATGTCATTAAAACAAAGAAGGGATTTCTACAGAGAGAATAAATACCTGGTGTATAATATCAACATACCGTGAATTTGGAGCTTAGAGACTGTGAAGGTACGTGCACAAAATGTCTGCTCCGATGATGGTGAATCTTTAAAATGACGCTATTTACAATGTGTCTCTTTAAATAGTATTTACATGCATGCAAAATGTACCAGTCAATGTGAGGAATGAGTAGTACAAAATTCAGAGCCATCCAAACACTCTGATGACCTAGCTGATGATATCAAAAACGTTTGTATGAGTTTGATGAATGGTGAAGATCAGTAGTACAAAAACAGTACAAATAACGATGATAGATGGCAAATGGATGGTCAACATATACTATTTTATGTACATCAACTCGGAATTAAAGCGTCCATCAATTTATTTCCTAGTTTGTGAAAAAAAAAAAGGATAAAATAAATAAAAATAAATCAACCTCCCACCCTCCCATGACAAAGAGCAAATAGGCTGACGTATAAAATCCCCCAAAAACTGAATACCCTTGCTGTTTTTCCTTTACTATGGACTGAAAGTTATTCAAAATCGAAGAAAGTATAACAATGTCATGTATGTTTAAGTCACATACAGGTACCTGAATACAATTAAGATATTCCCTGTGAGAAGTATAATTTCCAATTAACTGGGTTTACCTTGTTGTTGTATAACATCTACAGATAGTTCTAGTAATATACAGAAAGTTCTTTTCACATACAAAAGTAGTGAATAAAGAATTTCATATGGAACTTTTTAGCCAAGTACATGTATGTAGTTTTAAAGTCTTACAAATTGTCCAGTAATATAGGTATATCAATGGTAAGTATAAATTTCAAGGCCTTCAAAAGAATATACGCCACTGGATGAGAGAGAAATATTTGAAGTGGAAATGTACAGATGGCAGCAAATTTCAATCGAAGTTTTACCGGTGTAATTCAATGCTTATTACGCAATACTAATTTTTGAGTCTATTTCATGGCTTCAGCTTTTTTTCTCATCAGTATCAAATATATACATATATTTTTTTTCATTCTGATAAAAAGAAAGGAAGTTGTGTCACAATGGAAGACTAGGTTAAAAATAGATAATAAGAGATCAAGGAAAACTAGACTAGAAGCTTTCTTAAGAAATTCCCATTACAAATTTTTTTAGTGTATCCATAAAAATTTATTATGCTGAAAAATCTTATTTCTTGAATTCAAGAAATATCTGCACATAGCCAAAATACCACATACTGTACCAAAATAACTTTGTCTTAATATTACAGTTTGCACCATTTTGCAATGATGAAAGAAAGATGAACCTTCTATGACATGCTGATGACATTTAACTTATAAAAATGTCAAGTAACTTACAAAACGACGGCACACAGATGCTCAAATGCTCTATAGTGAGCAAATCAGATTTTTTTTCGGCTTGAGCATAACATTTAGCAATTCAAGTATGTTCTACATGTACTAATCATAAGCTATGATTATTAGGTATTCTCTTCAAGAATGGTATTCAGTCGCTTGTAACTGTCCACTCATTTTCAAACGATGAATGCAAACAAACATATTTCATCCTTAATTTAGCATACATGTAACTGTGTTTCTTCCTTCATCACTTTCACCTTTCAGGTTCGGATGTAAATCTATACTGTAACACATTCATCACACGACGAGTGTACTGAACACATCATACATGCCTAGTTTCTGATCTCGCAGATGGATACATACTGAGGAATCAAGCCATTAAGGACTCTGCACTCTTTGATAAAGGCCGATTCTTTGTTATCATAGTTAGAACTGATACCACTTTTTATTTTTATTTTTCATCATAATTTGATGAGCGCTATCTGCAAATGCTTGAGCATTTGTCATCATTTGTTCAGTCCGCTCTCCTAATTCACCTAACTTTTCCCCTCTTTCATCAAACAGCTGAAATAGAAAATTTTAAATACATGTTTATATGTACTTCATTCATTAATCTTCTTTTAAAACGTTTCAAGTATTGTATAGTATATGTAGGCTTAGTCCGAAAAATCTTGTCCAAACCAGCCTTTGACGGTTATTTGGATAGTTGGGGGCTGGGTTAGAATCAGTATAGGATTTGTCCTGATCCTAACCAAGCCCCAAACCATCCAAATAATTGTCAAAGGCTGGTTTGGGTCAGGTTTTTCTGACAAATGTAGGCTTACTGCTGAATTTTTAAGTAACTCTAATATTTTGCACTCTGCTGGCATTTTTTATTCTTGTATCTTAAATTTTCCCTTAAAGTTGACCTAGAATTTTTCTGAAAGAACAAAAAAAAAAACATGTGGCCTTGTATTAACTTGTAGTTAAGAGCTAAATGACTGAAGATGATGCAAACCTGAGTTAATTAGGATTCAAAATTACTCATTAGGCACATGTATAAATTTTAATACTAATGTTAGATTTTTTGGAACTTGCAAAAAGGAGAAGATGTCACTATAAAGCTTGTAAGTCATGAAAACAGCACTAAGTAATAAGCATGAGACAACGTTACCATTCTTGTTCTGCGTATATCCCCCGTGACAGAGCCGGCTTGGTTCTGTACATTCTGCATACCACCTTTACCCTGATATTTGGTAGCTAATCCTCTAGGTCCTTTACCACTCGCTTCTCCGACTGGAAGAAAAACAAAGGTCCTTGTTATATTGACTGGAAATACCGGACGCTGATTTACATAACAGTAGTTTTTTATACTAATAAGTTAAAGAAGATCCTGATGATAATCTCAACAGCACTCACAATAGAGCACAAAATTTAGCATTGACAGACCCCTAGCAAGCTAGAGGTGGGACCAGGTGCCCAGGAGGAGTAAGCATCCCCTGTTGGCTAGCCGCACCCGCTGTCGATGTTTAAGCACAAAAATGAAAACAATATATAAAATTCATACTCTGTCTGATGCTATGTCTATATAGAAAGTGCTATGGCCACAATGTCAGGGAAATATATTCAAAATACTAAGAACTGTAACTCTTACAAAGTGTATGTTGTGCCATCTTTGATTTAGGCATGTGAAGTGACCTTGAGCTTTAACCTCTGACCTTGAAAACCAATAGGGTTCATCCTTTATCCATGCTATATATTAAAAGTGTAGTGATTTTACACCTATTGGTTTCTCTTCTATTGTGATCACATGAGTTTTTATATACATGTAGTGTCATTTTGAAGATAAAAATCTGTGGTTCATCTTCTCCCCATGACCAACAATTACGCAAGATTTGGTAATTTGCCTTTGATTTGTTCACAAGGTTTCATGTGAACATACAAACGGCTAGGTTTCTTTACTCTCCTCCAAACTGTTATGTGGGGATAATTATAATAAACTTACAGAGCTCCTCTCTATCAAGCTGAGAAGGGGTGGATCCAAACCAGTTTTTGAAGAATCCTTGCTTGGGTGCCTCTGGTGTCTCACAGGGAAGGAATAAATCTCCTAACATCTCATTTAGATTATCACTGAAAGAAGGATGTGTAATATATATATATGTGTCTGTAAAAATACAGCTAATCAGAATATTCTTTACAATTTTGGAAATTTCAGTGTTTTTTTTTTTCTTTTGGCAAAAAATAGGAAACTTCAGTGGATCAGTATAAGTAGTCTTTAGATTCTATAAATTTTATCTCCCAAATGGTGAAGAAACTTTGTCTTTTTTTATTAGTGCTTACAATCTTAAAAGTGTGAGTCACATCAGTATGGTTACACGTGTACTTTAAATGTCACTTCTATCAATCAGTAACAACCTTGCTATTTATACCACGATAATTTACAGATATTTAAATTTTTTCTATTTTCATCTATTTTGAATCTCTGCAGGAGAGAAAACCATTGAATTTTCTTAAATATTTACAATTTCTGTGGGAGAGGAGAATATTATTATGCTACTGAATCATAGCAGTCTAATTATAAAAGTACTCTAAATGTTAATTTAAATTTATAAATACTAATGTCCTTGATAATTACAACTTGCTAACGAACTGCTAATTTGTTTAACATTTTACCTTATATCAGCAGAAAAAGTTATCTTTTGGATTTCTGTGGGAGACGGTAAATAGCAAGCATGTCCGTTACTACTAAAACAAAACGTTCTGGCGATTCTGAGGTCAGTTAGTGGCAGGAAGTCAATGTCAAGCAGAGGCTTAAGGCTTGGTAAGCTGAACGTCATAATCCGACCATTGGCCACGTAGCAGGCCAAACACACCGAGTCTGTAACAACAAACACCAACGATATACATGTAATGAGTATTAACGCTGTACTAAATATCAGACAATATATTCGGCATGAAAAATGATCATTTTGTTTTTAAAACATCAAAGTTAAATTCTCCATACTATCAAAAACTGAAACATGATGTCACAGAAAGAAACATAAATTCTACACTATGAATCCAGGTGACTTATGGCCTTTAAAGATGGGGATTCTACACATGTATTGTAAATTGCCTTTATTTGAACAGCAGTAATGATTACGAGTGAACATTAGTTTGTTTCGTGTACATTATCTAATTAGTATTTGCTGTAGCAAATGGCTAATGGACATACCATGTAAGATTCAACATGGTTGCTGTGCCAAGACATAAATTATTTTTCAAACAATAATAGTCCTAGTGACTTGAGTTGAATTTCTTTTAGAGTACACATACTATCCCATGTAATTATCAGATTGACGGTGATTCATCATGAACAATGGCACAAAAATCCATTTATATAAGTTCACATAAGACATAAATTATTTTTCAAACAAAAATAGTCCAAGTGACCCGAGTTAAATTCCTTTTCGAGTACACATACTATCCCATGTAATTATCAAACTGACGATGATTCATCATGAACAATGGCACAAAAATCCATTTATATAAGTTCACATAAGACAAAAATTATTTTTCAAACAATAATAGTCCTAGTAGTGACCCGAGTTGAATTCCTTTTCGAGTACACATACTATCCCATGTAATTATCAGACTGAATTTGATTCATCATGAACAATGGCACAAAAATTCATTTATACAAGTTCGCATATGACTAAGGAGTTCTTTTTCAAAGGTTTCACTATAAAAATTTAGGTTATGAAAAAATTAAAATCATGAATCACCGAGAAAATGATAAAAAAAAGACATTTGCAAAAATTTCAAAGAAAAATACATTTCAAAACTATCTGTTACTCATTTACATGTATATGGATGTCTAAATAGAATCTTTAGGTAGGTCATTGAAACAATACACTGAAGGGATAGGCCTGCTGTTAAATGTTTTCAACACGAGACCATCATTAGACAACAAAACAACTGAAGTTGAGTATGTATGTCAGCTTTAAAAAACATAGGTAATCACAGATTACGAAGCTCACCTCGTGACAGCAAAATTCAATTCAAACATATTTCTTAGTACATGTATATTGGCTTTTAAAGGCAAAACCACTCAAGCAGAAAAAGTAGGTCAAGGTCATTTTATGAAAGTTTGATCAAAGATACATCCAATATGCGAGTTTGGTACATGTAGCAGTTATACTTTGCTCAATATTGGCTTTATAGAGCAAAATCACTCAAGCGGAAAAAGTAGGTCAAGGTCATTTTATGAAAGATTGATCAAAGATACATCCAATATGCAAGTTTGGTACATGTATCACTTATACTTTGCTCAATATTGGCTTTTAAAGGCAAAATCACTCAAGCGGAAAAAGTAGGTCGAGGTCATTTTATGAAAGTTTGATCAAAGATACATCTAATATGCAAGTTTGGAACATCTAGCACTTATACTTTGCTCAATATTGGTTTTTAAAGGTAAAATCACTCAAGCGGAAAAAGTAGGTCAAGGTCATTTTATGAAAGTTTGATCAAAGATACATCCAATATGCAAGTTTGGTACATGTAGCACTTATACTTTGCTCAATATTGGCTTTTAAAAGCGAAATCACTCAAGTGGAAAAAGTAGGTCAGATGCTGCATCCAATGCATGGGTCCATCTCTGCATCCAAAGATGAATCACTTGTGCAAGTTTGGTTATTGTAGCATCAGTACTTTGTCAGATACTGAGCTACCCCAAACTTCTTATCCAAATCACTCAAGCGGAAAATGTAGGTCAGATGCTGCATCCGATGCATGGGTTCACCTCAGCATCCAAAGATGAATCACTTGTGCAAGTTTGGTTACTGTAGCATCAGTACTTTGTCAGATACTGAGCTACCCCAAACTTCTTAACCAAGTCACTCAAGCGGAAAATGTAGGTCAGATGCTGCATCCAATGCATGGGTTCACCTCAGCATCCAAAGATGAATCACTTGTGCAAGTTTGGTTACTGTAGCATCAGTACTTTGTCAGATACTGAGCTACCCCAAACTTCTTAACCGAGTCACTCAAGCGGAAAATGTAGGTCAGATGCTGCATACGATGCATGGGTTCACCTCAGCATCCAAAGATGAATCACTTGTGCCAGTTTGGTTACTGTAGCATTAGTACTTTGTCAGATACTGAGC
The DNA here is from genome assembly GCA_028142955.1 of Pinctada fucata. Classification (NCBI taxonomy): domain Eukaryota; kingdom Metazoa; phylum Mollusca; class Bivalvia; order Pterioida; family Pteriidae; genus Pinctada; species Pinctada fucata. The sequence goes on from AP027104.1 coordinate 1,502,023, forward strand.
TACCCCAAACTTCTTAACCAAGTCACTCAAGCAGAAAATGTAGGTCAGATGCTGCATACGATGCATGGGTTCACCTCAGCATCCAAAGATGAATCACTTGTGCAAGTTTGGTTACTGTAGCTATAGTACTTTGTCAGATACTGAGCTACCCAAAACTTCTTAACCGGACGCGGACGCGGACGCGTGGGGTTATAGCATAAGCTCACTCAACTTCGTCGAGGTGAGCTAAAAATTGAATAGAATTGCAAGTTTAACATGGAAAAGATCGACAGAGCCCACAATTAAAATCAATTGGTCAAACATAAAAGTAAAAAAAATAAAAGGTCCTATGGTAGTCCGACTACAGTTATAATGTAATATTCAACCTTTTTTTGCCAAAAATTAGCTTAAATTTGAAATTGTAACCAAACTGTTGATTGACATTACTTCTGGATGTAATGGTTTATGACCTAAAATAACATACCTCTAATGGTGACAACATCAGCTCTGACAACAAAAGAAGACTCCGTGATTCTGGTCTTGTATGGACAATGTTGTGAAGGGAGAGAAATCACCTGTGCAAAAGTTACTATACATGTTATATTGCAGTAGTGATACATGTACATCTTCCAGATTTACAGCTACATGTAAGTTTCAAAATAGACATAGAAGTGAAATCTCCCATATATCAATCAGACTCTAATTCCCATTTCACTTCCTAGCACTGTTTGCCAACAAACTGTAATATATAGAAAATGCTCCACTGCTTTTTGATTTCTTCAAGTTTCAAAGTTTTATAAGTACAATTTCATATAAGAATCAGACATGGGCAACACTTTCGATTAATTTTCCTGAACTTTTATTTCTGACTTAAGACAAACATGTTGTACAAATCAGCAGTTAAATGATTTCATCTCATATGAGTACCTCATATTTTCTTCAAGGTCTTCATATCATATTTCATTAAAGATTCATTAAAGGAAATTTTTTTTACTTTAATTAAAGGACTAGATGTGCTAACCCCTCATATCAGCCCTACAGTTTCCACGAAAAATGCTTTTGATAAACAAATTTTTTAAGCCAGGCTTCCACTGTTGCGAATGAAGAGGAGAATGAGCTACGATCAGAGGTGAATGAACAATCATGTCACATTCTTGTCTGTTCTCATGAAGTATTTTTTGGCGCGATAGGCACACGATAGCGCCGCAATACAACAAGAATATGCTAGGCGTCCGCTACAATAGTGAGGCAAGTGTGATAAGAATAGGGAAGAATGCGACACAAATGTGCTACGATAAAAAAACACTGAGGCGAATGAAAGGCGAATGCAGGAGATTGATACACGACTTCAACCTGATAGCGCTGCGATGCAAGAGATTGAGACACGACTTTAACCCAATAGCGCTGCGATCATGACAAGAATGTGACATGAGCAAAATCAAAATCATTTGACATATCCAGGAACATCAATACCCTTTGTTGACTTTAACCTCTTTCCAGGTTGTTTTCTCTTGAAAGTCATTGTCGAAGTTTTCAAAATATTAAGTCGCACACTTTTACATCAACTCTGAGATAATTATTATTGTCACTATCGTGTGTGTATATAGTACTATCAATATCGTGTCGAGATCGTGGCTGATTCGCGTTGATTTTTTTCATTCGCATCACATTCTCGGCGCATTCCCATCACATTCGTGTCAGATTCTTTCTTGTCGGGTCTCTATCGTGGCTCATTCTCCTCCACCTTGGGAACAAGAATGCACACGAATGTGAGGAGAACGCGCTGCGAATGGAGGAGAACATGTGCCGCAAGTGTGAGGGGAATAAGAATTCAGATGCGAATATTTTAAACAGTATGAAGCATTTGCATCGGTGCCGCGAACAGAGGAGAATGCAGGAGAACATGACACGATGGTGACATGATGAAACAAGAATGCCCGCAATTGAGAGGAGAATGCGCTACGATTAAACAACCAGACTTGTCAGAATGACAACATAGCTCGCCGGTGGCAACCATATGTAAATTGCAACAACAACAAAAAGTAGGTAAAATTTCAAGGTCAAGGTCACTAGGTCAAAATTTATGGTACGGCATGAAAGGTCTTATCACAAGGAATGCACATGTGAAATATCAAAGCCCTATCACTTACCATTCAAAAAATATGGCCCAAGTTAAAGTTTTTGAAAAGTAGGTAAAATTTCAAGGTCAAGGTCACTAGGTCAAAATTTATGGTACGGCATGAAAGGTCTTATCACAAGGAATGCACATGTGAAATATCAAAGCCCTATCACTTACCAATCAAAAAATATGGCCAAGGTTAAAGTTTTTCAAAAGTAGGTCAATCATCTCCAAGGTCAAGGTCACAAGGTCAAAAATTTTGGTATCCATGGAAAGGTCTTGTCACAAGGAATACACATGTGAAATATCAAAGCCCTATCACTTACCATTCAAAAAATATGGCCAAGGTTAAAGTTTTTCAAAAGTAGGTAAATCTCCAAGGTCAAGGTCACAAGGTCAAAAATTTTGGTATCCATGGAAAGGTCTTGTCACAAGGAATACACATGTGAAATATCAAAGCCCTATCACTTACCATGCAAAAAATATGGCCAAGGTTAAAGTTTTTCAAAAGTAGGTCAATCTCCAAGGTCAAGGTCACAAGGTCAAAAATTTTGGTATCCATGGAAAGGTCTTGTCACAAGGAATACACATGTGGAATATCAAAGCCCTATCACTTACCATTCAAAAAATATGGCCAAGGTTAAAGTTTTTCAAAAGTAGGTCAATCTCCAAGGTCAAGGTCACAAGGTCAAAAATTTTGGTATCCATGGAAAGGTCTTGTCACAAGGAATACACATGTGAAATATCAAAGCCCTATCACTTACCATTCAAAAAATATGGCCAAGGTTAAAGTTTTTCAAAAGTAGGTCAATCTCCAAGGTCAAGGTCACGAGGTCAAAAATTTTGGTATCCATGGAAAGGTCTTGTCACAAGGAATGCACATGTGAAATATGAAAGCCCAATCTGTATTGGTTTAAAAGTTATAAGCAAGGTTAAAGTTTTTGTGCACGCGCACGCAGACGCAGACGCCAACGCCAACGCCGACACCGGGGGTATGACAATAGCTCTCCGGACATTCGTCCCGGCGAGCTAAAAACACCTTATTGTACCTCTATCGCCTCTGCATTCGCGACAATGGAAGCTTGGCTTAATCATCACTTTTTACAATGTTGAATATTTGAGAAAATACTACGTCATAATTTTGAGCTCTCGTAACTTCACGCGTGTGATGTATGACGTCATATTCTAACGTCATTTACCCTGAATGACGCAAAACAAAGGAAAACCATCGCATTTTACACAAAAACTTCAAAATTCATCTACACTCCAGGCCTTGCCTGCGATATTTTTTATGCAAATTAAAAAGCCGATCAGAAATCCATCAATTGGTACAAAAATATTTATGGGCAAGGCATGGAGCGCTATTTTATTTAATAATTTTGTATTGAAATTTTGCTCATTTATTGATATTTTCAATGATTTCAATGTTTTTAGACGTTTTGTCATCCTAGTATTCAGTATAGGACTGGCAAATCAAAACAGGCTTTCCTGATTTGGATGTACCATACATTTGACATTTTATAAACTAGAATATTATGGATATATGAACAACTTTGAAAATAAGGCCAAAATGGCTGGTTACCGCACCTACTCCTTTACTCCCTTTTCTTCTATTTTCTAAGAATATGAAGAAACTTTCTTACAGAATATTCATATGGGAGTTACATTACATACATTACATATTACAATTGAAGGGAAAACAGCTGCCTTATTCTTATATAAATGGTACTCAATAAAAACAATTACAGCACTTGTTTACACTACCCACCATAAATAAGTATCCAGGTAGAATAAACATTAGAAATTTCATGAAAAGCTCATCCCATTATTTTCTCTTCTGAGCTTTTAAATGCATGAACATATACAATATATTATTTGCATCATTTATCTTTATACAAAATTAGAAAATTTTTCAGAATATTTTTAGAAATTTTTCATGTTAAAAATGGACTTTTTTGGGGGAAAATTGCAAAAAATAATAAAAGAAAGATCAAGCGGAAAAATTTACTTCAATTGATAGCAGAATGATTAATCTTCAGATTTTCAAAACAATGGAACAAAAATCTTCACTTTTTTAAAAACAAGAGAAATGTATTAGGTGGATACTAATTAAAGGTGGGTAGTGTATTCATACAATTATACATTCATTATCACATTTGTATACAAAATAATAATTGGTACTTTTTGTTTTGGGGGTGTCATAGCTGAACTTATATACACCCTAGGGAATGAAATCATTTGGTTTTAAATATTAAAAGAAGAGAGTTTTACCCTTGCTTGTTTTTCTGAGCAAATAATGGCATACTGCTTGTCCCCTGTCCATTCTGTTGATGATGTGGGAGAGATTTTTGGCCTTTGTACAACAGTGTTTTGCCCTGAAAATATTAAACATTATCATTGTACATACATGTTATCATTTGTAAAAGATCTTTTCAGATGGGTCAACAGAGATTTATGGCATACTGTGAATGGCTAAGAATTCGTGGGGCACACATTTTCATTGTGTTCATGGAAGGTTTGACCCACAAATTTTCGTACCAACAAATACATGTATGCGAGCTTTCTTATTGGTGAAACAAGCCTCTTTTTCACACAGGAAAGCATTTGCATCATGCCAGTGAATACAATCTTTCTATGTGTGAGCCTGTCATCGACAACATTGAATTCCGATCTAGCAAAACATTGCTAACATTTTATTCTGACCGTGAGCATTATTCAACAAAACAGCTATTTCAATACTGCCTGTCAAAGTAGAATTATGATTGATAAAAAATTGTCAGTTATTTGCTGTGTTTGTTTTTTCAGTGATGAAAACAACCAAATTATGACATTTCGCATATCTAATGAGAAGATTTTCTTTCTTCCAAATCAGCAGCGCACGCGCCTTTTCAGGGTTTGTGTGTTTGTGTGACACTAAGTGTTTGTGTGACACTTCCTGTGTGTTTGTGTGACACTAAGTGTTTGTGTGACACTGTGTGTTTGTGTGACACTTACTGTGTGTTTGTGTGACACTTACTGTGTGTTTGTGTGACACTTACTGTGTGTTTGTGTGACACTAAGTGTTTGTGTGACACTTACTGTGTGTTTGTGTGACACTAAGTGTTTGTGTGACACTTACTGTGTGTTTGTGTGACACTTACTGTGTGTTTGTGTGACACTAAGTGTTTGTGTGACACTTACTGTGTGTTTGTGTGACACTTACTGTGTGTTTGTGTGACACTAAGTGTTTGTGTGACACTTACTGTGTGTTTGTGTGACACTAAGTGTTTGTGTGACACTTACTGTGTGTTTGCTTCTCCTTGTCTTTTGTAGAGGTATCCCTCCACTGGTCCGAGACGGTCGGTATTAGCACCCCATTACAATCTAAGAAAGACATTGTGAGTATTGCTCCTTTTAACCTGAATATTGTTCCTGAAAGAAAGATGTATATCATTATAAACCAATGTGACATACATGTACGAGGAACATGAGTGTAGTATTGCTAATTATTTTCGTGCATGAACATTGATGGCGGGTGGGGCTAGCCAACAGGGGATGCTTACTCTTCCCGGGCACCCGGTCCCACCTCTAGCTTGCTAGGGGTCTGTCGATGCTAAATTGTGTGCTCTATTGTGTTTATCATCAGGATTTTCTTAAACTCATTTGTGTCACAATTATGCCCTTTGCCGTATGGAGCTCGTAAAAAAGTTCCCCGCAAGGGGTTTGACAGCAAGCATTTTGAATATTTTTCCCTGACATGATCACCATAGCACTTTCTATATAGATGTTACCTCAGACAGTGCATGTATTTTAGAGATTGTTGTCATTTTCATGCATTAACGGGTGCGGCTAGCAAACAGGGGATGCTTACTCCTCCCGGGCACCTGGTCTCACCTCTAGCTTGCTCAATTGTGTGCTCTATTGTGAGTGTTGTTGAGATTATCGTTGAGTCTTTGCGGAATACAGAGTAATTCCCTATTTGTGAAGGTATCTGATGTAAAACCATTCCATTATGACATCATGAAGTTAAGGTTGACTTTCGTGCAAAGTTTTCTCAGAGTTTTAGGACTGTTTCCATAGAATTTAATGATGTCACAAGTAGTCGTCGTCAGATACTGTTCCAAATGGGAAGTAACTCTGGTTTTCAAAAATACCAAATAGTCACACACAGACCTCATCAGGAGTCTGTAATTGAGGGATCTTCGAATGTTAAACATCACAGCTGTTGGTGGATTTATACATGATAATGTAATAATCAAATATTGTTTGAATGGCAGGCCTTTGGTTCTGACTCTGATATAATAGTTTTGTACGAACACTTACCGCTTGGCGATACAATAACAGGTTGGGATAATCGCTGCTCCCCCGGAGGAGGTAGATTTAAAACAATAACTAAAACAGATCCTAGACTGGTCCCTAGCCATAAACAAGGGCACGTGTAGTTATCTGAAACAATAATCAGATATTTTCAATCCTCTTTTATGGGCAAAGTTTAGGATAATTTTGTGACACTATTAGTTGTTTTTTTTTTTAATTTCAGAATGTAAATGGAACAAAAAACCTTTTAAGTTGAAAGTTTCCATTTTGATCTGCGAGTACCTGTTTTTCGAGTATATGAGTCTGAGAACACAAGAGATTGCACTCCCTCTTTTGATACGTTTTCCAGACTTGACATACTTGAGCTCCGGGAACGAGAAAATGAGGAAGTATCATTGCGATCTGAAAGAAAACCATTTCAAAGTGCAAAGAATGAAAGAATTAGGTATTATCCAATAGACATGTCAAGAGGGCTTATATTTGGTTAAGTGATCAATTCAGTTTCATTTAAAAAGGAAATATTAATTTTAAATATCAAGGACTAATTGATGAAAATTGAACAATCATGTTCAGAACATTTTCCTTTAAATGCTTATTAATTTGTTGTATTTTGTTCAAACTCCAAACTCTGAGTATAAACTGGAAAACTGCTAACTAAATTCTGACTTTATTATTTTAAGAAATTCTAAAATTTCACAAGCAGCTTTTTTTCTATAAATAATCTTTTAAGGTGTTAAAGCTAAAGTTAAATATTTCAAGAAAAAAATTAAATCTAATTGAAATGTTTGCGCAAAGCCATCTGGAATACTCTATATCTGGAATTTTAAGATGGATTTTATTTCTATCAGCGAGTTGACTACAAATCGTGTCACGTACAAAATGAAAATGTTAAAAAGTACAAAGTTTGGCAAATATAATCTCCATGCAATAATCATGAATAAAAAAAATGTTTAAAACTTTATCATGAGATATTTCTACGATTGGTTACTAAATTGCATGTGAAATAACCTTCTTCCATTAATCAATGTATTTCTTGGAAATAAAACACTTAATTTAACAAGTAATTTTGCCTGTTCGACCATGTTGACCATGACCTTGATGGTGACCGTTACCATCTTTGGGCATCGAGTCTTGTCATACATGACAATCACATCAAGTTTGATGATAATATGACGTACATCAACCAGGTTATAGATAATATGTAAACGTAAGCCTATCAGACGGATAGACATCAGACAAAGTGTTACCAATACACCATGTCGTTTTTGCTTAGTAGATGACTTTATATCAATCATAAGATTAAGAAATATCGGTTTAATGTGCAATCTCAAAGGTGCAAATTCAAATTATTTTGAATGAGTGAAAACTTTTTATCATACTTATAGCTATCTCTAGAGGGCAAAAAAGCATTCTTAATAAAAAATTTGTGATTTATAAAAATGGAAGACAAAAGAAACAATCTTAGGAAATTTAATCCACGTCACGTAAATACATATGAAGACATTATTAATAAAAATTTGCAAATGGGGTCTGCACTTAACTTACCACAGTTCTCTGGTTTAAGGAAGACTGGTATAAAGGAAAAATGATTACAAATCTTAACATACATGTATGTCGTTTAAATATAACTTGGAGAGCTATTATAAACAAGGGAGACAAGCCTTAATAATAGCTTATCATTCAATGGGAAAAGTTTTTAAATCTTACTCGCTATATCATCTTGTTTACATAGATAGATAAGGTCAATAACGGCAGACAAGCCCTGATTATGCCTTATTTCTAGCAACCTACTGAACATGTAATAGGGTAAAAGCTATAACACTGAATTTGACATGAATTTGATATCTATAACTCTGCGGAAAAAATCACATGATACATATATCTAAAATAGTACATATGCACATTTAAAATTGATATCAAATGCAGATTTTCATATTTATGTACTATGAATTTAGCATCATAAATGAACAAATCTTAAATAAATTGTATTTTCAAGTTATTCAAGCATGGCATTACAAGAAGAAATCTTATTCTTATAATAGAGATATTTTGTTATCAATTACTGTTAATCTAATCTATCGCTACGGGGATACTTGCAATTCAAGTTTCTAATCAACATCCAAACTCATTATCCAAACACAAGTTTGACCCATGTCCAAGAAAGCTCTATTTTTTAAGGCTAATAAAATTTTGACAATCATAATACATGTATATCTTTAACAGAGGAAATGAATGTTAGAAATGTTGTGATAACAAGAGCTTTTTTGGAACACACAGGGTAATAAACCAAATTCACCAAAACACTCCGGCCCAGGAAATAGCAATAAAGCGGATATTCATGGATAACAAAATTTTGCCTTAATTATAAAGCAAAAGAATTTCATTCTTAAAATCATTTCATCTAATCAGAATTTTGTCAAATAATCCAGGTGTTTGACTTTAATGCTATTAACTGGCAAAGTTTCAAAGCTCATCTGTGCCGTAATATTTATTGAATCACCCAAAATAGATATTTTGTGGATGCTATTATCATCATGCCAATCTGTGAAGCGTTCACCTCAATTTTCTACATGTATATGCCTCATGCATAGTAATAATACCTTGTGCATACTTTAAGTACGGCATTATACGACAAAGATGAGCTAGAAACGTGAAAAAAAGCTGCGGAAAAAAAGCTGGAATATGATAAAGGCACACCTCCACCACTGCTTGTACCAGCCCCATTGGCTTCTTCAATGGAAGCGACACTTTGTGCTTTCTGAAGCCGTCTTCCACCAGTGGTTTTGCTCCGACGGAATTCTGGGGGGACCCGTTTTTGCTTTAAGCATGTGGGACTCATACATACACCATTTATCTAAAACAAAACAGCTGTGGCTCAGTTTCAATATTAGTGTCAACTACTGTACATCTCGGAGACCGTGGGCAGGTGAAAATAAAACAAGTGCTCCTTTACCTCTCTTGCAATGACATCTCTCTGGAGTAATTTATTCAGCCTAATTTGATTAAAGGAAGACTATCCAGAACTTCTTTTTGCCAATATACTTCCCTCCCTCCCCTCCCCTAATTTTTCAATCTGAATTCTTCTATTTAATTTTTCTTTAATACTCAATTTTGCTCAAATTCAGTCCTGTATATTTCTAATCATGTCTTGATTCAGTGCCTTTTTCTCTTTTCACTGAAAATCATTGATAAAAAGCTGGGACAACTGTACATCCATATATTTCAATGCCAAAATTTGTTGTGGGTAAGCTGTACATTCATATATGTTAAATACCAAAATTTGGTGAATTGAAGTTTTTTCTATGCACACAATCTAATTATGGACTGTCAACCTCTATAGAATTTGACAAATTTATATAGTACAATGCAAGGAAGCAAAATGCAACACAAACTAAAGCTTTGAGGGAAATCTGAAATAACATAAAACCAAGGTGAGTAAGTAGACAAAAAATTAAACACTGCAAAAGCTATGAAAAGTAGGAAATAAATGAGAAATCAGGAGTATCTATAAATGAATGCCATGCTGAACACTTGTACAACAGAGGATGGGGAAGTACACATCCAATCCTACATGCACCAAAAAAAAAAATGTTTCAGTCAAAATTACGATTAAAACGTTTCGCCCGAAGTTATTAATTACAAAATGATGGTAGAATATTTTAGAATCAGCATATAGAGAAGAGACTGAAACATTTTCCTTTTTTTTTTTTTAAATTTGAAGAAGGACTTATCGCAATGTCGCTGAAAGATTTTAAAACATGCTTTTTAAAGGCAGGCCACGATTCTCACCCTGAAAAATAGCCAAAAAGAACAAAAATCTCAGAAACCCGTAACAGCATTCAAGGTGTCATACATGTTATATAGTTCATAATCAGAATGACATACCAGGTAAAATGGCTCTCTGTAGTTCGTCTACAGTACACTTTTCATGAAGAAGTTTCCCCTCGTCGCTGGTCATATCAAGCACCTCTACCATGAATTTTTTGTCATCTTTATCGTTACCCAGGACAATATTTTTGACCTTACAGCTCATTCGACGTAGAAAACTTCGGGGAGGGGGCTGAGGTTCTGAGTCAGAGAGGTCGTCACTTTCAGGACGTTCTAACTCGTCTTCGGACTTTTCCAATATTTCTGAATCACTGTTGCTGGACGTGATGTGTAACTTCTCCTTATCTCGTTCTTTTGGTTTCTTACGTTTTTTGTTCTTATTGAAATGAAAATTAGGTACCGAGAATTTTCTGTGTCTAACTTTCGGAACAGGAGGCAGTTCGTCGAGATCTGGTAATTGCTCAGTGTCAGGGTCTGACGACGACCTTGGCCTACTTACAGTTTCTATAGGAACCCTGTTCTCTTCAAATTTCACTTGTAACATACTGGGGTCAGATACTGTTTTACATGCAGTTTTTTTCGGTCTATAGTTTGATTTTTCATGTAATTTTGAATCTGAAGGAGAAGTAGGTAGATTTTGTATTGCATCGAGTCCCTCATTAGGCCCTGACGGAACGGAGACAGATCGCCCCACATTCACTGAAGCATTATTTGCAAGACTTGCAAGTTCCGATCTAAAAAAGTCCTCGTTATAGAGGTCAGAGTCTAAGTTATTAACAATCCTATCTAATTCTTCAGCAGGGACAGCCTGCTCTATTTCCCCATATTCTTTATTTCTATTTTCATCTAATTCTTGAGTATGGCCCTCATGTATAGCAGTGAGTGGCTGTAATTCACTCCTTGAATTCTTTTTCCTTGGTTTTGCTTTAGGACTTGGCGGAGGGCTCGAAGATAGCTGATTACACTGAAAACGACAAAGCACAACAAAAATTCTAAACAAAAGTGACAAAAAAACAAACTTAAATCAAATGACAAAAACTGAAATGATTGCGCCTACAAGCATAAAGGTGATAAAATCAAATAAAAGTACACATATAATTTTCTTCACACTATATTCAATAAAAAAAAAATTTGCTTAAAGAGGTGTACGTACATGTATTAGCAAGAAAAGGTCAAATATTGTTCACAACAATTTTTTCTTCAAAATTCATTTTCATTGAATTTTCTTTTAATTGAAGAAAGAAAATGTGAACAACATTCACTAAAATTTGGAAAAGTTTGCATTTGTAAGCACGTGTCAGAAAATAAACTTTAAAATAGCAAAGACATCTTAAGAAAAAATATTTAGATGAAATATTCAATAATCATGCTTTATTCAGTGTTTAATTGAGCAAATTTGAAAGAATTCTTAATTTTTCAATCAAAAAGAACTTTCAATCTTACAGTATAAACAATATGATTTTCATCTTTCAGTTTCAGAGACTCAAGAAAATAAAATGAAAATGTATTTAAAGTAAAGACTGACATGAGATTGCTTAATTTAAATGCATTTAGAAATAATGAAGCAAAATTAAGAATCATCCAAAAAATTGAAAATCATGTTTATTAAAAACCTATTTCAAAATCATATAATAAGAAATAATGTGCCCCAACTCCATGCTTGTGCATTAATAAAAATCCTGCTCAATTTTTTAAAAAGTGCTCTTGAAAAGGCGACCAAAAAGTAAAAGTATCTTCACTCAAATAATAACTCTTATTTCCATTCATTTTTTAAAAATCATAGAAAACCATTCAATAATGAATATGCGGAGAGGTTCAAAGATATAAAATTCACATGATGGTGTAGTAGAAGTTGTCAAAATTCACAGAAAAAATAATTTTTTGTTTGTGTTTTACCATTATGGTTATACAAGCCTCACAAAGCTGAAAATTCCAATAATTTGGGATAATTAGCATTGTATAAATGACATGTAGCAATTACCGCTGCATAATTAGCAATTAGCATTGTACGAGAGCTCTTGATATTCAGAGTGAATGATCAGCTAGACTTCTGACTATTATTTACAGGTAAATCAACTTTTAATTCTAATACTGCAGGTTAAAAATTTCTAGCAAACATAATAACATATACGTTATCTTATCTTTACTTTAGCCTGAACAATGAAATATCAACCAATTCAAAGGAAATTGGGCATTTTTTTCGTATCACATCAGCCAAAGAATTTTAGAATTTTCCATATTTGTACTAAAGTACGATGAAAATCTTTTCTCTGTTCATGTAATTGTAACCTTATTAATTGGAAGACATACGACCTTGTTAAATGTTACATCACCAAATCATGTGGAAAATTGTGTAAAATTCAAGGAAATGATATACAAGTAATAATAATTTTTTTTTTCTTAGTGCTTGACAAGAGTATCACAAATGACACTTAAGATTACATGTGTATGACCTTGACCCTGCCATTAAGCAGGACTCTCTCTCTATCCATGGTTAAATATTTGATAGAACTTTCCTTCAGATATGGGTTTTAATGGTTTGTTTCTGCCCAGGTTTACTTATTCACAGGACTATAAATATGACCTTTGACCTTGAAAATCCTCATGTCATGATGACCTAAGTACAAAGCTTAAGGTCAAGTCTTTTTTTGAAGCAAGGTTATGGAAAAAAATCAACAGATATACAAACTGATGATTGACGGATGCACAAAAATAATAATCAAGAACTGCCTCATATCATAATATGTTTTTTACATTGGGAAACCGTAAAATTATGATATGAGGCAGTTCTTGATAATTATTTTTGTGCATCCGTCAATCATCAGTCTGTATATCTGTTGATTTTTTCCATGTCCTTGCGTCAAGAACAGACTTGACCTTTAGCTTTGTACTTAGGTCCATCTTACTGTATAAGTTGAATTAGGCTCTATATTATATATCTTCCCCTATTTACCTGTTCAGTAGTTGGGGACCTAGCCCCTTCCTCCGGCCCTGATCCCTCAGTCGTTGGGAATTTTTTACTCCTTGGTGACCTTGGCACTCTTTGATATGGATCCATTGTACCTACAATTTACAACATGTTACAAACACTAATCTTTTAAGTTATATTTCTTTCAACGTAAGGAATATATTTTAAACTTATGTAAAGTTATCATGTAACACTTTTAATATGTCTTCATATTTGACAAGATGAAGAACCCTATTGCCTTACAAGGTCAAAACCATGTGCACTATACATGTGTACTAAGTAAAACCTTGTGGACAGAATTTGACCTTGAAAGATGAATAAATCGATCATCTTCAGATGACCGATAATATGTATAGAGATGCTGCTATGAATCTGCCTGGACCCGTTGGTCTACAATTGTGTTCACAAGATTTGACATTTAATGTCCATTGTAGCCTCAATCTTGTTACCATGGCGATCTTTTGTGGCAAGTCTGAAGACCAAAATAATTAGGATTTAGTTAGCATCCTGTCCACGAGATTTTAAATGTGCTATTGGTGGTAACCTAAACCTTTGACTATTGGAATCAGTTGGGTTCTTCCCATATCCCAACAAGAAATGGGAAAGGAAAATGGAAATAAAAACAGTGGTACATATCATGTCGGATGACAGGTGTATAAAATGCAGTAAAACTATTGTTTTATTATGCATTTCATCTAGAAGTTAACACCAAAGAAAGAAATGTCCCTGGCCTTTGTAGCTTTATAACATTCTCATGTACATGTATGCTAGTGGCTTAAGGATATATCCCTCTATCATGTTCACAAGGTAATGGATGAGAAATAAAGCAGGTATACAATACAGCAATATCAGATGATAACATACCATATAGATCAGGAGTTCCCATACTGATTAGAACAGTTTTCTGTACATAGTCTATTATTGCTAGCCCAGACTCATTTCCAAAGGCCAATCTATAAATATAAAATTCCATGTCAAATAATGGCAATTTTTGTGATTTAAATGAATGAAATATACATGCACAAAAATCAAAGAACTTGAATCCTGTAAAATCAGCGCCTATACCATGTGTATACTGTTATAACAAATATCTGAATATTCAAGTCTTAGAACTTTTCTAGTTTTGTGGCTTAATCTACTTTATACATGAATAGTAAATATAACTATGCAAAATATACTTAATGAAATTTCTTTATCATATGGTATTTATCAAACTCAATCGTAATGAGTGATTAAAAATCTTCTAAAATAGCTCCCAGTGAAAAATAACACAAGTTGTTTCAAAAATACTATCTAAAATAGAATGTACTGTATTTGCATCTAACTACATATTATCAAGGGGGTCCAGAACAGTATCCGAAAGAACCCCATCGGAAAGCTCTGGATCAATAATGACGTCACAATAGAAACGGCGACATTGGCGCATTTTTCGCAAGAAGGTCCGCATTAAGTAACGTAGAAATAAGGGGGAGTGGGGTAACAAAATCACTATAACTTAAAAACTGACGGTCAAATTTCAACAGGAATTTAACGGTATTTCACTTGACATATGAAGAGGATAATATCAAGTTTTTATGAAAAATAAATGATAGGGTTTCAGATAAACGGACTTTATTATTAAAAATTAGCAACTCAAAGACGTTTTGAAAATAGACATAAATTTATCTCTTTTCGACAATTTTTTTAAAAGTGTTAGTGATCATTTATAATTCTATTCATATCCGATTGCCCACATCATATCTAAATGAAATATACAGAACTTGTTAATATTCTGCCTCTACAGAAGATTTGTAACTGTTTTTCATTACCTAAAGTATGTTAATTTTAACGTCACATTTACGGCCCATTTTGGGGCTTTGAATTGGTATATGTGTACGTTCATAGCTTCAAAACTAACGGTGAAAAATTGATGAAACTTTGCATGTAGAAAAAGTATATTTCAATTATTAACATTTATAATTTTTAGGGAAATTAAATGATAGGATCAAATTTAAGGCTTGCTGTTCTGGACCTCCTTAAAGCAAACTGTAAGAGGAAAAGGTAAAATTCTAAAGAACGATAGAAAGTAAGCGAGTACTTACAAACCATACGATGAATTGACAGCCATAGTCGTGATATTTCCTGGAGGTTCGTTATCGAACCAGTTTAACGAACACACAAGGTAAGGATAGAATCCTGCTGCATACTTCCTAGAGCCTGATCGGACTTTTACAGCAGTACTAATATCTCCCTGAATAACAAATATTATGTACTTTTATCAATAGATTTCATACATATACAGGCATGTTCAGGTCACAGGACAGTAAACATAGCTTAGCACCTCTAGTAGAACTTGAGATTGAAATCTACATGTATAAGCACCTTTATAAATGTAAAAGCACTGTATCCTATACACACTGCAAGAGAATTTCTTCAGCAAATAACTGTTACTATGTCAAAATTCAAGGTCAAGGTCACAAAGTCAAATGTCTTGCAATTGCTATTCCCTGTTAGCCACATAGCTTTTCCAAAACCTTACTCAGTTCCATGATTCACAGAAACCATGGACATTTATACATGTAGGTACTGTATCTACATGTACTACAGACTCACATACATACCCTACAACTCGAGTGATCTGAGGCATTGCTTGTGTAAGACTCCTTGCTCCCACTTTGCTGCTGACTCACTACACTCAGACTCGGTCTGGGATACTCAATCTCTGGTGACTCTAACTCATCATATATCTCATAAACTATTGACACATCAATACCCTGAAAAAAAAGTAAAGGTTTGATTGTGCTTCATGGTTGTACAGAAAATAATCTAATAATACATCTGATCTCAATAAGAGTCCCCTTCGGCGATGTTGGTAGGGGACTAATAATGATACAGGTATCCAAACTTCTAGGTCTTTAAGGTATTTGTTGTACAATCGAGTCATTTTACATAGCGTTTTAATCATCTCCATTGTAAAGTATGGTAAATTTTATACCTGGTATGGTACTATAAACTCTATATTTTCTGAAAGGTAATGATGTCCAGAGTTCAGATATAAGACTCCCAGGGCTTAAAAATCAAAGGGAAAAAACTCTTGTACAACATTGTTATTTTGCATATGTTATATAGAGAAAATAGACAATTAAAATGCTTCATCAGTTATTCCCCTTTGTTTTTATGGCTCCAAAATTATTTTTTTCTGAGCAGTGGGCATTATAACCTTTCAGAAAATGCATAGTTTATAGTTTATGGAAAAATGCCCTATTGTACATCGGATACCTTAATTTTCTATTTGGACAGAGAAATAGAGTACATGTATTGAGATTATTCATAAACTGATTTTTTAAAGTAGAATTATTTTTGTTTCTCATTCAGAAAATTTCTTTGTATACTGCTCAATCTAAATGTATATTAAATCAGTGAACCGTAGCAAATACTTCTGACTTTGAGAGATCATATCTCTGCACTCTTTGATATAATCATTACCATCAGACATACCTTAAAATAGCATCACAAAGATCGAATACAAAATGAAATGAGATAAATCAAAATGACATGTTAATACTGTAAAGAGAGGTACAGAAAATCGGGCATATAAATATCTTTTTATTATAGACTCTGACGTCAGTGTATTAAATTTATCCTCATTTTCCATTCGCTCTTCAAATTTCCCTGTCATTAAACCTGCCGTAATCATTGAGGACAAACAGGTTTCAGACACTAACTCTGTATGGTACCGAAATATATTGCATTATTTTGAAAATTAATTCTTTGATCTCCCTAAACAATGAATGGTTTATTGATTTCACCCATGGCTAATGTCTAATGATGGCATACAATATGCCTCATCCCTAACGATATTTCATTGTTACATAATACAATTGATTACAGGTTCCACTGATTCACTTCTCAAGTCCATCAATTTTTTCAACGAAAACTCTAGGCTAGCTGAGCACTGAAATTAAAGTAACACAATACCACAAAGCTGCCAGAGAAGATGAAAAGCTAACTTACCGAGACTTCCACCGATAATTCCTGTTTTGAAAATTTGAATAAAATTAAATGCGTAGCTCCTGCGACACACATAATCCTGCTTTCAGCGTTTAACACTATCTGATACACAGCAAAGACATCCTCATCTTGATTATCACCAGTCCGATTTTTTGGTTTTTCAAAAATTTTGGCAGTTTTTAGTTTGTATAACACTTGTAACGTTACTGAAAAGAAAAAGATCTTAAAAAATAAACGAGAGAATATGAATCATCAAGATTCTAACAAGATTCAAATGAGAGCATCATCAGGAGATTTAATTTGGGATCTAAAGATTAATATTCGTACATAGATTTACAGGCCGTTTTCCGAAATTTTCATAGAATGAAAAAAATTTGGCAATTGTGAAATTTCATGACTTGTATGAATGAATAAAATTTTTAGCTTAATATGTTAATGCCTAGATGGACATTCATTCATAAGATATAATCAGAAAGCAACATTAAGATTTCTCAGTAAGACGGAACCTTACCAGAGGAGGCATCCCAGAACTTCAATGAACCATCTGCATGTCTGTAAAGGATGATACGATGAAAACATATTGTCCTTCTTTGATGTAAAATGATACAATCTACTGTATATGTAATTATTTAGCACAACCAAATTTTAGCGGAAACTGGGCAAATTGACATATTAGCATCATCATGAATTAGCGCACATGACTTATTTTCAACATTAATGAAATAAAGTTCAATAATTTAGTGTAGTCTTAAATTAGCGCAGTCTTTATAGCGCTAACTCCCCTAAAATATGAATCCCGCTAAAATAAGTATACGTACAGTATCTAGGTCTACTTTGTGTGCTAAATCAATTTATAGAGCGGAAATTAGAAGACCAACACCTTGGTGTAGCCCTAACAGAATCTATTTAAAAATGTCTAGGTGAAATCATAATTATTTTTGGCAAATCGTATTTGGATAGAGGGGCCAATGGTACATCTTACAGATACGTCCCTGAGTACATGTGTCAAGCCTCTTCTACTTTTGTTTTCTTTTAATAGATCACTCTTACTCAACCTTATTGCTTTATTAGCATATTTCTAAAATAAATATTTTAAAATGATATTAAAATAGTGCATCATAATGGAAAGCTTTTAAAAGTGACACAATAGTGAAGATAATACAATTATGTTTATATGTAGCCTAGGGGCACCAAACAAACAAATACAACATTATCATTTAACTTACCCAGTAATAACAATCTCTGGATAGCTACATGTAGACGTCCCCCATTCTCCTCCCTTCACTGGCCAATTCTGAAATATAGCATACAAATGGTATTTCAAAGTTTCAAATTTCAAGTGCTTTTTTCATTATACCAATTAATTGGTCAATAATTCAGTCATATACTAACAAAACATTGTTACTCTACACTAAGAGGATGTGGATTTGATGAATATGATAAATTCTAAAAACACAAAAAAAGATTAAAAAACTTGCACTTAGCATGTAGGTGGCAGTTTGTGGCAACTGTAATTGGTTGGTAAAACAAACCGGCATAGAAAAGTTTAAAAACAATATTATAGAACACAATGTTGCCAGCTATATGGTTGATCCTAACGCATGACCTTGACCTTGACTATCAATACCAACAATACTACCTACAAATTCCATTAATAACAATTAAAGCTGAGACTATTTAGGTCAAGGTCAGTCTACTGGACAGACGGTTAGAAGGACAGACAGTCAGACATATATAAGGCAAAGTGATCTGTAAATGAAGCTTTGCTTCCCAATCAATGAAGAGAGTGAGTGAAAGTTAATTTCTCCATCATTACCTATTAGGGCTTGGTAATTAAAATTAATCTCTGTTTTTATATCACAATAATCTTATGTTTTTCTTTTTTAACCTTTGGAAATAAGATCTATCATTTTTTGTTTTTTAAAACTAAAGCTTATAAAAATGTCATTATTTCTATAAGTTGGTACAATGTAGACTAATTCATTTAAATATCAAGCAGAAATATATTAATAGTGTGAAAGACTATTTCTAAAACAGTCAATACAAAAGTACAAAACCCTGGTAATCTGATTAGAAGAATCCTTCATAATGGAGCATTAAACTTGTTTACCCTTTCACTATAATGAAATGAAATAATAATATTCATGAAATTCAAGTAGAAATCTAATGTAACAATTCCCTCAGTGCATTAGGAAAAACTCCTATAAAATCAAATTTAACTTTAAATGTATTGATCCAGCCCTCGACAAAATATCTAGCACCGCTAGGCCATTAATAATTCTATCAAATTATTCTGAAGATACTATTGATCACGTACAACTCCCTTCATCAGACACGAAAAATTGACTTCCTGGCATAAACAAAGTGACAGTTTGGTCCCAAAGACCGCAATTCTAAGGACGACAAGACTGGATCTCAACAGTGAAAAATTAACGTACAAAGTATGAGTAAAAACGACCAGCAGCCGTTAGGCCTAGCTTTCCCTGTACAAATAGGTCAATCAATTCTGTACCATGTGCACATAAGGAAGAGATTATTTTTGTTAACCTTTCCTACTTCAATTACAGAAGATACAGCTATTTTTACATGTACCTATGAAATATTGGATGAGACCTTGAATTCCAAAGTAAACACTGTTAGGCCAGGGTAAACAGTAACAGATTCCCACTATATAAACAGACTTTTCTGTGATTTTTCAATTAAGCATATTAGGTGAAATGCAATTTATCAAGGATCATACAAAATCTTTACTATTATCACTCTCTAAAAGATTTGCAACGATATAAAATCAATATAGAGAAAATGAGAAGTGTTCTCATACTTTAAAACTCCTTATGTTATTTCATAGTCATGTGCCAAAGAAAGTAACATAACCTGAAGCATAAAATGGCACATTGCTTTCTCAGTAAGTAAATTCACCAGGGTAGAAAATGTACATTGTACCATCTTTCAACAGCAGAGTTTACTTCTTACAAACAATAGTTCATAAGATTCAGCGATGGACATATAAATCATCCTTTCAATTCAAATTGATTCTCCAAAATATTTCCACTTTTTCTCTTCACTAGTATCTTCATTCTAAAAACAAACTACTTACACATCACACATTTCACAACACTTTTATAAATAAAATCTTTCTTTACCTTTTCGCTGAACCCCGTCCTTTTCTGCCGTGAGCCGACCGAGTAGAATGCTGGGATAAGATCAGGTGGACAGTCAGCGTAATATTGACATGCCGTTACGGGAGATTCGTGGATGTCCATGGGATACGGGTTCTCAAAGCACGGATAGCCAGGGGTCGTCAGGTCAACCACCACCAAATCATTCTGTAGTAGCACCACTATTGCATATGGCTCTTGAAAATCTGGAAAATTTTTCGTTCTTCAGTAAAACATGATCTAGGCAAATGATAGTCACTATATATAAGCAAAATTTAGAACAATTCTTTTTTTTATTTCGAAACAAAGTGTGCTTATTGCAAACTACATTGTTCATGATGTATCCAGAGATTCATCATGCTAGACCATCCAAGTCTGATGGAAGTATAAAAGAAAGCCTAAGCAATGTATAAGAGTACATGTAACGATAACCACACCGCTGAACAGAGGGACAAACAGTCAGACCACATAGCTGTACAGAGGGCAAACAGTTGTACCACACAGCTGTACCGAGGGACAAACAGTAAAACCATATAGCTGTACAGAGGGACAAACAGTCAGACCCCCTAGCTGTACAGAGGGACAAACAGTCGGACCACAAAGCTGTACAGAGGGACAAACAGTCGGACCACATAGCTGTACAGAGGGCAAACAGTCAGAGCACACAGCTGTACAGAGGGACAAACAGTTGGACCACATAGCTGTACAGAGGACAAACATTCGGACCACATAGCTGTACAAAGGGACAGTCAGACCACACAGCTGTACAGAGGGTCAAACAGTCAGACCACACAGCTGTACAAAGGGACAGTTGGACCATATAGCTGTACAGAGGGACAGTTGGACCACATATCTGTACAGAGGGACAGTCGGACCATACAGCTTTACAGAGGGACAAACAGACAGTCCTAATAGCTGTACAGAGGGACAAACTAAACAGTTGTACCACATAGCTGTACAGAGGGACAAACTGTCAGACCACACAGCTGTACAGAGGGACAAACAATCAGACCAGATAGCTGTACAAAAGGACAAACAGTCAGTCCACATAGCTGTACAGAGGGACAATCAGTTGTACCACACAGCTGTACAGAGGGACAAACAGTCAGTCCACATAGCTGTACAGAGGGACAAACAGTCAGACCACAAAGCTGTACAGAGGGACAAACAGACAGACCACACAGCTGTACAGAGGGACAAACAGACAGACCACACAGCTGTACAGAGGGACAAACAGACAGACCACATATCTGTACAGAGGGACAAACAGTCAGACCACATAGCTGTACAGAGGGACAAACAGTCTGACAATGCAATCTCTGCACATGTATTTTTGTTTAAGTGCATAAAAAATGATTACATATAAACAAAACTTGCATATCTGGACAATGAATTTGGACATAAGTAGGCATATGAGTGTTTCACTGAAAAAGATAATCAGAAGAATTAAAATTTGAAAGCTTACCATTTTGATATGGAGTTTCACAGAGGACAACAAAGTCTACCACATTGTGCTCCATTTCCAGTACCGTGGTACTTTTACCATTCATCACAGTAATACTAGGTGTGGTGCCGGCTCTGTCATACGATATTCCTCCAGAAAATATCACTAGCGGCTCACTGAAATACAAAAATAAGCATCAGATAGAATACATATTCTTGTCTTTACAAAGACAACTTTTAATATCTCTTATGACTTCAATTTCAGTGTCTCATCATTTTGCCTGACTCAGAAGACAAGAAGTGAAATAAAGAACTTTTTTGTTACCTTCAGGGGTAGACATTTTGATTTTGATCATGAATAATCACAAATATATCTTAGAATCACCTTGGAAATGTGTTTGCATGGCAATACCATTTCTACTTGAATATATTTAGTTCTTTTAAAATATGTGCAATTCAAAAGATACTATCAATGACAAAAGAACAAGAAGACAGAAGGCAAAGTCTTCTATCTGCTCTATCTCTCTTGCTTTTGTTCTCTTATAACACATTTCAACTGGCTGGTACAAATAACATTTTGTTTGATATCATTGAAACTGTTTACACTCCTCAGCATTGATCCAGACTTCATCGGTGCAGAAGAAAACAAAATAATTATAGTAATTTCTGCAGTTCTTGACAGTCTATTTATTCTCTCTGCCTATATGCTTACCACTTTTTCACCGACTTCCACTCGACCTTTGACAGTCTATTTATTCTCTCTGCCTATATGCTTATCCCTTTTTCACCGACTTCCACTCAACCTTTGACAGTCTAATTATTCTCTCTGCCTATATGCTTACCCATTTTTCACCAACTTCCACTTGACCTTTGAAAGTCTTTTTATTCTCTCTGCCTACATACTTACCCATTTTTCACCGACTTCCAGTCGACCTTTGAGAGTCTATTTATTAACTCTGCCTGCATACTTACCTGTTTTTCACCAACTTCCACTCGACCTTAGAGAGCTCTGCCTACATACTTACCCGTTTTTCACCAACTTCCACTCGACCTTTGACAGTCTATTTATTCTCTCTTGCCTACATACTTACCCGTTTTTCACCGACTTCCACTCAACCTTAGAGAGTCTAATTATTCTCTCTGCCTACATACTTACCCATTTCTCACCGACTTCCACTCAACCTTTGAGATGGGTTTACATGGATCAGGCTTCCCTTCTTTGTTGATCTTAGCTGTGAATGAAATAAATACATTGTATCGTGTTTTCACATAAAAAAACAAATGTTCTGTAAACCAAAAGGGTTTTCACATATTCTTTTTTGTCAATCAAAGATGACAGTATGCTTGACTTGTACAATCCTAGACTTCAGTGAATGATAAATGATAAAATAGACAGATCCTGAATTGACAGTTAAAAAAATCCCCTACAGTGTGAAAGTTAGTAACATTTTTCTTTATAATCTTTTTCATTCTACCATATTTTAACTTCTTTAAACATTTCTCTTTCAAAATGTTTCTCTGAAATAAAGATCGACAGATTATAGGGTTTCATGAGAAAGAGCAGTATAATGTTTTATATGAAAATGACGCTAGATGAAAAGGAATTATTTTACATAATAGGGCAACCATGATATAGTGCACAAGCCTTGCTTTGTGTTACATAGATAGTAAAGTATTCCTATATCAAGAAAGAATAAAAGTCATCCTTAGGGAAGTGTATGCAGTTGGAAATTTAGCTTAAAGACTTGGATTTTACACAGAGATTTTATTTTCAAATGTTTCCATGTACATGTAATTAAGTCCAAAAGGCAGGAACTGGGGGGGGGGGGGGTTAAATTGAGTGTTTTTTGTCATTCTTGAATCAGTATTGTCATTGCTGTACTCTGTTTAATTAAAACATAATGAATAAGTTCAAGTTCAGTAATGTATATATAGTATCAAGATACTAAGACCAGTATCTTTTTCAAATTTTTGTGACAATTTTCATAGGTGGTAAAACACCAATAATTCTTTCGGCACTTTGTACTTAAAGCGACAATTTATTCAAAGAAAGTAATAATGATTCTTGTCAAGATTTCTAGATTTTCCAATACGCAAAATGAAATTGGAAAATTCCTTGACCTCTCCTTCAACCTGAGGCAATCTCTTTTTTCCTATATTTCTTCTTTATGGAAAAAAGCTATCACTTGAGAAAATCACTGCTATAACTAGCGGAGATAAAGTGGGAGCGGGAATTGAGAGGCCGGACTATATATCATATTTATATCGTACATCTGTGAGACTGTGTACATCACGTCCACTTATCACTCTCAGTGATGGACATGTCAAAGGGGGCTTCACAAACAACCTCATCTTTGCGAATTGCCGGCAATCTTACATGATTGCTCCATAATTCATTCTGAGATGCAATGACTGAAAAATCAATGCTTTCATCATGGGCTGATTAATTATTGACACATACTCTCATGTGTACAAACATTGCATAATCATCAACAATTTCATATCCGCCGGCAATGTTTCATCTAACAAATTGCAAACTTGACATTTGATGTATAGATATATTTCAAAATTTCCAAAAAATGAATTCATAGATCAAAAATTTCAAAAATGCCTGAAACTATGAGGCACTAATCTAACTTTAATATCTCTAATATTTTTCTAAGTGTCCCATGGGTGGCATTTAAATACATCCATGTATATGGGCATATTCCTTATTTCTTTAATAATTTTATTTTTAAATGAAAGCTCAAATATTTTGAAAAGACAAAAGTTGCCTGCTGTAAGTTTTGTCCCTTGATCATCTCTGACTGTGAGATTGAAATTAAATGTAAGCTTGGTTATAATGTGATTGTGAGATGAAATCCTGAATTTCAGACATACAGACTGACATGGACAAACACGAACAGAGTAATTCCTATATGACATTTATAATCCTTCACAGTAAACATGATAAATAACATATTAGGAAAATCATTTTAACTAAATTTAAGAATTTTCTGCATATTAAACAGATTGGTATCATTTTAAGCCTATATCTGAGAGTCAAAGGTCAAAGCAATAAGGTCATGGATAGAAATCAATATGATGAAATTTGGCGATCTAGATATAAAGAATGAGATGCATAAGACTCATTGCACGATAAAATATAATTAAAGAAGCTGTAACTTCATAGAACATGTCCAATAAATCAAGCAAGAGCAAGTCATCATACCAACAGAATTATAGTAATTTTTTCGTAAATAACTACTTCCATTCCGGTGAGTACTTATTTACTGATAAAGAAATGTAGAGAGACAGTGTTTAATGAATATCTTGGAAATGATCGGCAAGAATCTGCAAGAAAAATCACTTCCCATTCTTTTTATCTCCTTTTTATGTAAATCGGGATGCAAAGCTCGATGCATTCTCATCAGATATGGGGTTACATCATAGCGAATCAGAGTAATCTATAGCATGCAAGGCAGTCTAAATTCCTGCGATGATAAAATGCGGCAGAATTTTTCACCGTTTAAACCTAGCACAGCCATAACCAAAGCTACACCACTTGTATTTCTAGCGGTATTTACCTAGTCCGTTATTGTTCAACCAAGAAACAGACTGGTATTTATCACATGTGCTCATTCTACGCTTACGTGACTCCAAAAGTGAATTCTTTGCTGTGTGAAAAGAAAGGACTGATAAACTACCTGTAGCCTTACATGACAAACAAGGCTTACATGACATAAACTCCTATAAAGTTAAAATTGGAAGGATTAAACTAACAGTTTTAAATCTATGGACGATTACTAATCATAATGCTCATAAACATTAATCATAGTTTTTTTTTTATCTCAATATGTCCACGGTCCTTTAACCATAACTCCCCTTTATACAAATTTAAATACATTGAACATAGACATCATAATTGTTAATTATCAAGGACCAGAGCCATGCTAGTGCAATAATTCACTGAACCATTTGCACAATTTATTATTTTTTTCCTCAAAGCATATTTTTGTATAATGTTATGCCTGAATGGAGGGAATCATCAATTCTAAGAACTTAACGATAAGTTACGGTTTATTATTATACATATACTATAATGGAATCTCCTTGTCCTTTAATACCACTTTTTAACAAACTGTTTGAATTTTCAAAAACATGTTTTTCTATCATGTTATAATATGCACAGCTACGAACCATAAAGAATATCTATAAATGGCTGTAAAACCTAACATAAGCATTGTTTAATACTCATATTGGAAACAGCAAAAAACATTGTTACTTGTATTGGAAATAGCAAAGCAGACTGACTTTACAATGGCATGTAACGATGTTTCCATACAGGTAGATTTCTTACAAAGTGAAAACCAATATAACCAATATAACATGATATGTATAGTCTGAGGATTGTTATATACGAATTAATGAGGTGTCCGTTTACAGAAACAGACTCGGCACTTCCTGGTCTCCACCAGACTAATAAATGCCGGCACTTCGTACAAAAACTTTCTCATCTGTCTTACGAAATGAAAGTTGTCTTGATACCTAACCAATTTATTCCAACTAATTCTTACCACAATAGGAAGAGCTACACAAAATACCTCATTAATTTTTAGTGTGGCTTTTGTTATTAAATTCTTTTAATCAGCAAGGGTATTCAGTACATACTGATAGTGACTTGACCTAAAGAATCTATTTTTTTCATTTCCTCTTTTATATTTCATGTCAAAATGTAAGGTAATTCATTGATTCAAGATATTGAATTTATCTACCATTATTTTGTTTACAAAAATCTGTTAATAATCAAATGAAACAAGTTTCTGTCAGGTATTGCATAGTACTAGTATGTCACATATGATGAAATTGCCACTTTATTTTATACAATTATGCTTATTTGTTTTTCTCCCTGGCTGGCTGGTAGCTTTTTCAATTTCAAAAAGATGCAAATCATGATAAAAACAAGGAATTGCCTAATGATGTGATCATATGTTGAGGTACATTACTAGTACTTCTTACCACTGTCCACGCAGCTCACTTCAGAGATTGGAAAATTGATGTTTTGTCCCAGTTATCAATTAAAATTCATATAGAGGGATATATCTCAAACTCTGGTAACTAACGGTATACGTTATATGTCCGTATGACCAATACTAAGCTGACAGTGAAAGAAAATGAATTTAGATGGGGATTTTTCTATGTTAATTTTAGCGTGACGTTGTTGAAGTTCTCTTTAGACTCAATTTTAAACATCGGCGATGTCACGCTAAAATTAATATAGGAAATCAAATTCAGTGAATTGTGGTCCCCCGCTTATTGGGTGTTTGTCTTTAAAGAAATGCTTACAGACACCCCCCATTCTTAAGTTTTCATAATATATCTCATATATTATCAAAATTCTAAATATGAAAGATTAAACTCCAAGAAAAGGTCAAAGGGTCCAAACTTTTGTTTTGTTACCAAGGGACAGGGCTTATGAAAAGGTATGCACATGTGAAATATTAAAGTCCTATCATTTAAATTACCATCCAAAACTTATGGTCGAGGATGAAGTTTTTAAATGTGGGTCAACCACCAAGGTTAAGGTCACAAGGTCAAAAATTTTGGTACCCATGGAAAGGTTTTGTCACAAGGAATACACATGAAATATCAAAGCCCTATCACTTTCAATTAAAAAGTTATGGACAAGGTTAAAGTTTTTTGAAAAGTATGTCAAACTCAAAGGTCAAGGTCACAAAGTCAAAAATTTTGGTATCCATGGAAAGGTCTTATCACAAGGAATACACATGTGAAACATGAAAGTCCTACCACTTTTCATTTAAAAGTTATGGTCAAGGTTAAAGTTTTGATAAGTAGGTCAAAGTCCAGTTAAGGAAAGAAAGTCAAAAATTTTGGAATCCATGGAAAGGTCTTCTCACAAGGAATACACATACACACTTTCCATTCAAAAGTTATGGTCAAAGTTAAAGTTTTTAATAAGTAGGTCAAAGTCAAAGATCAAGGTAATAAGGTCAAAAAATTTGGTATCCATGGAAAGGTCTTGTCACAAGGAATACACATGTGAAAGCCCTATCACTTACCATTCAAAAGTTATGCACAAGGTTAAAGTTTTTGTGACTGACGGACAGAAAGACGGACGGACGAACCGGTTTTAATGTCCCCACGCTTTCGCGAAAGCGGGGGACAAAAACTCCCCATCTAAATCTATTTTCTTTCAATGTGAGCATAGTATTGGTCGTACGGACATACAACATACACTGTTAGTTATCAGAGTTCGAGATATGTCCCCCTGTATGAATTTCAGTCAGAACATTTACTGACAAAGTAGACAAAACTTCATTTTCCCGATTTCTGAAATGAGCTGCCTGGACAGTAGTACAACATCCAGCTTGTGTCCAGATATACAACATGGGCATGCTCTATTTTATAATACTTGACGAAGGACTACAGACACACATTTAACATTGAATGAAGTGTAAGTCATAAGAAATGATGTCTCCTACATGTGCTACTCACCATGTGGCATCATAATATTGACAGGTTTCTGGGGAGTCTTTATATTGTACGTGGTCAGGCTACCGTCAGTGTGGCTGCACATAAACTGTTTACCTTCATGGTGCCAAGACAGAGACCGCAAAGCCTGAAAAAGACAAAAAACAAAAGATAAGCTACAAAACAAGACAAGAGGCGACTATAACCGTGATTCCTTTAACAATGAAAGTAGTAAATGTTCAAATATACAGGGATCTACAGGTCAGTCAAAACATCACACAGGCTACAAGTATTTGTAGATCCAACACACAATCTCATACATTTTATCGCCAATCCAAACACATAATGGTATCAATTGTAAATTGACTAAGTCCCTATAGACAATATTTTGGAATTAGATTTTTTTTCTTTAACATATGCCCCCCACTACAGCAGAAATTTTATTGAAAGAGAAAGTGACCTTGACTTTGACCTCCTAATTCCTAAATCTATAGGCATCTTCTCTTCAAGATAAGAATTCTAATTTCATGTCAAAAAGTCTAAACTTTAAGGAATCTCAACTTCAATTAAAAGTCTATGGTTTGCATCAGCAAGTTTTGCTTTTGTTCTATTGACCCATAAATCAATGAGTACCTTCATCTCCTCATAAGTATTAATATTCAATATCTATTCAACTTTCCTTGATAGGTACTTGAGATACCATATATCTAGTAAACCACTATCTAGGAGTCTATTTTTGCATGAGAAACCTTGATTTCTGACCAACGTACTCCAAAATCTTTAGGTTCCTTGCCTTTCTGACATGTATTCATACATTATTTGAAGTGACTGTTATACCATTTAATTTCCATTTTTATTATTAAGAAACGAAGATTCTAATTGGCCGAGAAATTGTGTTGATACCTGCATCAACCCAAACCGGAAGTAGGCGCTAAGCAACGCCACAAGCAATGTCATTGGCAACACAATTTCAAAGCTGCAAATAAATGTTGAAACGCACTAAATGAAATGATAAGTAATCAATGTAATATTTTTTTGGTTGATGGAGGTATCAACACCAAAAATTGAGGGAAAACTTATGCATCCTGTCCTACGCGCACGGTGCAGTTTTCCCTCAATTTTTGGTGTTGATACCTTGATCAACCAAAAAAATATTACAATGATTCCTTAATTGACCTCAAGCTAAAAAGGAATCTTCTCCTGTCGAGAATCTATGAACCAACTTTGGTTCTGATAGGTTGAAATGCACTAGTTACTTCTAGAAATAGAAAACATGACAGAAGTACAAAAGAACCTAAAGCAAAAAATGTAATGTACCATAACAAGTAGTGATGACCAATAATAGATATTAATCGATTAGCAGCATGTTGAAGTCATCTGATTTTGATAATCGATTTGAAAGTAAAGAGACCAAGTTTAAGATCAGAGAAAATTCTGTCTTTCTTACAATGGAAACGAGTGTTGTTCTAAATATTGTAGAGTATAAGAAGTTAGTAGCATGACGATCCCTGATAAATAAAAGAGAAAACTTGTAAAAATAACGCCTGTGTTTGTGAAATATGAATGCCCCCGGTGGCATCTTTGTAAGTATAAACACCATTTTCTTTTAAGTATGTGAAAGGTCAGGGTAACAAGGTTAAATCAAAGGACTGAAGGTCCTGAACGATACTTCTACTCAAAATTTATAGTCAGCAGATGAATGTTAAATAATTTCATTGTTTATGTAATGATGAATCGATGATGATTTTTTTACATATGATGCACATGCATGTGAAGCTAATAATTTTCATTTATATGAGCTCATTGTGTTTAATAAACAGCATAAACTGTTTATATTTACTATAAGTGGTATACTTTAAATGACATTTTATTCTGACGACTTAAACCCGGAGCAGTGTTTTAAAATCAACCCATTTGGAAACTAGAAAGACGTTAAGACCATGCTTGCATGTTTAAAATTACTTACAATATACAATATATTTCATAAAAGAGCGGTTTATTATCACTGGTTATTTCCAAAAATTCTCATTTTAATTACCAGAATTTCCTATTTCTTTCAACAAGATCATGCTTCGTTTCTACTTTCGTTTTTTATCGGTTTGCCTTTACATAGGGAAGACAACTAGCTCTTACATTGTATAAGTATATTATTACGCCACCGGCGAGCAGTGAAAGCAAGAAATAAATAGTTGATTTTTTGTGATGCATTTACTTTATATGAAATTGAAACTTTTTTCAAGAAGGAGGATAATCTTGTTCATGCATTTTGCATGTGTCAGACAGCAACTTCCTAAATTAGAAAAAGCACTTTATTTTGAGGTGTATGGATACGTTGCAAAGCGGCGATATCTCAACTGTTACGATAACAGTAGGAAACTTCCTGAAAGGAAGAATCCTAAAAATGTTGGTATCAATGATAAAATCTTGTCGCAAGGAATGCACATGTGAAATATGACTTACCATTCAAAAGTTATGCCCAATGTTAAAGTTTTTGAAAAGTAGGTCAAGAGGTCAAAAATTTTGGTATCAAAGGAAAGGTCTTATCACACATGTGAAATATATGAAAGTCTATCACCTTCCGTTCAAAAACTATGCCAAATGTTAAGTTTTTCAGACAAACAGACGGACAGGCCAAAAATTATATGCCCTCGAATCTTTGATTCCGAGGGCATAAAAATAATTTACTACAATCTCCATGGAGTATACATATTCTTGATGGACCAACGGTGAGTTTGTTCTACTTCAATACTAGTCAATTTTTACATTAAAACTGATTAATATTTAAAAGGACAGAAATATAGAGCCCATGCTGAGTTCATTAAAAGCTGATAATTAATGACAGTCCAATAGACTAAAACTCAAGAAAAACCAGAAGTCTCTGACGAGACTGTAGCTCTCCTGGTTGTTTTTTCTTTAAAACATCAATTTCCTTTCTTAAAGACCATAGGGAGCAGGTGCTCAAACAAATTATAAGTAGCACGAAAGGCAACATATCCATTAGACTGCAACTATAAAATCACTCATATAATTTATAATATCCAAGATATAGTATTTCAAAAAAGAAAGCCACATCAATTTTAAAAGATGCTAGGGGCCAGAGGCTTCTAGCTCAAATGAACTATCAATGACACAACTAGACCACAGATCCATCATATTGCAAAAAGAATTAAGTCTCCATCACATGGAGTTATTTAGGAGAAAATGACCATACCCATTTTCTAAGACCCTGGGGGTCAGGGGCTCAAACAAAATATCAGGTGCAACACTAAACCACAGATCCATCATATTGCAAAAAGAATTAAGTCTCCATCATTTATAGTGTCAGAGGAGTTGCAAGCACAAGATTACATAGAATGATAAAGGAAAAAATGACCACACCCATTTTCTAAGACCCTGGGGGACAGGGGCTCAAACAAAATATAAGGTGCACAAAAAGACCACAGACCCATCATATTGCAAAAAGAATTAAGTCTCCATCATTTATAGTGCCAGAGGAGTTGCGAGCACAAGATTACATAGAGTTATATAGAAGAAAATGACCACACCTATTTCTAAGACCCTGGGGGTCAGGGACTCAAACAAAATATCAGGTGCACAACTAAGACACAGACCCATCATATTGCAAAAAGAATTAAGTCTCCATCATTTATAGTGTCAGAGGAGTTGCGAGCACAAGATTACATAGAGTTATATAGGAGAAAATGACCACACCCATTTTCTAAGACCCTGGGGGTAAGGGGCTCAAACAAAATATCAGGTGCACAACTAGACCACAGACCCATCATATTGCAAAAAGAATTAAGTCTCCATCATTTATAGTGTCAGAGGAGTTGCGAGCACAAGATTAAATAGAGTTATTAATAATATAGAAGAAAATGACCACACCCATTTTCTAAGACCCTGGGGGTCAGGGGCTCAGACAAAATATCAGGTGCACAACTAGACCACAGACCCATCATATTGCAAAAAGAATTAAGTCTCCATCATTCATAGTGTCAGAGGAGTTGCAAGCACAAGATTATGTTACATAGAGTTATATAGGAGAAAATGACCACACCCATTTCTAAGACCCTGGGGGTCAGGGACTCAAACAAAATATCAGGTGCACAACTAGACCACAGACCCATCATATTGCAAAAAGAATTAAGTCTCTTTCATTTATAGTGTCGGAGGAGTTGCGAGCACAATATTACATAGAGTTATATAGGTGAAAATGACCACACCCATTTTCTAAGACCCTGGGGGTCAGGGGCTCAAACAAAATATCATGTGCACAGCTAGACCACAGACCCATCATATTGCAAAAAGAATTAAGTCTCTATCATTTATAGTGTCAGAGGAGTTGCGAGCACAAGATTACATAGAGTTATATTGGAGAAAATGACCACACCCATATCTAAGACCCTGGGGGTCAGGGACTTAAACAAAATATCAGGTGCACAACTAGACCACAGACCCATCATATTGCAAAAGGAATTAAGTCTCTATCATTTATAGTGTCAGAGGAGTTGCGAGCACAAGATTACATAGAGTTATATAGGAGAAAATGACCACACCCATTTTCTAAGACCCTGGGGGTCAGGGGCTCAAACAAAATATCAGGTGCACAACTAGACCACAGACTTATCATATTGCAAAAAGAATTAAGTCTCCATCATTTATAGTGTCAGAGGAGTTGCGAGCACAAGATTACATAGATTTTCATAACCACGCCCATTTTCTAAGACCCTGGGGGTCAAGGACTGAAACTAAATGTCAGGTGCACAACTAGACCACATACCAAGTAGGATGCAAAAAGAATTAACTTTCTATCACCTATGGTTTGAGAGGAGTTGCGAGCACAAGAATTGTTTACGGACGGACGGACGGACAGACGGACAGACGGACAGACGGACGGACGCCGGACGACGGGGTATCGCATAAGCTCGACTGGTCTGAGACCAGTAGAGCTAAAAATCAGCAGCAATTAACTGTATTTTTACACACCATAGTTAACTATCACAATGATTATATTCTACAACTTTCAATTCAGTAGCTCTAACAAATCTGATGTAAGAAGCTATTAGCAAAAAATTTCGATATTCATCATAATTAATTCATGTTCATTTAACGATTGAGAAACACTAAAATACAATGGAAGCAGAAATTGTGTTTTAAACATTTTGCCCACACAGAGAGCAACAAAGTACAAAATGATATATTTTCATATTCAGCAGGTCAACATAGCATTTGCTATTTCCATATTAAGATCTTAAGTTATATCTTCTTTTCAAAACAGGAATTTGATTGCTGGAGCTAACATTCAATCAAAGGTGTTGAGGGGAGTTGTAGGTCACCTAAGCCCTACAACCAAGTATCAAATCAATGTCACCTAATATTCCTTAGTGTATTTATAGTACTTGTTATTATATGCACGTAGCATACAGAAAAGAAGGAAATATAAAGCATTGTATAACTAAAGTTTACGAGACAGTGCTATTCCTAATACATGTAAGTTGATGTCAATCTTGAGCAATAACGCTTGCACAACCGGTCACTATGTAACATTTTATTCCAAATACCCACATGGGCCTAGGCTGTCGTGTGCCATTTGCATTGAAAAATGAGAAAGACGCTTAATTCACTTACTTTCTATAACATACATTTCATCTGAATAACATGTGTCCCCCCGTCATATTATAAAAGAATTTATAAAGTTAGGGCTTTAACTCTCGGTCATCTTTATTGGTTGCCTGTGAAGTCCATAGTCTGTTCAATTTTGACAGGGAGAGGGGGAACATGGGGGCACTAAGATCGAGGCCGTTGCTTAGTGCATCATGCCAGCTTACTAGTATAACGTGCATACAACATACTGTCTTTGTATGATTTCCACGTTCAAACTTGTCATAAAAATCTTGAACTTGTACAGTACACACTGCTCAAGTACGTATCATACTCATAGATCTAAAATTCCCACCAATTTTCTATTTATTTATTCATTTATTTAGTTTTTGCAAGTTCATGACATTTTTATAATCCTTAAAAGTAATAGCGAATATTCGAATAATGAATCGAATACTTGTCATGAATATTAGAATACCAATTTCAGGTATTCATTTCAGCTCTAATATGACAGTTAACCATAACATGTCAATATAAGGTAAACTACAAGAGAGAACAAGTACTGTATAAGTAGAATCATTCGCTAGTACTTTTTTTGTGGTTTTATAAAAGCAAACCATTTTGCATGGACAAAGAAAGAACTAGTATTGAGTAATGCTTTTGGTATTCAAATTGACTGACTCAGAGACAAACTTTTGCTATATGAAGCTGACCGCTAAAGTAGCAAAGTTTAATACATCTCAAATGATTCTACATATTATTGGACTCTAAATATGTGACCTTGACCCTTATTGGCAGATCAGCCTCATCAAGCTTGACCAACCCAGAAATTCTGATGGAAGTTAAGAGAGTTTGATGGAAATATATCAATAGAGCAGTTGCATTTATTTTACTTTACCACTACTTTTACCACAACTCTATGCTTCATTGGTCACTGTGATTAGGGATTAGGCCATGGTATCTAATATTTGTTCTCCAACCTGGTGTTTCCTTAAAAAAGGGACCCTCCAGCTAGGCAAAAATACACAAACATACAATTTGGTGTATTGCTGTCAATAAGATGTATTATTCTGACATGATATTTAAGGCACATATCCCCTGCATAGGTCAGGGGATGGGAATGTGAGCTTTCAAAGCTATTTGTCGGGTTAAAATAGATCCATTTGAGCCGTTTTTCGATTCGAGTAATAAAGCCCAAGTGGATCTTTTTTCGGTTAGCCGGAATACCTTTGTCAATCTCAAATTGTGTGTGAGTGTATGCTTTTTTATCTGGTATTTTCTCCCAAAGTCAAAAGGTACCAGCCCGCAAATGTAAATTAGAATATTTCACAGCCATGGCTATACGTTATTCAATACACAATCTTGTCCTGATGCGATCCAACTACAGCTACTTTTTAAAGCTGAGCGGCCCCTTTTTGACCATTTAAATGTGAAAGTATATCATCAGCCGTATGAGCATGCAGACAGAAAGACCATTTATCTATGTAGTAAAAACTACAACGCTTTATGTTTCTTCGTCTGAAAAGGGGAAATTTACATAAAATGTACCCGTAAGTTTTATGTCTAAGATATGAAATGTATCCATAAAACGTCATGGAAGGTCAGCTTTAAAAGATAACTGTAGTAGTCAATACTCGAGAACAAGATTATGTAATCCCTAACCACAGTGACCACTGAGGCGTAGAGTTGTGGTAAAAGTAAAAGAAATGCAACTGCTCTAATAAGATATAGCTTTTTTTTTATTATGAATGTGAAACCTATTACATATACCATTGAAGAGAAATTGTGACATCTGGACTGACAGACAAATGGACAAAGTGATCTCTATTTCATTGTACTAGAATTTGTAGCTTCAGCTGGCTTAAAATAGATTACGCTCCCCTCAAAATATTCTTTAAATCAAGTGTGAGAGTAAACGTGTACCTCCGGAGAGTTGAATCTGTACTCAGCAGCTTTACTCTTCAAGTCCCATAACACAATGGTTCCCGTCTCAAAGCCAATCAATAGCTGTTAAAGAGAAAAGTTATGTACTTTAAAAAAATCAAACATCATAAGACAAATATTTGCTTCAACTTGAAAGGTGATGTTTGATGAGGAATCAATATCCAGCATAAACAGTGATTTCTAGATACATTGTATAAGAACTGACTGGTTCTTAATTTTGCGGTTGCAATACTTGAGAAACAGTAAGACCCTTGGGATCAGGGGCTAAAGCAAAATACAAGACCAGAGAATGGTTAATATAATGGAAAAAGAATTATTTCTCTATAAATTATACTTTCAGAGAATTTGTATTCACAAGATTACATGATAGAATATACATGTATGGGAGAAAATAACCACACCCATTTTCAAAGACCCTGGAAACGGCGGTTCGACAAAATGCAAGGTGCACATCTAGACCACAGACTGAGAATAATGCAAAACATTATCTTTCTATCAATTATACTTTCTGAGAATTGGTGTTCACAAGATTATATAGTTAAGTAAGAGAAAATGACCATGCCCATTTTCCAAGATCCTCGGGGTCAGGGGTTCAAACAAAATACAAGGTGCACATCTAGATCACAGACTGATACATCGAGACTAAAGCATAATATAAAACACAAACGCAATTTTGAGAAAAAAAAATGGTCTTTTGTCCGCTTTGACAATTGTTACTATTTTCAAAAATGTATGCGCTTGCCTATACAATATGGAAGACAATTGTTCAGTCAAGCGCTCAAAACAACAAAAACGTCAATTTCCTCAATAGTAAGTTTAAGGGATAAAATGGAATAGCAAAAGCGTAGGGTGTAATTCAAGGTGGAAAATCATAAAAATTACGCCAAAATTGTAAAAGTAGGCAGGTCTGTAAATGTCATTTTTCCATTACAAGTGGCATTAACGGTATAACAGACAGCAATTTTTTTTTTAATATTGGTGCATACTAATAACCCACAGTGGCAGTTAATAACCCACAATAGCAGTGCTTCTCCATATATAGAAATATATCTTTAACTATCTTAAAAGACTGCGTGTGCTCTACCAAGGTACTTCCTGACCTGATCAATGTCATGTAATTTTCATGAGAAGCTTCATTAATATTAGACCTCATCAATATATGTTAGTAGCCAAATCATTATAGTCAGCCATAAATAATAACTCTATCAATAATTAAGGAGAATTGAGGGGGAGGAATAGATGGAGAAAAGAAGCGTCTAAAAAAATTAATCAAAATTAACGTCTTTGGAAACCAAGGTTCCGATTCATTTTTACCCATTAAGTCATCTGCAACTTTGAGGATTCTGGGCATGTTGAATTTCAATCAAAACTGTATAGGATTTTTATGGGACCAGGATCATTTCAATCATCAAGTGGTAACTGTCTGCATTCAGCACTAGTGATCTAGGTTTGATTTCAGCTCTTATCGCAATTCTTCTTGCTGTCCAATACACATTTCCTAGTGGATTCAATACAGTGGACTCTCACTTTAAATCTTCCTCTGAGAAAATGCACCAAGGTTTTTGAGTAAAACCGAATGGAAACCAGCTTGACTGGCAAAGATGCAAATATATATAAATCATTCAATGCTTGATGGTATAATTTTACCTTGAGCCTACTACTAATGGCTGAAGTAAAGAACGAGAGGAAACAATCTATCATGATGGTATTTACCACTCGACTGGTGAACAATAATAGGCCTGCCATATTTACTATAGAGCTAGTCAATATTTGATGTGATTAAACCAGTACAAACGTCAGCGAAACTTAGATCACACAGCAGATGCTGCACCCACTCTTACATGCCGAGCGAGTGGAGGAAAAGCCATAGAAATATGGGGTA
This sequence comes from Pinctada fucata, assembly GCA_028142955.1. Lineage (NCBI taxonomy): Eukaryota > Metazoa > Mollusca > Bivalvia > Pterioida > Pteriidae > Pinctada > Pinctada fucata. The sequence continues at coordinate 1,539,702 of AP027104.1, forward strand.
TCCTTAAATGTCAAACGTTACTTCATACCAATTTCTATAAGATATAATGGTACAAAAATGTTGTTTTATCATTTTCTATAATAATTATTGTGTAACATCAAAAAATGCATCTCCACATTGAAATGTGCATGGAAGAACTGATAATTATGTCACTGAATAGAAAGTGCAGTCAGGTTGTAACTAGAAATAATATCAGAAACACTAGTTTCACAGCGTATGCAAAAATTTCTACAACTACATGTATTATGATTCACCAGCTTTGTTCATTTAAAAGGCTAGATTGGCTAACAAGATACCCCAAGACATGTTGTTAAAATGTTCAAAATTATCTTCATATGTCAGTTTGATGAACACGATGAAAATCTGATTTGAAAATCATACATCATACAAGTAATCTGTGATGGAGCTGAAAACCTGAATAGGAAATAAATCAAAACCTTGTCTTTTGTGCCCAAAAAATTTCAAATAATTCCTTCACATTTATCAAACAAGACAGAAGATGGATTAACACAGAACAATGTATGATATGTCCTGGACACCAGAATCCTTAGATACTTACAGACATTGAGACACAGAAAATTAGATATCAATCCATGTCTGATAAAGTGATAAAGGGAATTCAGTCAACGATACCCTGAAGTAAAGATGTGACCCAGTAAAAACCAATAACCAGTAATCCAATAAATAATGAGAGAGAATGCATAATCTGCTACAGTAACTGCAAGCAGTACAGACCTACAGAGACGAGTTCAAAGCAGATTTTTTTTTCCAGAAATGGAAAGTGTTCATGGAAATTCTATTATGTTATGGTGCAGAACCAATTGATTGTATTAAATCAGTGCCATAAAAACAGTCTGAGCCCATATTGGTTGTGTACGTAGGGAAAACACATAATGGTCTTCCCACTGATAATCCTATTTCATTAGAGTATATGTAAGGCTGTCAGGCTGATTTAAAGAGAGGATAAAACCAGATTAGATATTTCCCCGATGCTGGAGGTCACACAGCCAAGAACGACAACGACCCATTCTATGATTTTCCTACCACCTAAGGTTGAGGACACAGAAAAGCTATTACTTCAAGGTTCTGCGTTGATTATTGAATTTCAATAGTGGGGAGCATCAACAAGATTGTAAATAGGATCAATGCAGAAATCGCAAGTTGTTCTGAGGTGAAGGAATAGGGCTAGTGACAGCGTAGTCTATGTCCAATTCATCACTCGGTAACTTGACCTTTTCTCGTCAACATATCACTCAGAGCTTCATTATTATCCAAGATCCATCGGTAAAATCCAATTGCACTTCCTACAATATCTCCCATCACATGATATAAACCTATAGACAAATTATATTGACCAGAAAAGCCTGCTGTTAGAAGTGGGTACATGCTGGTTTTTGACATTATAAAATTCAATAAATTGATGAAGTAGATAAATTAAGCAGACTTACCTTGTTGGGGTCCAATGGATTATCACTCAGGTGGACTACAGGACCAGGATGGGTCTTTCTTGACCTGAAACAGAGGAAAAGCAATTGCAATTCTTTATTTATCTGTTTACTTTCTAAATTTAATGATACTGAATCAAAATTTTTCTAAATTTTAAATTTCAAAAAAAAAAAAACAAACATTTACTAGTATCATTATGGCATGATGTTAACATTGTGAAAGGATGAACTTTTCAGAAATACCTATATAATTGTGCATCTTGACCTTGAAGGTGAGCAAGACCTTGAAGGTGAGCATAACCTTCATTGAGCGTTGAGTCTTTACATGCTTGTTTTATGGATTTATAAATGGATTTTTTTCACAGCCATATATGTGACTACCAGACAAATGTACAAATGGAACACCAAACAATGTGTAATCTGATTATTAAGCTTTCATTATGCTTTACATGCATAGAACTCTGACAATAATCTGTAACATGTCATGTCTGGTGTCAAATTCGAAAGTTCTCATGGCTAACAGTTACGTAATCAACATTCACAATTTGCACAGCATCATTTCATTGGTTGAGTAGATTCTGAAACCAACAAAGCCTTCTAAGAGAGGTTGTCAGATCTCAATGCAGGTAATGAAAGCATGAGGAGAGCAGAATCTTAATCAGATTGAACAAAATTATACTTATATTTTGAGGAATAACGAAAAAATATTCTTCCATGCTTCACAACTGCCAAATTCATTTACTATGGTTACGATACATAAGCACGGGAACCTGGAAATTCCTTATTCCTTAAAAAGCTTAACGGAAGGAAAATTCCAGGTCAGCCGTAAATTATCATTATAGCCTTCCTGAAGTGTAAGATTAAGCTTCAATTATGTATTGACTAGCTGTCAAACATTCAAGTGACCTATATTTTAAGTCATTAAACACGGTTTACAGAGTGCTATTAAGTCTACAATATGCACACTAAAATATCAATGTGCCTCATTGATCTCTGTTCTATAACAATCAGATGTACCAATATCCACCTGACATTGTGCCGTCAAAACAACTAAAATTAGACAATTTCAACAAACCACCCACAGTCCAGTGCCAGCCTGGCTTATGTGCACTTTTAGAAATCGTTACGAAATTTGATTGATGGGAAAGCGATAATCGGACAAGAGATGTGACTTATGATCGTTGTAACTTAGTCTTTATTAAATTTCTGTGAAGTCACTTTTACTTTTGACTTCAGCATCATTTTTTATTGATGCTTATTCACAGAGGCATCAGTTTTCAAGAAAAGCTGGTGGTATTGATTGCACTGTGAAAAGCCTATTTATATCCTATTACATCCACAAATAATTACCACAATGCCCACGAGACTTTCAGTTCAATATCCTTTTACAGAACTGTACACAAGTCCAAAGATTCACTCAAGGCAACAAGGGAATGTTGCCTTTTTTGTTTGCATCATCATATTTGAACTAAAGACAACTTGTTCCTTTTGATCATACTTTGATACAGGGTCTTATTGACTCGTATGACAGATGTTCACAGCAGCTTTTCAGATGACCTTATGCCCCGTATCAAAGATTAGTACATCACACTACACAAGGAATCTAATGATGGTAAAAAGATACGTTAACGCGACATGATGGTAAAAAGATACGTTAACTCGACATGATGGTAAAAAGATACGTTAACTCGACATGATGGTAAAAAGATACGTTAACTCGACATGATGGTAAAAAGATATGTTAACTCAACATTATGGTAAAAAGATACGTTAACTCGACATGATGGCAAAAAGATACGTTAACTCGACATGATGGTTAAAAGATACGTTAACTCGACATGATGGTAAAAAGATACATTAACTCAACATTATTGTAAAAAGATACGTTAACTCGACATGATGGTAAAAAGATACGTTAACTCGACATGATGGTTAAAAGATACGTTAACTCAACATGATGGTTAAAAGATACATTAACTCGACATGATGGTTAAAAGATACGTTGACTCAACATGATGGTAGAAAGATCATTAACTCAATATTATGGTAAAAAGATACGTTGACTCAATATGATGGTAAAAAGATACGTTAACTCAACATGATGGTAAAAAGATACGTTAACTCGACATGATGGTAAAAAGATACGTTAACTCAATATGATGGTAAAAAGATACGTTGACTCAATATGATGGTAAAAAGATACGTTAACTCAATATGATGGTAAAAAGATACGTTGACTCAATATGATGGTAAAAAGATACGTTAACTCAATATGATGGTAAAAAGATACGTTGACTCAATATGATGGTAAAAAGATACGTTAACTCAATATGATGGTAAAAAGATACGTTAACTCAATATGATGGTAAAAAGATACGTTAACTCGTCTTGATGGTAAAAAGATACGTTAACTCAATATGATGGTAAAAAGATACGTTAACTCAATATGATGGTAAAAAGATACGTTAACTCAATATGATGGTAAAAAGATACATTAACTCAATATGATGGTAAAAAGACAGCAACAATAAATTTTTTGGCCATCAATAGGATATCTCTGGATTCTGATGGCAACATATAATGAAATCTCTCTCTCTCTGAGAGACCTTTGAATTCTGATGGCAACTTTTCAGGGAAATCTAAACCACTACCACAAAGCTTTTCAGAGTTTCAGAGAAACCTTTCTCTTTACTCCACATAAAAAGAGCTGGGAAACTTCAATAAAACCTTATCTTTTATTGCTGTCTGCAGATTTTAAGCTATATGACATAAGCGGTATGTCCTGTCATATGTCCGTTAATTTCACATTCATATAAAATAATACTTTACTGTCTACTGACATGATATTTAACAGTCTGTAGATGAAGAACCATTTGAAGGACATTGGCATTGGCTTCCAAAATGCTAAAACAAGACAAGTGAAATTCTATACAATTATTGACTGGGAATGAGGGCAATATATGGGCAAATTATCTTCAGGTCCAACAAATCATATATTGCCCTCATTCCCAGTCAATAATTGTTTTGTTATACCTTACTTCAATACTGCAGCGAGGAACTGATTGGCCGGGCATGTTTACGTTAATTTTTGTCAAGAGAAAGAGCACAGAAAAATAGAGTTGATAACATCATCAATGACGTGACGTCACAAACGATGTGAAGTTTATCTGTCAATAGTTCTTTAACCATTGCCCTAGGGCCAATATTGATGTAACTATTGACTGCTTGGTCAAATATTAGAATTTATAGGCATTTTTCCTATGGGGATTTTATATAGAGATACTGATAAGGGTATAACAAAATACATTTTTGCCCTGGATACAGTGTAACATTCAAAGCAACATACAACAGTATCACAGTGAGAGAAACTCCAAAGTAAAATACTTACAATTCAATGGCTTTATTCCAGTTAATAACATATCCTGATAGAGAAAAAGTTGATATATTAACCATGTGCACATTTCCTCTCTCTGTTCCCACATAAAGCCATTTACTTTGGAATGGAAGATGGCAGTACGTTATCCTGTGATAAGAGAGAAAGAATACAATGGTCATCCTGAGAAAAGATGAAGAATACAGAACAAAATAACTTGATTAACCTAAGATCCCCTTTGATGTATTAATCAACAATTAATTTTAATGTCCTTCATCAGAATTTTTTAAACTTTTGGATCACATCTCTTGAGAGGACAACAAAATATTTATTTTTTGTTTAAAGAAAAATCAGGGTTGGAATTCAATTTTTATACTTTCTTGTCAATGACTAGTATTGTTGGAACATGAATATATTTTTGAGTTAATTTTCTATAAGATAGTCCTAAAACATTGCATAATTAACACAGTATCAGTACTTACTTCTAGGAGTACATGTATGACATTTTTTTGGTAAACAATTTCCCTTTTATTCTGTAGATGTCCAATATATCACATATTGCAGGGTATAAGAATTGATTTATTTTGAGCACAAACCAAGATCTTAGACTTTTTATACCTAAATCAGCAGTAATTTAACCAAAAGGGACTGAAATCATAACTGATTGTCAAGTCTTTGAATGTTACTGTCTTCTCTTGTCTACTGACTTAATGATTTAGAATGCAAAGCAGGTGATTTTAACCTCAGATTACTGATCTATGATATCTATTTGTAGAGATTGATACTCCTTGAATTTTAGCTCTTTCTGGATTCTGAAGCATTGTTAAACTTAAAGATGGGAAAAAATGTCAAGGCTTTATTTTTGGAATGGAAAATTAACAATAGAAATGCATATGAAGTACCAAGTATAGAAGACCTTTACTTTTAGCAAAGGAAAATGAGCTAAAATAACTGCATTCCAGAGAATGGGGGAGGATATAAGGAAAAACAGAAAATAATCCTACCTTTCTCTCTGGAATTTGAGGGTGTGTACAATATCAGGGCGTTTCTGACGGAAGTTCCACAGGTGTAGACTGTCATCTGCACACACGCTGACGAGAGCACCCTGAAATAATAAAAGGTTTATAAATGTACTAATATTCATTACTGCACTCTGACTCATACTACAAAGGCATGTAAAAAGAAGGATGTATTGTGAAATGTTTTAGTACTTTCATTTGATATCATGTCCCATGTAGATTCCCTATCACATTCTTGGTAGGACTGAATTTAAATACAAACCATAACCATGGTTATCGGTAATATTACTTTTTATAAAACATTTCCAGTTAGCTAGAATGTCAATTAATATGCAACAAATGTTAGATGTTAATAACGATCAGTTGATCTTATATATCGTACCTCTCTCTTTTTCGAACAAAATGATGGGACTATATCATGTATATGGAAATATATTTTCATCAAATTTCAGAAATGGCCAATACCAGGAAAAATACTGAATATGTATCAATATGGCAGATGGGATACTTAACCTGATTCAAACCTAATCAACATATTTCATGTAATATCATTCACTTTTAATATGCCCTTAGATGAGACATAGATAGAATCTTGGCTCACCTTTATGTTTATGTAAAATCATATCTACCACACACTGACTATTGAAAGTACATTTGAAATCAAATCTATTTTGAAAATCAACACATTTCACAAACAACAAGAAAAATCAATTTAAAAATACCCATTTCCTATTTATTTATGTGGATATATTTAGCATTTTTCGACTATATTTTTATAGTTTTCACGGCACTTGTTTTTGCTTCATGACTTGAATATCAAGTTTCCAGATCTACTGGAAGCACTATAGAAATAGAAACCCAAGATTGAACAATCATTTGCTTGTTATGATAATTTTTTTTTAATTTATGAAATTATTTTAAGTTGGTTTTGCACAAAATTCTATTAAAATGTTGAAAACTATAGCAAATATAGAGCTCTAAGTACATATGCCGTATTCAAGTCATTCACTGTTCTCTTATCTGAAAAACTCAATTTAACATAAAGGGGTCTGACCATGAGTAGGTAAATTTGAAAGCAATTGCGACTCTAAAGTGTGCACAATGTTTGCAGTAACCTTGACTTAATATCTGCTTTTGCAAATTCTTTGGAGTCATTTACTCCTCCTGGACACCTGACGATTTTTGATATTGTCAGATATGGACAAAACCCTACATAGTTTGTTGTAGGAAGTTGACAAAATCCTATCTAATTGGGATAGTTTATAAGTTAAGCTTCTTTTAGTAAGTTTTACAAAACAAATGTAGTACTTGATCTTTGACCTTGTATCTGAATATCTCTTGGTTCCTGGACTAGAGAAACAGAGAGAGAAGTGCTTTGTTTCTGATATTTGAGGTTTCACTTTCTTTTATTCGCAACATCAACTTTCTCAGTATCAGTCAATTTCAGACTTCACTTTACATGGTACAAGCCTGAACTAAGACATGTACGACTTGGACTCCCATCTTTGACCATTTGAAAGTTATGATAAAGATTTTGCGACAGTGACAGACGGAAGGACGGACCAAATCTATGTCCGGCTGAATTTGAAAAAGAAGGGGATAAAACATGGACCACCCTCTCCTCCTCCCTCCCTTTCAATCCCCCTCTCCAAATTGCACTCACCTCATTAATAAGAAATAGTATCTGGTTGACAGCATCCTGGGACTCGTGACAGCAGTGAATGTCCACGCCTGGTCTACCTAATCTAAACACATTGTTAAGGGTAATATCTGCATATATTAATCATAAATTATGATATAAACATGTATATCAATCTTCTGACCCAACAGTACTTTGTGCTATCAGAGTCTGCAATTAATCTGAGAGAAAAAAAGAAAAAATGATGCCCTTAAAAAGCAAAAGGTATACTACTCGAGCACTGAATTTAACAATATTTCTGACAAATTTTGTCTTAAATTTAA